>WEKX01025793.1:3386-40244 GCA_013390025.1 Pitta sordida | reverse complement strand
TCTAGATAGTGGGAGGCTTGGATGGATTGAGCGTTGTGCCCGTGTTTCCATGTTTGTGGGCCTGATCCCTGAGTAGGCGTTCACTTGGGAGTTCAACCAGATGATCCTGTGGGTCCCTTCCAACTCGGAATAACCTGTGAGCCTCTGAACCTGTGATGAAACTGCAGCTTACAGTACAACAGGCCTGGTTCAGACATCTAACTTCAGCTGGTGCTTTGAACTGCTCCTTAGAAGTGCTTATTTCTCCTGTATCTTGCACATTTCTGCATGTAATCAGCTGAATTTCACTCCTAGGTATTCCTCAAGCATTGTTTCCAAAGCAAAGCAGCCATAAACTGTGTAGCAGACATCCTCAGAATAGTTACACTTTTTCCAAGTAATACAGTAATATGAAATTTCTCTGTAATTTTCTTATCATCAGGGCGATCACACAGAATCATATAGAATATTCTGAGTTGGAAGGGACCCACAAGTATCATCGAGTCCAGCTCTTAAACAGCACCACTGCCTCCCCCCTGGGGAATCAAACCCTTGTCTCCTGCATGAGAGGCGGGGATACTCACCACTATACTAAAGGGTTTTTTTCAGGTAAAACCGATATGACTAGAATAATAGTATTTTTTCAGCAGGGACTTTAGGATTTGTAATTTTTTTTGTTGTTTTGGCCACCCCAAATGCAGTCTCTCTGTATATATTTACATGGTACAACTGGCAACATTTATCCTGTCAGACAAGAAGGAAGCAGGGTGGTACCGTTCCTCATATGTTTCTATTTTTGCCTCCATAGATCTTGAAACTACTTTAGCATGACAGGGAGGGGATCTTGTTAAATTAACTCTATATAAAAGCATGAAGGGAAGGAGGAAAGTTGTGAGTCTGTCTCTTTCAAGCTCAAAATACCTATAGAATTTCTGATTTATAAACGTCTGTTAACCAATCCCACCAAATTGGGCAATTATAACACCCTTTTCATTATGACCAGGGAGAATCGTGTTTCATTCTTTGAGAAGAGCTGTAAGTAAGCAACTTACCTTCTGGGCAGGGTACAGGTGTCAGGGCTCGTAAGTGGCTGGAGGTATCTTCTGATGAGCTTTCAGTCAGCCAGCAGACTTCAGAGATGGTCAGGCTGTCAGATACACACCTGTCATCACTGATTCCAATGTTTATATCGAGGTAGTTCCTCAGGCAGCCCAGAGGTTTCCTGGGTTCAGTTCTGAGTTTCTTAGCTGACTCCAGGTCCTATGAGGGAAGACATACATCTAACTCTAAACTATGAATCCCACTTTGACCCTGTGAAGAAAAGTGGAAATTTATCAAATTCTTAGTTTTGATCTGTCTCTTTTTTTTCCCTGTGACTCAATACACTGTAATTTATTCCCTCCAACAGCCTTAACAGAAGATAATCATTGGCAACAGTGGCTGAGTCATGCAAACACTTAGTTTGATCATAGGAGAATCACAGAAGAACACAGAAGTTTGAATTGTAAAGTATTCTGAAAGTAAAAAAATCTACTCAGTGGATTGTGCTGTCTTTTGTTCATTTTCTTAGTTTCCTAAATGGATCTCATGAGAATTAGTAAAGGGCCAGAATGCCCTCCCTCAATTTGCTGTTTACTCTTGATGCAGGATGCATCTTTGATTCAGGATGAGATATGGCTGGCTTTCTGTGCTGCAAGCGCACATGACCAGCTCATGGCCAGCTTTTAATCCACAGGTATTCCATATCCTTCTTGGCAGGGCTGCTCCTAATACATTCATCCCCCCATTTTATAGGCACTGGGGATTGACCTAACCTATGCGTGATCTTGCACTTGGCCTTGTTGAATTTTATGAGATTCACATAAGCCCATGCCTTGACCTGTCAAATTCCCTCTGAATGACATCCCTGTACCTACAGAACTAACATTTATATATAACCTCGCTCATAGGTATTATAAATAAGAAAAAAAGCTCAATATTAAGCATTTAATGTACTACAGAAAAAAAAATAAACCTACCTAGATGTTCTTTACTGCTAAATCTGTGTCCTCATTTGGACTTCAAAAACAGAACTTATGCTTTACTAGTAGCAGTTGCTCTGGTCCCCTTCACCAAAAAAATCAATGAGCCATTTAATCCAGGTAACTCTTGCCAAATCTTTAACAAGATGGCAAGAATTCTTCATAGTGAGAACAGACAAAAACTAAAGGAAAACATTTAGACTTTTGGCAGAACATGAAATTTAGGACAGAATATGTTGAAAGACAAAGGGTAATGGAACACAAAGCACTTGGAGCTTTGTACATTTCAAGAAGATGAATTTCATTGACAACTCTACCCAAAAGTAAAGTAAGTTTTGTCTACTTAAAACACAGTGGCATCTTATATTTCTTTTTCCTTTTATTGCCTCACCTTATAGTTAGTGGCACACCATGGACAAGCTTCCCCAAAGAACTGGATGATACAGTAGGAGAATTTTTCAGAATGTATTTTGAGAATTGTAGTCCAGACTAGGAATACATGGCATGCAGTAATTTAAAGCCTCTTCGGAACAAAATAATCTTCCTATGATCTTAGACAAAAATAAAATAATATGAATACAACTTGAGACTAAATCTTTCCTTTAGATTTTTCCCATTGGGGGAAAAACCCAACCAAACAGAAAAATATAATAAGTACTTCTGGCAAAATTTTCTTTCTTTCTTTTAATAAGACTGTGAAGAAACATCAGGGTAGGCATATGCACTTCTCTTAGTCTAGTCTCAGAATTACACAGAATATTATGAGTTGGAAGGGACCCACAAGGATCATCTAGTCCAACTCACCATCTAACACCCGTGCAGAGACCAAGAGCACATCCCAGAGCAAAACACCAACCTAGATCCCTCACAGTCTAGCAGGCCACTCCGAGCCGGAAGGAGCCCAAAATCATCCAGCCCTACACCCCCCAGCTAGACCATGTCACTAAGCTCCTCGTCCAGTCTTCTCTTAAACACCTCCAGGGATGGTGACTCCACCACCTCCCTGGGCAGACCATTCCAATACGCAATTACTCTCTCTGTGAAAAACCGCTTCCTAACGTTAGGATTGAACCTCCCCTGGCGTAGCTTGAGGCCATGCCCTCTCGTTCTGGTGTCGTCAGCCTGGAAGAAGAGGTCTACACCCATCTGGCTGCAACCTCCCCGCAGGTAGCTGTAAACAGCAATGAGGTCCCCTCTGAGCCTCCTCTTCTCCAGACTGAACAGTCCCAGTTCCTGNGCCCTTCCAACCAGTTTGTGACCCAGCATAAAATGTTCCTTTCCAGCCCGTGCTTTACAAGTTTCTCCTGAAGCTTATTGTGGGAAACCGTGTCAAAGGCTTTGCTAAGGTCCAAGTACTCAACATCCACAGCCTTTTTGTCATCAACCAGTCGAGTCACTGGATCATAAAAGGAGATTAGGTTGGTCAGGCAGGACCTGCCTTTCCAAAATCCATGCTGACTACATCCAATGTCATGGTTGTTCAGCAGTTGCTGTGTAATGGCACACAAGACCATCTGTTCCATGACTTTGCATGGGACTGAGGTCAGGCTGACTGGTCTGTAGTTGTTAGGATCATCTTTCCTACCCTTCTTGTGGATGGGTGTCACATTGGCCAATTTCCAGTCTTGTGGCACAACACCAGTAAGCCAGGACTGTTGGTAAATTATGGAGAGTGGCTTGGTGAGTTCATCTGCTAGTTCTTTCATGAATCCTACCTAAGAACACAACAAATCAACTAAAGTAAGAAAGTTTTATACTCCACATAGAAATTATTTTTTGGCCAAAACATAGAATTACCTTCTAATTTTACAATTTATCTACTATTTTAATTTTACATGTTTAGATTATTTAACTTTCATAAAAAGAAGGAAATTGCAGGTGTTAGTAGCACTAATGCTTTGCAAATGTGCTAAAATGTACAAAATGGCACAGTATGTGCTTCTTTAGTGTTTCCTACTCATACAAACTGAGCATTCAGTATGTTGATCTATCCAGATGCTCTCCAATCCAGAAATAATTCTAAGAGGACTTGCCTAAGGATGAAAAGAACAATTTTTATTCCCAACTGACAAATATATTAACTAATTTTTATATTAATTTATAACTCTATTGTGGGTCTTATCAGGGTAACTACAGAATTTTGATGAGAGAGAGAGAGGCTGGTGAAATAGTAGTCTTTGTCTTTCTTCAGCCATATGATAGAGTCCAGAAGTAATCAGTAGAATTTATTCACATGGTGGGGGACTCAACCTGGAGAGAGACTATCCTCTGTCAACTTTGATAGGTTATATGCTCTAAAACGAATATCAAACATCTTGTTGGTGTCATCAGTTGTGAAAAAGGTATCTTTACTCCCTTATTTGTATCCTTAATTTCTTTAGAATAGGAAAAGAGAAGACCTCCTTCCATCCTTCCCTACAAATTCTGTCTTTAGGGTCATAAACCTACACAGATTAAGCAGAAGGGATTTTGCTTCTTTGGGAAAAAGGTGCATTCTTTGGCCTTGAAACATTACTTGGGTTTTTTTGCTTTTTCTTTTTCCTCCCCACTCTCTTTTCTTTCTTTTTTTGCCTGCAGAGAGAATACCATCACTTTGTGAAGACACTACAAAAGAAATAATTTCAGGAAGCATCTTGTCATCTACAGGTAGAAGGAATCTCAGCTGTTTTAGCTGCAGGTCAGTGTCCTTTCTGAAAGCCCTAATCTATGAAAACAGAAATACTTCTACATTAATTACTGACCAGAATACTATAAGCATCTCTTCTACATCACCATCACGTTATCTGAAAACTTTTCTGTTAATAATTCCCAGGTTACTCAGTTTTAAAGGAATGTGACATATTTAAAGGAAAGTGACATTAGTGCAATTTTCCTGGAAAGCAATGGAAGTTCTGCCCACCTATACCAAAGTTGAATGTGACCAGTAGTATTTATTCTTAAAATATAGTATTTATTCTTAAAATATTCCCATCATAATACAGAGATCCTCAAATCATTATTTTTGTATTTCCATCTTTGCTTTTTTAAAGGAACGGTTTCAATATAATTGAAATTTACTGATTTAAGCAAAACTCTTATTTTGGGGGGTTTTCCAACATGACTTCCCATATGTACTTTCAGCAAAAATTTGTTAAAATTTGGCGCTTTGTTCACTTGTAGAAGCTGTCTTAGTCTGGGCAGAAAGCAGAACACTTTATTTGGTAATGAAGTCATCTCCTGTCAATTCTAATTAACCCTGGTCTGTAGGCAAGGTTTGTACAGAGCAGTTGAGAAATCAACTATTTCCTGGACAAGTCGGTCCTTCTGAAAGATACGGAACTGATACATTTATCCCAAATGTGAACGAACAGTGTCTCTGTTATGACTAAGTTGTTTGGTTTTAAATCTCTTCCTGTTATTATTCATGTGAAGCTTCTGGTACAAACCCAAAAGTTTTAGTGCCTTCTGCTTTCTGGTGCTGCATGCAATCTGTACTGTCTTTCAAGTGCCTGGAATCACAGCATTTGTGAGCCATGCAGTGTTAAAGGGAAAAGCATAAACACTTGCTTTGTAAACTTCTCACCATCTCCAACTTTGAAAAGTGGGAATGACAGCAATCCTCAGCTTTCCTCCAGGGAGCAAGTGAACAGTGCCCTGATCCAGGATACTAGTCATGACAGACAAGTTGACAGTTTCATCCTGGTTTTCTATCAGGACCCAGCTTTACTGTTTTAATTCCTTGTACTGCAAATGGCCAGAAAAGCATTCCTGACACTTGCAACCCTTGCAAAATATCCGTTTTTTTCACTGGAGTAAGAATTCACAAATGTATTTCAAATGCCTTGTACACTTGGCACTACCTGTCACTACCAGTAGACCACATAGAAACAAGGAAGACATAAAAACAAGATGAAGATTTACAGTATATAGATACAGACCTTTTCATTTTTATCATGGCATTGAAGTGTACTTTTGTCCGTTCTCAGAATGATTAAAACCTAAGTGAGAGAAGAGTGAGTGTCTTCCCAATTCTCATGTTAGAGCAGGAGAGAAGGTACATAATCACCTCATAAAGGATTTTGCAGACTCTTCCAGCCTCTGCCTTTTTTTCACCATGCTGTAAGCCACCTTTCTTCCCAATTAAGCTAGGACTTGGGCCAGCTCATAGAAATTAACTTACTGGAAAAATTTCCCTTCAAAAAGATCAAGCAGGGAAGACTGAAGCAGACACAAGCATTGCTGTTGAAGAATTTGATGCTGCAACTCAAAAAAAAATCTTTTTCTAATCAGGTCCACAAAGTAAAAAACAGGTGTGTATTACAGATGTGATATGAAAATACAGAAAGTAAAGATGCAATTCCCAATTTTCCTAGGAGTTCCTATGATACAGCCTCTATTTATCTCTCATATCTCTTAGCTAGAGTTGGCAGCATTTGGGCATTTCACTTGTCAGAACTTTGCCTCTGTCAAATAGAAAATCAAATTAAGATACTTCCTTTCATCCATTTTGGCTCCTTTTTCTTTTTGTGCAGTTGCATATCCACTGATTTGGGTTTTTTTTTTTCAAGTATGTGATGAAAATAAAACTGTAATATCTTGGGTTAAGTCTAAGCAAAGGGGGGTTTTATTCTATTTCCCTTATGATTGCTTTATCTATTTTATTCCTCCTTTCCCTTAGAACTGATACTTTTGTGGTATGCTTAAAAGACTCTCATACTCTTTAGGCAGACAACCAAAAATGCAATGAATCTTTTCCAAAAATCTTGAATTTTGTTCATGTTATGCACCTCAGAGATGTATTAGTGGAGATAAACCTTTTTCTACTTTAGTGCACAAATAATTGCATTTTCATTTTTTTATCAAGTAAAGGACCAGCTAACAGTTTAAAGTTTAGGGTCAAGTGAAATCCATCTGTGACTTTATGGGTAATTAGGTTAGGTTACAGGAGTCTAGTGAATATTTGTTAGTTGCAGAATGAATACTCAGCATCTAGTCGTAATTTGCATTTCTACATGCTTCCAAATCTAATTCATGACTAGTATTGTCATAGGAATCACATTACAAAAAATTGATTTGTAATAATATTTAATGTATACCATCAATACATGGATGTTGATCAACATCAATGGATGTTGTGCACTTGGATCTTAGCAAAGTCTTTGAAAGTGTATCCCATGGTAAGCTTCAGAAGAAACTATCAGAGCATGGATTGATAGGAGCATCCTGTGTTGGGTTAGGAATCGGTTCAGAGTTAGGAATCGAGTTCAGAGAATGCTGGTAAACAGTGCCACATCCAGCTGGCGGCCGGTCATTAGTGGAGTCCCACAGGGATCAGTGATTGGCCCAACACTGTTTTATATCCTTATTGATGATATGGATGGAGGAATGGAGTCCATCATTAGCAAGTTCGCAGATAATACCAAGCTGGGGGCAAATGTTGAACTGCCAGAGGGTAGGAGGGCCCTTCAGAGGGACCTTGACAGACTAGAGAAATGGACAGAATGTAATAGTATGAGATTTAACAAGTCCAAGTGCCGGGTTCTTCACTTTGGACATAACAACCCCATGCACCAATATCAGCTGGGGGATGAGTGGCTGGAGAGTGGTGAAATAGAGAGGGATTTAGGAGTAATGATTGACAGAAAACTTAATATGAGCCAGCAGTGTGCTCAGGTGGCTAAGAGGACCAATGGCATCTTGGCCTTTATCACAGAATCACAGAATCACAGAAAATTATGAGTTGGAAGGGACCCACAAGGATCATCTAGTCCAACTCACCATCTAATACCCATACAGCGACCGAGGGCACATCCCAGAGCATAATAACAACCTAGATGCCTCACAACCTAGCAGGCCACTACGAGCCGGAGGGGGCCCAGGGTCATCCAGCCCTCACCCCCCAGCTAGACCAGCTAGACCATGTCACTAAGCTCCTCGTCCAGTCTTCTCTTAAACACTTCCAGGGATGGCGACTCCACCACGTCCCTGGGCAGCCCATTCCAATATGCAATTACCAGGAATAG
Organism: Pitta sordida; assembly: GCA_013390025.1. Taxonomy (NCBI): domain Eukaryota; kingdom Metazoa; phylum Chordata; class Aves; order Passeriformes; family Pittidae; genus Pitta; species Pitta sordida. The sequence goes on along the minus strand of WEKX01025793.1, from coordinate 32,242 downwards.
TGTGGCCGGTAGGACTAGGGAAGTTATTCTTCCCTTATACTCAGCACTTGCCAGACTACATCTTGAGTACTGTGTCCAGTTCTGGTATCTCCAGTTTAAGAAAGATGTTGTACTGATTGAGAGAGAAGGATGACAAGGATGGTGAAAGGACTGGAGAACAAGCCTTATGAGTAGCGACTGCGGGAGTTGGGATTGTTCAACTTGGAGAAGAGGAGGCTCAGAGGTGACCTTATTACTGTTTAAAACTACCTGAAGGGAGGTTGCAGTGGGGTGGACGTAAATCTCTTCTCTCAGGTGGCCAGAAGTCAGTAAAGGCAGACTTCTCTCCATTGTTTTAGAGAAGAGCAAGACAGAGCAGGTACTTTTGCTTCCTATTTTTATTAAGGATACCAATTTAAATGTTCAGAAATATTCTAAGACCACACTAAGTATACAGCCAAGTATTTCTAAATTCAAATGAACATGCAATCACCATCTCACTTTAAAATATAGATATCCTTGCCTAATATTTCTCTGCATATATTTTATTCCAGGACTCTCTTATTTGTCTTTTCAGAATTGTATTACTGAGAGCATTAATTCCAGCAAAAATATTTTTAGGGAAGGGTTTTGGTTTTTTATCTGGATGAAGATAATGGCCAGAAATGTTCACTCAGACACTTTGTCTGCATCTCCACAGAAGACACATATGTCAAAATTTATTTGACATAAAAAGACAAAAGAGGATTCAGAAGGAAAGATATTTTTAATTGTGCATATAAATTCCATTAAATAAGCAAGTTGCGTGAGCAACAGTAAGTGAAGGAGAGGGAAGGACATTTTGGACTACAAGACAAAAAAGAGGTTCTTTCACCAAGGAAAATAGGTATTTCCAAAATACCCAAATCATACACTGTGGAGGAAGATGTTAAGTATATATCCCACAGGAATGATGGAATATATTTCATGTTTGAAAATATCTGTGGTTTTGGAAACATTCCTTGTTATGGACATGATCCTGTGTCTATTTGGCCTGTGTTCTGTGACTAGAAAATTAGAAATTATATGCCTTGCCAATGCACAATCCACCAAGTCCTTGCAAAATAGGCAAGGAAGTCATTACATCTATTGTATTTTTTTTCTTTCCCACTCTTGGGAAAGAAGCCAGATCCTTTTCAAAACTGAGTGTAAGTTTTCTTATGCAAAGGTATTAAGGAAATTAGACTACTGTATAGGTTACTTCATTTACTTATTTATCACTTTAAACTTTTTTAATTCTCTCATAAAAAATTCACTCCAAAGTTTTCATCCTACTCTGCTTCAGCTACTGTAAATCAGGTCATCTACTGCATAATTTGCTATCCAGATACACAGTTCAATTAGCAAATTTTACATCTGAACATGTATATACTTCACGTGAGAATCCATCAGTGTAATATCTAAATACTCCAAAAGTAATTATTTATTCTTAGAAGTTATAAATCAAATCTATGGAAGCAATACTAACACCATTATACTGACATAAAATACACAGACAGAAATTTCACAGAAATTCCACTCTGGGTCACAGTGGCCAAAAAAAAGATGATTTGACGATGGTTTTTTTCTCCTCAACTTTCTTTTCTTTGCCTTTCCAAAACACAGTTCAAAACAGGATGAGAAGTGTAGCCATTTTTCAGTATCTAAACCAAGTTTCTGCAGAGTCCTTATTAGGAGAACAGCTTCTTCTAAACCATTCACTTTCTATGCAGGAGCCCAACAAACCAGTGTAGAAATCCTGTAGGAGAGGAAGCTACTCAGCAGCTCCTCAGGCTTCCTACTGGAGTTAATAACTCGAGGCAGCATGTGCAGCTGTTGTGAGAGAACTACACAGCTTGCATATGTAGTGAGGTATGAGAAATCTGGTACTACGAAAGTGAAAGGCCTAGAGTGTATTATTCCCCTGGCCAACTGGAACAGTTTTAAGGAACATAATAGAGATTTTAAACTAATTTCAAATTATTAATTTATTAAATCAATGTATTTATTAAAAACAATGTTTGACCTTTCACAAACTGGTTTTTTTTGTATCTTATCTGATTTTTAAAATGTTTTCCTCAAATTTTACTCTATTTTTTTTCTGGTGAAATACAGTGGAGCTTCTTTTTGTTTACATTAGTGTAACTGATATCAGCATCAGGCACATTGTCTCCATAGTAAGCAAGTCATGAATGGCCATTCTTCATGGTCATATAAAATGATACATAGATATTGGTACAAAAAGAGGTCCCTTGGCACAATCATTACTTTTCCCATTTTCTGTAGACAAACAAACCCATAAAACAGAACTGACAGATGTTATAACCCAAGAAAATGAAAGAGGAAATCCCAAAGTACAGAAGAACTAAAGAAATTCTAAATAAAGTAAGACTGTGACAGCCCTCTGGAATACAACTGTATGTAGTCCAGGATTTAGAAAACATAAAGCCTATATAAAAAAAGTTATTGCAATTGTCCCTGCTAAATCAGGGTGCTGCAAGGTGCAGGAAAAAGATCACAAAACACATGTTTGGATTGTGCAATACAGTTTTCTTCTATTTGTAGTACATCAGTCTGTATAAATCAGTCCATATTACGGTGTCTTAAGTTTTATTTTAAAAAAATCTACTGATTTTGATTTTTGAAATAGCTTAGTATGTGTTTAACTACTCTCACCACTCTCAACATCCAAAATATTCCACATATTGTACCATATTTTGATTTAAAATTAGTAATTAATATTTTAATAAAATTTATAATTTCAAATAACCAGAAAAAAACTGAACGTTTCTTTCTTTGTTGAAGCTATGACCTGAAATTCAGCCTAGGTCTCATCAGATTGTGGCTGGAAATCACTGAAGTATCAGCTCTCAGGCTGAAGCTACCCTCAACCCAGAGGAAAAAAATACTGCTGTTTGAAAAATAAGCCTTTTCACAAAAACATGTACATGCTAGAGAGATTTACTAGATTCTCTGATTTGAGAGTGGTTTCAAATGTAAAACTTTCAAAGATCTCACTTAATAGATACCACAACTCAGGCTGCAGTTGAAAGTGTTGATTTCAACATTGCTGGAGCTTTTAGGAATGTAGGAATTAATAATGAATTGCATTGAATAAAACACAAACTACACACAAAAATCCTCATACTGACAAAGAGTTTTTTCCTACTTTTCACCTATCCCGGGGCACACATAGCTAAGGGAGAAAAATGTAACTCATATTGCCACCAATGATTAGCATTTCATAACAGAATCAAACTTCTTTAGTAAAACTGAAAGCTGGCTTTCTGTAACTTAAACTGAATTTTGTCCAAGCTTTGCAGTTCTAGTATTTTCTGATATTGAACTTCTTGAAATTCTAATACTGAATCTGATATACCATCAGCCTTTTTGCACTTCGCCCCGCCCCCATATTGTGGCTTCAGATCTTAGCGGCATGATTTTTTAGCTATATAGGAGACCCATTTCACAACTGCGCAGACACAACTTGCTGCTGCAGTGGCGGCAGCGGCGGCTGCCACGGCCACAGACCAGACGAAGAAACGGGCGGCAGTGGGGGCATGGGCAGCAGCGGGGGCAGCACAGGCAGCAGCTGTGGCGCGGGTAATGGCAGTGGGGGCGACGGCGGTGGCGGCAGCAGCGGTGTGGCCACCATTCAATGCGGAAGTCGGGCTATGTGGGTCCCAAATAAGACCGCGAGTGCACAATATCAGGAAACCCGACTGTAATGAAAGGGAAACGTGTAAGAATATATACACATCCATTTCTACTTATCTGTGTTTGTGGATATCTCTCTTTACCAATTTTTTTGTCTACTTAACTTTTTATTTGAGTAGTGACAGCAGTTGGAAGCCAACATTATAGAAACATAATTGCAAATACAGAATTATCCAAGCAAGATATGATGTCCTTGTACAACTGCTCACTGAAGCATAAAACAGTTATAAAGCCCTTCCAAGTAAAATGCATGCAGGGCTATTGTAAGGTTCAATTAGTGTTTTTAGATGGTTTAGAATGCTGAATAAATTGAAGATGGGCACAGCAGAAATGGTGTATATGTGTTTATATGTCTTTAAAATCGGTCTCCATAGCTTTTAGAGTATATATGTCTCAGATACTTTGCAATAGTTGAGTAACACAAAGGAGCCATAAACCTGACTTAACCAACCAGTTAAGCTACATTAAAGGGTCCTCTGTATCCTTGTAGTGGATGCCTTGGGTCATCAGATTAATTTAAAGCAGTTGGAGTAAAAGAAGGAAGGCAACCTTTGAAGTAGGTAAGATCCTTTAGAGTTTGATCTCCAGCCAATTGACATCAGTAGTAGGATTCCCAGTTGTCTTAAACTGCTGATCATGATTAGTTTAATTTAATGGATTGCATCAGCCATCTCCCTTGCACTTTAGTCCCTAGTGCTGACCTAAAAAACTGTTTGTTAGCCCTTTTTCTATTTAACAACCAGGGATTTCAGAGTGACTGAAAACACACAGCATTAGCTACAGTGATTTTAAAAGGTAAATACAAACTGTAGTTTTGCTGTTGTGCATTTGTGCAATAAAATTCTGACCCATGTTTTTGGTTGCTTTCAGTGATTCAGTAATACAGTTATACCTCCTCCATCTCAAGGAAAGGGACACGCCAATGTCATCACGAAAGCCTAACCTCGCAAAGAACTGCAGGTCATTAATATGCATGCAGGCCACGCCCATTGCCCCACACCCCGGAACTCCGGAGGCCTCCGGAGCGCTCCGAGGGCTTCTCCCCTCGGACTCTCTGAGCACAGGGAAGCTAAGGGAACCGTTTCTGAGCCCACTCTGACTCGGGAGACCCCCCTCCCAACCCCGAGAATCTGCGGGTCCGCTGTGACCAAACCCTGTGCTGCTGCTCCACCCCTCTCCCCAGCCCCAGTGCATATGCCCGCCACCCGTCCCGCGCTGCCTGCCCCACGCCGCCCACCCCGTCCCACGTCGCCCGCCCCATGCCGCCCGTCCCGCACACCACCCGTCCCGGGCACTGCCAGCAGTGCCACACAGGGCAGGGAGGGTTCAGCTGTGGCAGCAGAGTGAACATGTCCCGCTGGCCGCCGCGGCCCCACTTTCCTGGGGCACTGCCTTTACCCACCTGTAGCCATGGAAACAGTAACACGCGCCCGTGGGGGGGTCAGAGTAACAGGGGACAGCCCCCCCCGTGGGGCCAGGCCAGCACCGCCCACGGGGAGCTCTGGCACCGCCCTCCGGTGGAGCAGTTGCATTGCGCATGTGTGAGCCAGAAAATTTTGCAAATGGTGGAATCAAAACTGCGATAAATTCACAGAATCACAGAATCACTGAATCACAGAATATTATGAGTTGGAAGGGACCCACAAGGATCATCTAGTCCAACTCACCATCACATCGCAAATGGGCGAGGTCGTGAAGGAGAAGTCGCGATACAGAGAGGATTCACTACTCTAATGCTGATACACCTTGAATGATCTGGGGTTTGTGGTAGTTTCAATGATGAAAGCCTAATTTCTTCAGTCTAGTTTATGTTCTTTCTTATTCCCCCTCGTGTCATGGCTGCAAAAATATACTTTGCATAGGCCTGCCAAAAACTTAGTGAAGCTGACACTGGTCTTATCTCCTTCTCCTCTTACTAATCACTAGAATGTAGAAATCTTTTCCAGAATATCATACATATTGTAAGAGATAAGCAAGTAAAAATTACGAGGTACCTATTCTGGTCAAGTTTCTATAAACTTCAAAAATCCAAGGCACAGTTTCTGCTGTGGATTTTTAATGTTAATACTCAGTCTCTAAAACCTCATGTCTAATGTGTTTTTCTTACATGCATCACCTTAATTCATCTCAGCCTTTCCATTTTTTCTCTGCTGTTTTGATATTCTGTATGTCTGCACAGAAATTGAAGTTGCCAAGTATGGTTTTCTATAGCATTTGTTAATATAGCTACACAAGTTCTTATCTTTAAAATTTCATAAAGAAGCTAAATCCTATCTTTATAATATGACCAATTTGAAGGGGGTTTAATATACAAAATTAAAGTTACAAGACACTGTAGATGTGGATAAATGCTACAGAAAGGCTGGTAGTGTTAGCTTTTAAAAGCACTGAGGGTTTTTTTTCATCTTGGGCAGTTGTTCAGCTGTCAATCAAAAATCTTGTTATACATGAATCTGGTGTCAGATCAATATCTGACAAGATTTTTGACTGTCAAGACAAATTGTTAGACATGCATGTAGTGTCACATCCATGTATAACAAGGCCAATGTAGAACAGCCGTAAGTGATAGAATCCTGTCATTCATACATTATCATAGCAGTTAGAGCATCTCCTTGAGATCTCATGGATTGGAGCCTGAACTCCATCTCTAATCACGAAAAAAACCTCAATAAAATTAAAGCATCGATTGGAGAAGTCAACAATCCATAACTGTTTGTGATTTTTTATTCACAATTGTAAAAATGTTGTGGGTTTTTTTTCTCTTTTATGGTCTATATTTCAATATAGTAATATTCATATTTTGGTTTCTTCCCATTAAAGGCATCAAAATGTGTGGAAGGTTTTTTAGTATGCCTAACCAATGAAACAAACTGCAAATTACACTGACAGCTGGTCGAATAGGAGGGGTTGTAGCAAGAACTGAAAAGAGGAGGAAAGGAATGTATGTATCTTACACATTTAAATCCCAAGTAAGATCACAAGAAGAGGACATATGAAGCATGTTTAAAATTCTAGTTTATTCTCTAGATTCAACTCTAAAGACACCAGTTTGATGGACTAATTTCAGTAAAGATGACAGAGGTATAGCTTTGAGAGATTGTCTGGTAGTAATATCCAGAGCTACAGTCATACCTCTGGATTCGCGGGTTTTGGGTCTTTCGAGGCTTCCACAAAACACTAAATCTGTGGATTCGGGTTGGACATTAATATGGCAAATTATTGCCATGAATATGGCAACTTTGGAACACTGCTACATGCCGCGCACCTTACAGCAGTGAGAAGCCAAGGTCTTTTCCCTTTAGCTGCAGAAGCTGGTAGTGCCAGGAGTGTTTCTCTGAGGCTATGAATACGTGCATATGCACATATGTGGATATGCACTGGCAAGTCCAGCCTGGCTGCTGAGGCCAGAATGGTGACCCACATGGGCTGTGGAAGCTTTTACAATGGTTTAATGTTATGAAACTGCTGGGAGTGTTCTGGAGTGTCGGTAGTGGCCACGTTGCCAGTGGCAGTGGCGGAGGGCTGGAGGGCTGTGGTGCCCAGCCAGCACTCAGCAGGGGTCAGTCCCCCGCCTAGGCTTAGACTGACAGGAGAGGGCATGACTTCTGCGGAGCTGTGCAGGGTCTCAGCACCCGCACGCGGCAGACTGGGGACAGCTGGCACTGAAGCATGCCCACTCGAGGCCTCATGTGCCTTGAGGTATGCCACTGAAGTGTGTTAGACTATGTACTACATTCATAAACCTTTTGCGACAGGAACCAGCCGCAGAAACACAGAGGAGCGGGACAGGGACCGCAGCAGGGGACCATGCTGTCTCACTGCACTGCAGGACTATAAATGCCACGTAACCTCCACAGCACTCATAAGAGAGCAATCTGTGGCTGTCCTCAGGGAGTAAGAGGCACTGCCTGCTCGCCCTAGAGGGGCATGCCAGTCCCTCCGCACGGGGAGTGGCGGCACTGCCCCTCCATGAAGCAGAGGCACCATGCATGCATCAACCTGAATAGGATCTGTGTTGAAATTTTTCGCAAATAGTTGAAGCAATGAATGATTAGGCACACGGAGTCAAGGTATGACTTAATATAGCAGATTAGGATGTTTGCAAAGCAGTTCAAAATCTTCAGTCTGCACAGAAAAGCAAGTCTTTAAAACTTAATGGGAGACTCCGGAGACAGCACTATGTTTCAGAAAGACACTCATTGTAAAAAGAGGGGTTGAGCTATAAAGAGAGGAACAGGCACACCTAAATCTCTGAGACAAAAAAAAAAAAGNCGCGGGTTTTGGGTCTTTCGAGGCTTCCACAAAACACTAAATCTGTGGATTCGGGTTGGACATTAATATGGCAAATTATTGCCATGAATATGGCAACTTTGGAACACTGCTACATGCCGCGCACCTTACAGCAGTGAGAAGCCAAGGTCTTTTCCCTTTAGCTGCAGAAGCTGGTAGTGCCAGGAGTGTTTCTCTGAGGCTATGAATACGTGCATATGCACATATGTGGATATGCACTGGCAAGTCCAGCCTGGCTGCTGAGGCCAGAATGGTGACCCACATGGGCTGTGGAAGCTTTTACAATGGTTTAATGTTATGAAACTGCTGGGAGTGTTCTGGAGTGTCGGTAGTGGCCACGTTGCCAGTGGCAGTGGCGGAGGGCTGGAGGGCTGTGGTGCCCAGCCAGCACTCAGCAGGGGTCAGTCCCCCGCCTAGGCTTAGACTGACAGGAGAGGGCATGACTTCTGCGGAGCTGTGCAGGGTCTCAGCACCCGCACGCGGCAGACTGGGGACAGCTGGCACTGAAGCATGCCCACTCGAGGCCTCATGTGCCTTGAGGTATGCCACTGAAGTGTGTTAGACTATGTACTACATTCATAAACCTTTTGCGACAGGAACCAGCCGCAGAAACACAGAGGAGCGGGACAGGGACCGCAGCAGGGGACCATGCTGTCTCACTGCACTGCAGGACTATAAATGCCACGTAACCTCCACAGCACTCATAAGAGAGCAATCTGTGGCTGTCCTCAGGGAGTAAGAGGCACTGCCTGCTCGCCCTAGAGGGGCATGCCAGTCCCTCCGCACGGGGAGTGGCGGCACTGCCCCTCCATGAAGCAGAGGCACCATGCATGCATCAACCTGAATAGGATCTGTGTTGAAATTTTTCGCAAATAGTTGAAGCAATGAATGATTAGGCACACGGAGTCAAGGTATGACTTAATATAGCAGATTAGGATGTTTGCAAAGCAGTTCAAAATCTTCAGTCTGCACAGAAAAGCAAGTCTTTAAAACTTAATGGGAGACTCCGGAGACAGCACTATGTTTCAGAAAGACACTCATTGTAAAAAGAGGGGTTGAGCTATAAAGAGAGGAACAGGCACACCTAAATCTCTGAGACAAAAAAAAAAAAGGAGTTTGATAGAGTGATTAATTTGCCTACCTCTACCAGAGGCTTTTCTACACTACCTATTGCCATGGCAACTTAACAAGGATAATCTCCTCTCTCTGAACACAGGCCATAAGTGTCCATATCAAATATAGACTAAGTCCAAGTTGCTGACATTTATATAATACTCTTAATATTTAAATCCTACAGTGACAGTGTATTCAAGAAGGACACTTTCCTGGTATGGGAGCATCCCACATATATACGCAATCCTTTTCTATCCTTAGGTATTGTAGCTGTAAATCTCTGTCCTGGGTTACACAAGAATTCTGGCATTCACCTTTTCTTCTATTTTTTTTTTCTCCAAATATGCCTTTTTGATGTTCTGCCTTCTTTAAACAGACTGAACTGCTAGACATTGAGGACTCAAACAGTTGACCACCTGCAGGGATCACCTAGGTTCTGTAAGAGACTGGACTGTTAGTATTAATGGCCTAATCAACTGTGTGTTTTGTTAACAATGTGCAGAGTGGCCACTCTGGCATGTGCAAAAGACATGCATATGACACCTCAGGCTACAAGATGGTTGTTAAACAAGATAAGGAAAGAGGCAAATCCTTGTAGAGAGCTGGTGTTTCTTTTTCCTTACAGAGATGACTTAGTTGTGATAACTCCCCTGGATATTCACACCTAGCCTGAAGGTACTCATCTCTTGTTGGTGAGCCAAAATGGGCCATAATGGACTCAGCTTCACTGAACAAGACTCCAGGAGTAACCCATGACTAACAGCATTACATCATCCAGTGTAAAACTCCCTGCTCCAAGGGAGGTATCAGAACTGTTCCCACTTGAAACTGAGTCTCAGAGTTTCAGACCTTCCCTCATCACCTTAATGGATCTGGACTACAATAATCACTTCAACCAACAAACATCAAAATATCAACAACCAAGTCTTGTCACTGGATCCAACAGTCTTGTGGGTCCTTCCAGTCACCTGGAGGATCTGCAATCCAGCCTCAGCTGCCTGTACCAGCATCGCAGCCTCACTCCAGTACAACAAATTTATCTGCCAGTATCAAATCCCACCTGTCCACCATTTCCTGTCAGTGTTTACTCTCCAGCTTTTCCTGTCAGATTTTCCCGGTATGGAGAAGGTGAACCACCTGGAAGGGCAGTGAACTTGTTCATCTCCTGTGGCTTTTTCTGGGTGGGGGAGGTTGGCTGCCATCTCAGTTTGATCTGGTGAGCAGGGTTTGAGAAGTTTCCCCTCATCAGTTGGTTTAACTCAGTTTTATCAGTATTGTTATTAACACTTCTTCTTGATAAAGAGTTACTTTTTCACTTATATCTGGCTTATTTGGTTATATTTGGTCTCTCTCTCTCTGTATAGGACAAACCAGGGGTAGTTAATCTAAGGGAGGAGACTTGTCTCCAAGGTCTCAGCTCCTCCCAGTTTTTTCAAACCAAAACAATCTGATAGCCTTAAATTAGGTATCCTTGAATCTATCACCAAGGCATCATTAGTTATTTCATGTTCCAGGTTTTTTTGAAAAAACCCCACATAGAACTAATCACTCCTGTTGAAGTGAAGTGACTTTTGGACTAAAAAATGGGAAATCTTTACAAACTCACAGCAATACTACAAACTAAGATTTGGATGGGAAATGAAGTACGCTTTACACAACCAGTATTGTGAAGCATGTTTAAGTGGATAAATACAACTTTTAGTGCTAGAAATAAGAAAACTCTTTAAAGGTAATACCTCTTCTCTTATGAAGGGTGATTTGAACTTTTATCTGCTCATATTTTATATTATTGTATGTGCTTCAACACCAGATTTAATTTGTGCTTCATTGCATTTAGAAGACAACTGACTATATAGCCTTTCCTGGCACCAAGAGACTGGATTGGAAGACAGAAATCTTTTTGTTCAACAGCATCAGGATATTTTTTGAGGACCCTTGAAAAACCATTTATACAGTAAAATTTGTGAAGTCCCTCACTGTACAAACAAGCATACCTACAGAAGATCTCCACAAAAACAAACCAGTTCTGAAGGGATCCATGGACATTTGATAACTGAACATTAGTGTGTCTGGAGGAGCACTAGGCAATGAAATACTTGTGATTCCATAGAGATAAAACACAAGGACATGTGGGACCCTTCCTTTGTGCCTTTTGATATCAAGCCCAGGTGCATTTCTTCTCATATGTCTATCTTTTAAAAACCAAAGGGCAGGCAGATAACCTGGTAATCAACTTCATTTAAGAGACCTACATTTCTTCACAGGATTACTCTACAGTAGTAGCATGTTCTCATTTTGCTTTACTCATATTTCTGAAAACTATACAGTTTAACACATTCAGTTCATTACTCTACCAAATTGTGGAAGATACATTGACAAACCTGTTTTCAGTTACCATACCTTGTACTTCTGTTTGCTGACAGTATGTATATTCTATGTTAGTAGTTGATTATGAATTGCCTTAAGTCATCTGAACTGCATGATCCAAAGATGTTCATATTTCTTTCCTTCCCTGATGGCAAATAACTACTTTCCTTTCAGTCTTTTTAAAAAAATTATATTTAGCCTAGAATCTTACCTCTACACTCATTCATCATTCTTTCCTATTAGTCTTATCACTCTATAGGGCTTGAGAGAATTGGACAGTAACATCACCAGTAACTTAAGTTTGAAATGAGGCTATCAAAACAGGTTGCCTTACATGCCAACTCCTTGGTCAAAGTGTAATTGTAAAGAATAGGCCAAAGTGGCAATGAGAGCAAAAGCTTCCACCTCTGGGAATTCTGCTGTGCTTCCATCACTTCTATATTTCTACAGGCAATTTCCTGCAGCTCAACAAATACAAGGAAAATTTAATGATAAGAAAATCCAGTTAATCATTTAAATAATGTTAATATTATCCTTTGTTGGTTATTATACTAAATATTCACAGGTTCAAGATTTACAGGTTATTCTGAGTTGGAAGGGACCCACAATGATCATCTAGTCCAAATCCCAGGTGAGCGCCCACCCAGGGATTGAACCCACAACCCTGGAGCCATGGGCACTACGCTCCATCCATCCGAGCCTCCCATTGTCTAGACCATGTCACTGAATTCCTCATTCAGCCTTTTCTTAAACACTTCCGGGGATGGCGACTCCACCACCTCTCTAGGCAGATCATTTGAAGTAAGCACTGCTGCCCTGGTTTAGGAATGGTATTCTCCAATTAAGTGGTCCCATTAAAACCATTCTGTCACCTGCTCTCCTCTCCCCCTCCCTCCCTGTGGGTGACTGGACAGGAGAATCAAAAAGTAGAGATCACATGTTGAGAAAAGAACAATTTAATAGAAACAACAATGAGATAAGAAAACAAACAGTAACAGCAACAATATTAATTACAAATGAGAGAGTGATTCCCATGAGAAACTGCTTACCACAGAGCCCATGACCCAACTGCAGCTATGCAACCCTGACTGCTCCATCCAAGAATCAATGCCATCAAACCACTCCTTCCAACTCAGAACCAGTGTTACCCAACTGCTACCTGTGTCTCAGGACAACACCACATTTACTCCACACGAAGGGACCCCTTCTCCCCGGAAAAGTGTCCCTTTCCCCAGCACCCAGCAATGATGTGAGTGTGGTATAGAATAAACTCCAGGTGCTGGCCATGCAGCCTCCTGGCTGTTGTCCGGACCAGAACCAGGACACTTGTGTTTAACATGAAACCATCGGCTTTCAAGTGCCACCTCTGCAACTAAATCGTCGCTGCTAACCCCCCATTTTTTTACTTAAAAGTTATTCTCTTTTCATGATCTTCAGATTTTAATGCCACTAAAGTACATGACAATAGGAAAGGAGAGATTAGAAGGCTTTTCTGTCTGATCTAGTAGTTAAGAAAGTATAAGAAGCAAATTGCTGTGTTTTTTGTAAATTAAGGATGCCTTGAGCCAACTGAAGCTCTATTAATGAATGGGATGAAAATCATAGAATCACACATATTTGCCAACAAGCTTTCCTTAAGATATTACACAATTTTAGGTTATCAATTTTCATACCACAAAACAATCTCAGGTCTTCTGAAATTTAAGCAACTAAATTTAACAGGAATTTTTAAGTTTTTATTACAAAAAACGGAAGTATATTAACAACTTCTGAAGGCTGAAGGAATACCAGTAGTTGCAGAAAATGAATGTGTCAACTTATCCAACATGTTCATAACCCATATTTTCCAAAGAGCCACAGAACGTTCAAGACATGGATTTTAATCTTTATGTTTTAAGGTTTATCTTTATGTTTTTAAGGTTTATTATTAGAAAGAAAGGGACTGGCATGACTTAAAATATGTAAAATTTAAATGGTTAAACCTAAGTTAGATATCCCTTAGAAGTAATAACAACTGTAATTTCTGAGATGTGAATCTTCCCAAATGCAGACAAGATAAGATAAATACACTTTATAAGAAATTAATTTTCTCCATTACCTCTACCAAGATCCTAAGCCCACTGCCCAAGATGACCAAATGAATCAGGGCACCACAATGCACTGAAAACTAAATGATTCATCTTCACAGGACCATATGAAATGTTAGAATTAGGTACTTAGGCCTGTAGACAGTACTAGGAGAAAGGTTTTGCAGTTATGCTGATCAAGACAATTGTGAGGAACATTAATTTACAAACAGGTCATGTTTGTAACGCTTGTCCTTTGTGGGGATACAAACACTTTCCTTCAAACTATACACTTCAGGATTTTTTTTGTACTCTCACAATCATTTCTTCACTCACAATAGCACATCCTCAGCAGATCCACTTATATATTTCACACACACGCAATTGGAAATATTTAGTCAAGTGGAAATACAAGCTTGAGGAGGTCTAGAGCTAATGTCTAGGGGTGACTGCTCCAGGTATTTGTCTGCTATGCACAAATTAGGCAAAAGTAAGAAGTTGCTCCACTGCCAGCTTTGTTTTGAAAAAGTGAACTACTATGATGTCTTTATATGTCAGCCCTGTTTGTCCATGAGACCTGCTCCAGGAAGAAAGATTAGGTATCTTTTTTAATAAAAAGATGTATACCAATAGACCTTAGAAGGAAGCTATACATATAGTTCCACCTAACAATGTACGTCTGTATGCATGTATGCATAATATGTGAGTTCACATGGTTCATAGCTATACTGGCCAACTAAACGAGGCTACAACTGTTCTGTGACACTGATTCCAATAAACATAGGAATATTAGGTAAAATTTTTAATTGCCTGAATGAGGATGCTTGATTCCAAACTTACTTCTGTGAAAAAACTCTCCTAACTCCCAAAGAAGCCTGGGAACTGTATGAGACAGTGATAATACAATTGAGGTAACATTTCTTCTAAACAATAACAATGAATTAATAATAAGTAATTTAAACAAAAATTGTTATCAGATACTAATATCAATGCAACCCAAAGGAAATTTTTGTTGTAAAATGAAGAAACATGGACACTTGTGTAATTGGGTTGTTCCTAAAAGCAATTTTATGAGCTCTTCTTTTACGTTTAAAAATGGGTTGTTTGAATCACTTTCCTGGTCAGCAAGCTGTCCCCTCCATAATTGAAAAACATCTTAAGGTTTCACCAGTAAACCTAGATTTCTGAAGTAATTTGATTCAGTCCCCAAGGAGTTTAAGGCACACTTATCAGGCAGAATGAGACTGAAGAGTAGCCAAGGACTTGTTAAAAGATATTTATGAGCTTAAAACATACTGAAAGTCAATTGATCTTGGACTGCTAAGTCATTCCATCTGGAAATAGTACAAATAAAAGTGGATTTTATCCCTATGTCTCTTTAAGGAAGAGAATGTAGAAAAAGGAAGGAGGCATTAGTGTGTATAGACGAAGATGAATGAAACAATGAAATTAAAAGACTCAGTCTTTTGACAGAGTTTATCTGTGAAGCATAGAGAACCATAATTAGCAGTCTTCTGCAACAGCACATAAAGCATAGTTTTATAGGAGGATGAGATGACTGTGTTAGTATTTATTATTCCCTATTCTCTGTGTTTCTCTTATTTGCTTAGATGCCAAGCTCTTTGTAATTGACATTGACAAATATGAATCACAAAGTTTTCATACATGACCTTTCCAGGACAATAAAATGTGCATTGGTATGATTAAATACGAAAGACAGAGAGCATTGTTTAAAGTAATTTGTACACATGTATTTATTTTAGATCTCTCATCCATCATTACCTAAGAAGTTTTCAGACACATGAAAACACCTATTATTTTAGTTCCCAGTGATATCTTCAGTCAAATTTATTATAATTTACACTCAGAAAAAGATTGTCATTACTGATACTGGTCCAAACTCTTATGCCAGGACAGAGATCTAGGATATTTTGTACCATGAAGAATTCTCAATATCCAGCTGGGAAGGATTTCCAAGTTACAGAATCTGAGATATCATCCCTCAAAAACAGAGGAATTCATGATAAGGTAGGTCCTTCAAAAATACATGAATAGTACCAGAGGTTTTTTCGTCTCCTAAGTAGGAAAAAATAACAATAACCTCAAATATATTTGTTCCTTCTTTCAGCCTCAGGCTAAGTATTTTAAGGAACTCTCTACAAACTTAGTACTGAATTTCATCTGAGAATTCTCAGAAGATAAACATGGGGGAATCTACTCTTTCTTATGAATATGAAATACAGCACATAAAATAAATCTTTATCAGAGTTATATAAAACCTTGGAGAAAGTATGACAATACCATCCTTTGTCCCTTATCTTTAGTGCAGTAAACATTTTTCAGAAATAATATTATAGACTGGACATGGGGAATAGCAATATATCCAAGTGGAACTCATCCAAATCTATTGTACCTGGCTCTCACAGGAGCTTTAATGACCTCCACTTATACAAATGGACTACTTAACGCAAAGGAAATTAGTGCTACTATGAATGAAAAGTGGCCTTTGACAGACATAGTCATTCGCACATTTACCAAATGACTACTAAAAATTACCTTTGTATCTGCTTTCTTCTGTGAATTACTGATGCTATTTGATACAGAATAAATTAACAGGTTGTGAAGAGAGAAATTCAAGCTCTGATAAATAAATTACGTTAGCCCTATTATCTTGTTGGGCTCCAGTCTTGTTCTTGTCTATTTTTCCTGTGTAGTAAGGAACTGTTGGCATCAAGGGACTTGACATCAACTTTTTTATTGAGTATTTTCTCCTTTTATCCCTTCAAATAATCTTTATCAATAAAGTCCGAGCCAGGGGTCTAGTAACTTTATTAGAGGTAAGAAGAAAATAAAACAGAACAGAAAGGGGAACACATCTTCCTAAAGCATGCACTCTTTGAATACTTAATTTCAAACAGCGTTTGGATGTGCAGTGGCCTGTTAAGAGGGGTGGATAGGAAACAAAGGAGGAGGTAGAGAATGAAAAAGAGGGACCAAGAAGAAGAAATGGAGGAAACAGAAATAAATGCTGGGTCAAAGAAAGAAAGAGAATATAAAAAAGGAAAAAAGGAAAGGAAAATAAAAGCAAGGAAAGGGAGACAAAGGAAGGAAGAAAAGTGGAAGAAGAAAGAAAGAGAGAGAGAGAGAGAGAGAAAGTAGGAGAATGGGCAGATTCAGCACTTAATGAAAGTGCAACCATAATGGCCCCAAGCAGACATGATTTTTTATCAAGTTGAAAAAAATTGCAGTTAAACATGCAAAATTCAAATTAAATATTTAATGAAAACACTATTACTTTGCTGACTGAAATAAACTAGACAGCACATCTAAAATTCAAAGCCCTGCAGCCTACTTATGCTTTATCATTGCCATAAGACTACCAACAGAGAGGGCTGATGAACTCAAGTTTCATGGGTTTTACCTTTAACTGTGAATTTCCATACGTTAGTAATTGAAGGACAGCCGGTAGAACTCTTTTCATATTGTTTTCTAGGTGAATCTTTCTATGGTGAAAGTTGATTTTTAATGGAAAATACAATTTCATTTCTGCAGTAGAAAACAAAATGTTGTAGATAGAAGAGAACCTTCTTAATATGACAAAAACACATGGAAAGCAGACAATGCAGGGAGTACCCTGAGATTAGTTAGAGCACAGTGCTACACTGTACACCACCAACAAGGTTGTGGGTTTGATCTCCATATGGGCCATGCATTTAAGAATTCGACATGGCAATCCTTGTGGATCCCTTCCAAATCACAATGTCCTGTGACTGTGTCTTCCACAGTTAAATCTGCTGAAGTAGAATAGAAGATAACTGAACAAACACAGAAGAATATGGAAAATCAGCAGGCTAGCAAGAAGGCATGAAAAATACAGGGCTTCTTTTTTTTTTTTTTTCTTTTTATTCTCTCTCAAGTTCTAGCAGTAACTTCAGCAAAAAAAATAATAAACTGGATCTAAAGATTTATTAGATTCCACTCAGCTGGATATTTTACCTGAGGCAACATGTCGGTCATGTAGTTTGAACTAGGCTGTGGTTTGACATAAGAGTTGGGATTTTCCTGTAACATCCCCTTTCTGATATACCTTTTTTTCATAACTGTTTTGACATATGAAGCTAACAGCTTTTATTCCAGGCAGCATTCATTTCTGCCATATCCTTTACCAGTGGGAATAAAGACACAGCTCTGTGTTCAGAGAGCATATAGCACAACTAAGCCCACAGTCTCATCAGAGACTGGGAATTTTACTGTTGGAACAGTAATGTGGAGGCAACAAGTTGATGTGCTGAAAGAGATTGACTCTTTAAGTACTTGGACATACACAAACCTGCTGGAAATAACCACAAGAAAAGCGACTTTTGTTCTTTTAGTATAAGACATTAGAGTATCCATAAACTGTTTCTAATAGGACTCATCTCTCATTGTCAGAAATTGAGTTTGAGAAACCTTCCTCTCCATCCTTTTTCCATTCCCACAAGATTCAGAAAAAAAAAATCTTCTCTTCCTTCACTATTTCACAAATCCAAGAAAGTGTGCTTAAGATTTCATTAAAGAAAACAGAAATATAGATAGCATTTATAGAATATTTGTGTTAGACACTTGAGCAAATAGTGTCTTAACGATGTTATCCAAGATAATATTATAGTAACCAATACAATAAAAAAGTATTTATCCAGCCTTTTATAAGACCATGATTTGTAGATAGATAGATAGATAGATACTCCAAATTTAAATATCTTAGGAGATACTACAAATATGATTGGATGCTCATACATGAACACAAGAATCCAGAGACTTGAAAGCTCTCTATCCAGTTACCCAGTGCACAGAGGAGCTTGGAGATGAAAACATATACTTGGGAAAGGAGATCAGATATTGTGTTGGAAGGAAGTTTGAGAAAGATTAAATCAACCTCAGTGAAGTGATTCAACTGATATACTAAAATGGACTACAAAACAGAGACCCACAACCAATACATTTGGAGCTATATCCTACCTGAACTGGTTTAGCTTCATCTTATAGGACAGTCACTGTTCTTTATATATATGCTTTGTCTTCTCAAAGCTGTCCCAGTGCAAAAGTTAATTCAATTAAAAAATTCACTCTAAATTAAACTAGCAAAAAATGAATAAAGCTAATAACTCATTGGTCTTTCTGCTATAGCCACTCTCACTGGTGAGCAGTCTTCATCAAGGCCGTGAAATCCCATCCATTTCTATGATAGCATATAAGCAAGACTTGCCTTATTGTATCTGTGGCTCCAACTCACTGCAGACAAAAATTCTTTGTACTCCTCCACTGACACTGTTTGTTCAATGTGCACCACCTACATAATTTCTGCCTTTCAGAGACTTTAGGAATCTCCAGATGAACATTTTCTATCAGTCAAGAACAGTTGCTGACTGTCAATTTTTTCCTTTCTTTTTCATTCCTTCTTACACATTCTTTTTCACTCTTTTCAGTAATCTAAAATTCTTTATGTTTTTATGTTTCCATGTTATGTTCAAGATTTCTTCTCTGCCTAGCTTTGTACCTTTCATTGTTCATTCTCAGCACTATTAGAAATTTTAGGTTCTTAGAATGTACTTTCCATAATTTTCTTTACAAAGGAACTTTCTATTCTTGTTTCTATCTTGAGAGATATCCATCTGTTCAACTCTCCCGAGAAACTGAGCAGAATAAAGGAGAAAGCTGTACTCAAAGTGCTAGGGAATGCAACCTTTGTTCAGGTTGGGTTTTTTAATTGAGATATAATTCAGAAATACTGGGTTCTTCCTGCACAGAGAAAAAGTAATGTCAACAAGAAGGAATCCTTTGCTTTCACACCGCACTCCAAGTGTGTTAAATAAATTCATCTTATAAAGTACTTTGTCCCATTGGACTGCCCCTCTGTACTCCATAAACAGAAGTGGGCAGTCTCTGCAACTTTTAGAAAAGTGACATTAAAAAAGCTGAGACTGAGACTTTAGTGAAGAGCTAGAGGAAAGGGAGAGAAGCAAAACCATTCATTCACTAAACTATTTGTAAACTGAAAATCAGACTTAGAGATATTGATAAAACAGTCAAAAGCACATGTGGAAAAAAATAATAAAAATCATTAAGACAATAAAAATGTGTTTTATATAGACATTCTGAAAAAGTTCACATTAAGTGTTATGACACCGGTCTAGCCCTCTTGTGTGTTCTTATGGCTCTTTCTTTATCTCCTCAGGAATGCTATACTAAGCACTAAAGTCATTATCAAACTGTATCACATCGTCTCTGTGAAGTACTATTGCAGACACAGAGAGGCAGAGTGGTAAGGACCAGCACAAAATACAGTTTTCCTGGTACTTCAGATTGGTGATATGTTTTTCTTCCTTCTTTGTTGAACAAGCCTAATCAACATCACCACATAACTTTATTTCTCTAAGACTGGGGACCAGGCTGAGGGCAGTGAAGTTGCCATAAACCTGGAAAAACTAATGACAGACTTAGGCAGTCATATTTTAGTGCCATGTATTAAGACTGAGAACTGAACATACTGCAATAAGTATTCATATTTTACATAGAAACTGTCTGAAATCTATGCACAAAGGTGGCTATACATTACATAGATGAATTTAATCTCTGTTTATGCTTTCTGCCTTCAGTATTAATGTCTAACTGTGGCCAGACAGTTCAAGGGACACACAACCACTGGTCTCATGCACCATCTGTGCTCTGCATCCCTCTTCTGGGTTCTGCATTATCACAGTTATCCTACTGACAGCATGGGTGAGGGCTAGGTCGCAAAAAGGCTGACCTTGTCTTTATGAGTTGCTGTCACACTAGTGATCACATCCTGTAATCTTATTATCTTCACCATCTCAGCAGTGTCTCCATACTGAGACAAAGTTCAGAACTGTTACACTGGTTCCTTTCTAAAGACAAGCTCCCCCTTGCCCAAAAAAATAGTAGAAAGGAGGGATTATAACTCACAATATTAGAATTTTGCTAGCAGAAAAAGCATCAAAATTATGCTGATTAATGTAACAGACCGCAATCTTCTTACAATTGTATCGCTGAAAATTAAATTTGCCTGAAATTAAATAAATATAACCAAAATCAAGAACTTTTTCTTTTTTTGTGTTAAAACCAAACATAGAATCATACTCAAATATCAGTATTCTGAGTCTACTACCATTAGGATTGTTTTTAGTTGAGAAAAATGATTCATAGTGACACAGAGCAAGAGGCAGGTAATGTGATAATGAATGCTATTGGTCACACATTGCCTTCCAACAAAATTCAAGAGAAGAATTTGCCACCTGTNATCCTACCACAATGCAAGTCTGTCAAAATGTCTGTCCAAAAGGATCTCTGGTGAGCTCTTAGCTCCGGCGGCCAAGTGTTTCTGGGCTCTCAAAATATCTGCAGCTTTTGCAGCATGATTCTCCATCTTCAGTCATGGCCTCAGGTGGATTCTGCATCACTGTTTCTCTCTCTCTCTTCCATGGGTTTGTAGGTAGGCAGTCTGCTTCACTATGGTTCAATTCTACGAGCAGCAGCAAGATGCCTGGAAGAACATTTCCACCCCTTCTCTGGTCAGCCTGGGCGGGGGGCCTTCATGGCTTTCACCTTCTTACACATGTCCTGACCCGGCCATCTACTTTCTGTTACTATATTTTTTTCTTTTCTCCAAAATACGCTTACTCACAGAGGCATCCCTATCTCTCTAACCTTGAATTCCATGGCAGCAACTGAGGCCCAGGAAAGAGCTGAGCTATTAACCCCCTCACTGCCAGAGGAAAAAAAACCTAAACCAGGACACCACCTTATATTGGGATAACCAAAATAGTAACAAGAAGGTATTCTGCAAATACCTCTCTGAAAAGCAATGCCAAAGAGAGTGTAACCCTCTGGTAAACAAGAAGGGAGAGTTGGTGACAACAGATATGGAGAAGGTTGAAGTAGTCATCCCATTCTTCACCTCATTCTTCACTGGCAGTTTGGCTTTCCATGTCTCCCAAGTCTTTGAATCTCCAGTTGGGGCCTGGAAGGGTAAAGTCCCACCCATCTTAAACAAATAGCAGGTTTGAGACCACCTGATTAAACTGAACAGGCACGGGTCTATCAGGCTTGATGAGATGCGTTCCAGGGTCCTGAGGGAGCTGGGTGATCTAGTTTCCAGGCCACACTCTATCATATCTGAAAAGTCAAGATGGTCAGAGAAAGTCCCCAGTGACTGGAAAAATTGAAACATCTCTTTATTTTAGAGAAAAGGTAAAAGGAAGATTCAGAGAACTACACACCTGTGAGCCTCATCTCTGTGCCTAGGAAGATCGTGGAGCAGATCCTTACAGAAGCACAGTTAAGGCACACATAAGAAAAACAATGCTCGAAGAATGCCAGCACAGCTTCACTAAGGGCAAATTGTGCCTCACCAAGTTGTTGGCCTTCTATGATAGAGTAACAAGGGAAGATCGACAGATGTAATCTGCCTGGATTTCTTTAAGGCCTTTAACACAGTCACAAACAAAGGTGGACTATTCAGTGGATAAGAAATTGTCTGGATGGACACACCTATTAAATTTGGTCCAGAGGAGGCCCACAAAGATGATCAGATGACCTCTCCTATGAAGACAGGCTGAGAGAGCTTAGATTGTTCAGCCTGTAGAAAGCTCTGTGGAGATCTTGTTAAGACTTTTCAGTACTTAAAGGGAGCTTATAGAAAAGAGAGAGGGCAATGTTTTACCAAAGCATGAATTCAAAGGAACTAATCTAAGAGAAGAAAGATTTAGATTTCATGTCAGAAATAAATTCTTTACTGTGAGGGTGACGAGGCACTGAAACAGGTATCCCAGTTCCAGTTGTACAGGGTTTTGAGAAACCTGGTCTGGTGGAAAGTGTCCCTGTTCATCATAGCAGGGTTGAAACTAGATGATCTTTAGGTTCCCCTCCTACCCAAACTGTTCTATGATTCTATGAAAAACTGTAACACAGACTTATAAAATTTACTTGTTTTAAAGGAGATGAAAACTGTATATTCAAATCCAATCCATTTCCTGGAGTCTCAGTGACAAAGCAAGGGTCTGGAGAAGACCCTTGTCTACTCATAATTTGAATTTTGATATAATTGCTTTGGTCATTCTATTTAAAACCAAGTGTACAGATGGAATCAAAAGGCAAACAAAAGGCAAATGGAGTAAGCAGTCACAGTAACTCCTCCCATCTACACAAAACAAGCTATAAAATGTCAGACTGGTTATGTATCCTTTTTGGCTTAATAGAGTACACACTGGTAACTTTTGCCTTTCCACAAGTTCAAAGAATGCTGGTAGTGAGGAAATAATTTTTATGCTCTGATTACCAAAACTATTTTACAAAGAAGGAGTAACAGACTTCAGGCTATTATTGGAGCACTGAGCTGGGAAGAGAGTCAAGGGTTCTAATCCTTGCTCCATGGACTGGGTCTGAATTTTAACCTATGTGTATTTAATGTAGAAGGTACAACTGCAGCCAGTGCCAGCATTTGCAACATTCATGCTGAGACTATGAAATCTCTAAAAAACAGGCTTAATTATAAGGAGGCTTCTAAATTATAGGGAAACTCCTACAAGGATTAAGTTCTGTTCTCCTTATTGTGCCATTTAACTAGGTGAAGACAAACAAGGAAAGAGTATAAAAACTACAGGAGTCTACTAAAATCTTAAGCAGAATAAAATCAATGTAGTTCAGACAGATAATGGGTTCATAATTTTCAATACTGGGTGTTTAATGTTTTACCTGCCTCCTTTGGGGTTTTGTCCTGGCAAATATGTCAGTGGCTATAATTAGACATGAAAAAGAGCTGTCTACCACTCCTAGGTCAAATCCTGAAATCTTACCTCAGTTGTCAGACCAGTACATTTATATTTAAGAAATGGACTGGGAAGTTTCTGCTCTTAGCTCTGTGGGCTTCATTCTCTCTCTCTCACAACTAGAATTTGTCTGAGAAACATTGACATAATCATGAATAATTCCTACTGGGAGAACTATTGACACTCATTATAGTTTTCTATTCTGAGAATGTTCTTTTTTCCCTTCAATGTTAAAAAAATGTACTTTTTTTCCTGAGAAAGGCTTATTTGATTGGTATATTCAAGAAAGGGTCACTGATAATTGCTCATAGAAGCTGCATCTCTCACAAATGAGTGTTACCTGGCAGATTTCTGTGTTATCTAAATAGGCAGCATGACAATAAATCTTATTTGTGATTGGATATTGCCAATTGTTATGAAACTACTTTCTAAATATTTTGTTGAAATAATGTCCCTGAGGTTACAGTTTTATGTGTTCAGTTGTAATGAGTTTTGACTGATTTGTGATTGCAAAGGACTCATTTTCTCCTTTTGTTGAAGGGAGACTCTAAGGGTTAAGTGTGAGTGGCTCAGAAATCCACCTGGGCAAAAAATGATGTGGAGTAGCTAAAACAGTAGCTCATGATAGAACACATAAGAAACCCAGTGTAGCCAAACCAACACAACTATTTTCTGCTCATGCAGCCTTTCCTATCAGTAAACACTACATTAATTATATTCATTTAGTGTTAATTTTGATATGTACTTGTTATTCTCAATGTGCACAGGAACTTTCTATTTGCAGTTTGGGTAAGAACCAAAGGAAGGACAAATAAGAAAAATCAAATATGCTGTCATTCTAATGACAATGAATACAGAATGCTTCTACAGAAGAGAAAAAGTGGAGTTAAATTTTCAGAAAGCTTCAGAATCATAGAATCACAGCATGGCCTGCTGACTACTTCTTTTTGATGCAACCCAGAATATGGTTGGCTTTTTGGGCTGCAAGTGCACATTGTTGGCTTTCTTCAGTCAACGCCCTCAAGTCTTTCTCCTTAGGGCTGTTCTCAATCCGTTCTCCGTCTAGCCTATACTTGTTCTTGGGATTGCCATGATCCAGGGGCAGGACCTTGCACCTGGCTGTGTCAAACTTCATGAGATTTGCACTGGCCCACCTCTCCAGCCTGTGTCAACTACACAACATATTTTGGTGTCATCAAGAAGTATCAGTAGTTTCAAAGGCAGATATCTGTGATTTAGATATCTAAAATTAAATGAGATCAGTCCTACTTAGGTTAATACTACTGTGGAGAAGAAGCACCTGATAGAATATACATCTATCTGCCACCACATCTGAGTTAAGCCAAACTCAGAATTAGGGCAGAAAAAGCAGAAAATTACCAGCAAGAGAATACTCAGACAGGTAATAATGCAGGAGATGTCACTTTGTAATCCAGTAGATGTAAAGAACTATACCAGTTTATACCCATCAGCACTGACCTACCCATAGGTACCTTACACTTCTGTATATCTCACTGTTACTACTTTTAGAATCAAACTGCTAACAACACCTAAACCAGCCAATCCAAACCAGTGGACACAAGAGTTATTGGGGTTTTTTTCCTAAAATACATATCTCTGATGCTTCTTGCATTAATTTGCACAGGTTTTCTTCAGGTAGAACCATAGATCAACAATTCTTCATTGTCTCTGAAAATCTATTTATATAATACGTAGCTGGGTATAGAAAGAATAATATCATAAGGGATCTACTTCTTTTTCAAAATTATCAGCTTCTCTAAAAATAACAACAAAATAAAAAAAATACTTCAGGAGGCTGTATCAGCATCGTGATTCTAGCTATCTTTAGAGTGGATGTTAGGAAGAGCTTTTTCACAGAGAGAGTGATCCCTCAGTGGAATGGTCCGCCCAGGGAGGTGATGGAGTCGCCATTCCTGGAGGTGTCTAAGAAAAGACTGGATGAGGAACTCAGTGACATGGTCTAGACGATGGGAGGCTTGGAAGGATGAAGCGTGGTGCCCCTGGCTCCAGGGTTGTGGGTTTGATCCCTGGGTGGGCGCAGCGGGAGCGTGCTGGGCCCATAACCCAGAGCAACAGAAAAACCCCTAAACCATAACAGGCGCTCACTCGGGATTTGGACTGGATGATCGTTGTGGGTCCCTTCCAACTCGGAATATCCTGTGAACCTTCAGTATGTAATTACACAAGGGAAAAGTGAGCAGAGTAACCTTCCATGGTCATGTAGTAGCAAAAGGGCAAACAAAGATATGTGTCGTGATAATACAAACCATGAGATTAAACTAGGTCAAAAATTCCTTCTTAATTGCAAGTGGGATAGCCCAAAGCAGTTAGCATCATGTCATTCAGAACTTAATTATTCACACTTTTACTCTAAAAATATCTCTTGCTTTAGATTCTTGTAGGAAACAATATTTTTTCATTGTGTAACAAAATGTAATTCACCATGTACCATAAGTACGTAGTTCAAAACACCATTATAAGCTTAACAGAAGTAATAGGAATAGAACAATTACAGTTTTCAGTAGTGTAAAATAATTGTTTCAGCATACCTGGAACTGATGAACTGGAAACACTGTTTCTGAAAATAATAAACTATGGATTTCTCACTAAATCCGTCAGCTATGTAATTATTGAATCATTCACCACTGAGTGCATCATACCTCAGGTGTGAGCAAAGGAAAAGACAGATCTTGTATCACAAAAGCACTGCAAGTATCCCTCTCTTTCACTGGTATGAAACAGTCTTGCTCTCTTCTATGTCCATTTCTTCCTTGCTTAGTGATGCTGCATATGAGCACATTAGAAGGAGTCATGCAAGCATCACTGATCATCCAGACATCTCTGTTTTCATCTCAGGCAAGTGACTGTCCACTGTTAGTTACCATGGCTATTAGACTGTTACGAAATGTGACATAAAGACATTAACAAGGCTTTTCTTCTAAAGAAAGAGCCAGTCTTGTTTACATTCATGTAATGGTCAGTCATTTCAGGCTGTTATGCATGCTTTGAGAAGGCCCCTGATTAAGATTAATCCCACCCTAGAAATATCTATATTATTCTACTCATCATCTAGAAAATCTGCCATGATTAGCTAAGAAATTGACTCTGCACTAGAGGTGACTAAAGCTAATTGAATCCAAACTCTGTTGTGCTTTCTAATTCCCAGTCAGGTGGTACAGGCTGGGCACATGCAAAGGCATGTCTGCCACATAGTGTCAAAGGTAATAAATCCATGCATTACATATATATAAAGATTACATGTCATAAGTTTCAGGTCGTGGCTGACCATGAGTTTCCATGTCCTGGTTTCTGGTATCTATTTGCTGCCTAAGTCTCATTTAGTGAGTCAGTCACTGGCTTTTCTTCCAGACCTAGAATGCCATGACTTTCCTGCCATACTAAAAATCGTAAGAGAAAGTCTTTAAAAGATGGAAATGTTCTAATCTTCTCTGTGGAGTACAAATGTTAAAGTAACTTTAAATCAATCAGCTCATAACTGAAGGTAATGCAGTGCTGAATAAATGAGTGAAACAGTATAGCACCTGATCACCGAGCCTTCAGCTAACAGGAATACTTAACAGGAGAATATGGTTTATCCTTGTCACAAGCCTTTGTAAAAGAGAAAAGAATCTGACACATACTTATTAGTTTTTTACAGCAAATCAGTGGAGAATTGGAAGTAAGGGAACTAATCCAACTGCCAAATATAATCTTACATTACACAGTAACTCAAAATCCCATTCTATGTATTGTACAAGACTGTCTGCTGAAAAAAACAGCTTGTGTAGCCGAAGAAAGAAGTAGTGACAGGCTCAAAACAGTGTTACTTAGCATAATCTCACTGTTTCTCAAGTGTTACTTAATGTCCACAAAGAAGTAACTTTAAACTTAACCCAGCTGCTGCTGGTAATTTATGTTTTACAACAGAAGCTTGGGATAATTTTTCACACATTTAGAAAAATATACATAGACTGGCACTTGAGTGTGAAGGACATATCCTTGGATCTCCTTTCATCACTTGAGAATGAGGATACCAGAAAAAGAGGTAGTTTCCCCAGAAAAGTCAGGTAATTTTCAGCTCTAGTATTTCAATTAGCATTTCTTTTTTCATCATGCTGGACAAGCTTCCTTGACCATGCTGAGAATTCTTCCTTGTTACTGTATATTTTTCACAGGGCTTACAAGCAATTAATTACTTTCTTTTTTTCTCACTTAAAGATGGCACTGTATCACTAAATAGAAAATGTCACACATCTATATGTTGATAGATGTCAATTTAGACTAGAATAAAAGGTGAAGGTATATCACAAAGGCCCTGTAGATGCTTACAATCAAGTAAGACCTGCTCTAAGTATTTTGTATTCCAGTAGGTTATACTTCTCTGTCCCGAGTTAATAGAACAAAAAACAGTTGTGGTGGGGGTTTGGTTCTGTTTGTTTCTGGGGTTTAGCTTTTCTTTTTTCTTTTGTGGTGGGGGTTTTTTTGGGGGGGTGGTTTGATTGTTTTGGGGTTTTTTTTAGATTTTATTATTAATGGCTAATTCCAATACAGAGATGGATAAGAATTAAGGTATCAGGAGTTCTAGAAATGAATATAATGCTTGCTTTTGATGAATTATAATTTTCAAGGGATTAGAGTGTTTGCGCTGGAAAAGACTAGCTCTTGAACTTATCTCATAGGCCAATTAATTTATGGCTTTCAACCTTTTTACACACTTAGGGAAAAGTGATCTGACCTCTAAAAAGCATATTTTCAGTACATTCCATAAGACAGCAGGAAATACTCACAGTACAGTCAGCTTTCTTGCACTTCGCACCCCCCATATTGCAGCTTCACATCTTAGCGGCATGATTTTTTAGCAATGAAGGATGCCCCTTTTCATAACATTGACAGAAAACTTAATATGAGCTGACTTAGTTTAAGACCAGTAAAGGGTTATTTATCACTCCTTGGATGAGAGATTGTTAGAGATGTAACAGGATTTATTTACAAATAAAAGGAAGCAGGGAGAATAAATGGGAAATAATTGGTATACAAATGATATCAGCAGCAGGGAACATAAAACTAGGACTCCCCCCTCCCACCATGCGATGGGCCCCATCCCCAACACGATGGAATCCCTCAGACCCCAACCCTCACCAAAACACCAATACCCAAAAGAAAATTCCCCAAACCAGCAAAATATGGATAAAAACAGTGGGGATGTCCCCTGGCTATCGTCAGAATCACACAGAATCACAGAATACCATGAGTTGGAAGGGACCCACAAGGATCATCTAGTCCAACTCACCATCTAACACCTGTACAGAGACCGAGAGCACATCACAGAGCATAACACCAACCTAGATCCCTCACAGTCTAGCAGGCCACTCCGAGACGGAAGGGGCCCAGGGTCATCCAGCCCTACACCCCCCAGCTAGACCATGTCACTAAGCTCCTCGTCCAGTCTTCTCTTAAACAC
>WEKX01025791.1:0-22052 GCA_013390025.1 Pitta sordida | reverse complement strand
TCTGTGTGCGTGTGTGTAGATCCCGGTGGGCGCCTGATTATTAAAGAGAATCTGTGTGCGTGTGTGTAGATACGTGTGTGTGTGTATATGTGTATGTGTTGGTGTGCGAGGGAGCGGCCCGTGCGGAGCGGGAGCGCTCCTGCCCGGCCGGGGCTGAGGCTCTGGCGGCGGCTGACGGGGGGGAGCGGGGCTGCCACCGCGGGTGTGTTGAAAGCTACAGCTGCTGCCTTCGCACTTGCCCGGCGGCAGAATTAGAGCGACCGCTTGTCCTCCTCGCCCACGCACGGAGTCATGTTCGGAGCCGGGGGGGAGGAGTGGGGGGGAGAGCACACGACACACCGAGTGACAGGGGACTTCCCGGGATCTTTTGACTGTCCCGGGAGGCTCTTCGGGAACGGTCGAACAGCTGGATGAGCTAAAAGCAGGAAGGCGCCACCGCGGACGGTGCTCGCTCCAGGGGCGGTTCCCTGCGCCCCTGTGCGGCATCGGCGCCCCCCCGGTCGGTGGGAGCCCCCGGTGCCCGCAGCGGTCTGTCGGGCGCTGCGCATCGGCGGTGTCTTCCCCAGCGAGTAAATAACTCACGTCTTCAAAGCAAGCTGCCCTCGGCTCGTAAACAAGAGCTGGAAAAAGTAGCCTGGCATGTCGGGGCAGATCCAGATCAAAGGGACGGGAAGGCGGCTCTGTTTGTTTGTGGTGTTTACTGGGGGTCTTTGAAGAAAGATCCTAAAATCCACTTTCGGGAAGAGTTGCCGTTTGTCAGCTGCTTTCTCTTGGGGGATGCTAAACGGGTTTGGTGCGAACGCTGTCTTGACGGGGTAGGGGGGAATGTAGCATTTGCCCACTGGAGAGTGCGTGATAAATGTTTTGCCGATGACTGTACACTAGTAATGTATAGGGCTCCAGCCACCCACGGATTCCCTCGCACCACTGCGCTAAGAGAATGATTTTCCAGTAATTAGAGCTCTCCGAGGACTGAGGCATGGATAGGAACATGTTTATCACGCTATTAGCCAGTTATACGCTGCATAGATTATTACTGGTTTAAGTGTAGACACTTTACAGAAAAAGTATTCTGATGCAGTCAACCTGACTTATTTTTTATTCAGCATTATTAATAACTCTTTGGTGTCATGTTTCTAATCAAATACCGTTCTTTTAAGGCTGAAAAAAATCCGGGAAGTATGAAGTATATATATATATAAACATTATTTAAAGTATTAGCATTCAAATAGCCGGCTGAGGATGTGGCTTTTGGAGTTAGCATTTCAAAGAGAAGCGGGTGAAACAGACAAGCAGTCACCCTGCTCGAGCAGTGAATTCCAGAGCAGATCTGCAGATTAGCCACAGCCCCTGTCACTTCTGTGCCTTGCCTTGAATTGTCTTGTAGGCATAAAAGACGAAAAGTTTGTGTATGCTGAAACATCAGATCGATCTTAATGTGTGAATGACTTGTGCCGTGACTTTTATGTCCTTGAGGACGTTGATCAGTGTGCCGCTTGTAATAGGTTTTCATTAGCGTGAGCGTTTATAACTTCCTCTGTAGTTTAGTAGCTGGCTGAACAGTATTGCCTTTTTATTTGCAAAGCCTCATATGACTTGCATGTCATCATTTTTCCTAGTTGGTAACAAATCATGTGGATTATGGTATGTTTTGTGTTTGTAGACAAGATGTGAAATGGAGAAGTACCTGACACCTCAGCTCCCTCCCGTTCCTGTCATCCCCGAACATAAGAAATACAGAAGAGACAGTGCCTCGGTTGTAGACCAGTTTTTCACTGACAGCGAAGGGTTGCCTTACAGCATCAACATGAACGTCTTCCTTCCCGACATTAGCCATCTGAGAA
This sequence comes from Pitta sordida, assembly GCA_013390025.1. Lineage (NCBI taxonomy): Eukaryota > Metazoa > Chordata > Aves > Passeriformes > Pittidae > Pitta > Pitta sordida. Next base: position 20,208 of record WEKX01025791.1, on the reverse strand, counting down.
CTGGCCTGTACAAATCTCAGCGACCCTGTGTAACCCACATCAAGACAGAACCGGTCACCATCTTCAGTCACCAGAACGAAACTGCTGCCCCTGCCCCTACTCCCACTCAGGTCCTCCCTGAATTTACCAGCATCTTCAGCTCCCACCAAACTCCTGATGTGAACAACATTTTCATCAAGCAGGAGCTCCCTACTCCAGATGTTCATCTTTCTGTCACACCTCAGCAAGGCCAGTTGTATCAGCTCTTGAGCTCTCCGGATTTAGATATGCCCAACACGACTACTCAGGCAGCCGTGATGGACTCCCTGAACAATGTCTCCATGCCGTCAGCCATGGCGGGCCTTAACACGCTCTCCTCGGCTGTTCCACAGACTGCAATGAAACAGTTCCAGGGCATCCCCCCTTGTACCTACGCTATGCCAAACCAGTTTCTGCAGCAGCAGGCCACTTACTTCCCTCCTTCGCCCCCAAGCTCAGAGCCTGGAAGTCCAGACAGACAAGCAGAGATGCTGCAGAATTTAACCCCTCCTCCATCATATGCCGCAACTATAGCTTCTAAGCTGGCAATTCACAATCCGAATTTACCAGCGACACTCCCCATAACTCCCCAGAGCATCCAACCAGTCAGATACAACAGGAGAAGTAACCCAGATTTGGAGAAAAGACGTATCCACTACTGTGACTATCCTGGTAAGCAATCTGTGCCAGAAAATCCCAGCTCTTACAATAAAAAATGGTGAATAATCGTGGATGAAGTATAAGTGGTTTCTACTGCTAGGGAGAACCAAATATTTTCTTGTCAAAGTAGACTTTTTTGTCTTCGTTGTTTTAAGTGGCGCAGTTTCACATTCTTTAGTATTTACTGTTTTCTTCATGTCATTTGTCATTCTCTTGAACAACTGAGCTCAGTTTGTCATGTTTACCACTCTATAGAAAATAAAAAATGGAAATTACAGCCTTTGCTAATGTAAGTCAGCGTGACTATGCAGCTTCTGCTCTCACTAGTCCAACACCTGTGATGGAGCAGAGGCTGTTTGTCTAAAGACAGCGCGTCTCAGTTTGAATCTTCTGACACTGAAAGAACCATTTCAGCTCGCAATATTCAAGGCCACGGCTGAATATTGTCCACAGATGGATTGCCTTCCAGCTTCTTGTTCCTGTACACTGAAAGGGGAGAGGGATCTGATTATAAACTGTGCCTTCATGTAGTTTGTGATTCCGGACACAAGATTTTGACGCCCATTGTAGCGCAGAGAGAAATTGCCGCTCATGGTTGCTCTCTCCCTTTGGCAACATAATTCATGATGGTGTATCACCCATTCAGTGTGCAGTATGATAAAGGCTCAGTGGAAGTAAGCTATGCTGAACCCTGGGTGACAATGACACGATCCTGGCCTGATCAAATCCTCTGGGAATTTTTTAAAAAATGAAGCCCGCTGCTCAGTTGTTAACTTACGTAGCAGGTGTAAATAGATTGCAGCAGCTATTGGTCTATGCTCCATTAGGGAGCAGTAAATCTACCAGAAAGGTAAGTTTTTCTTCTTTCTTTGTAAAGCAGCATATCCCTAGGAGCTTTCTATATAAAACTTTACTTCCAAATGACGAAGATGATGCCAGAAAGCAGTAAACTTAAATGCGTCCAAATAGCACCCCAGCACTGAGTGAGGAAGTTCAAAATAATGTGAAGTGTTCCTCTTCTCCCCGTTGAAGTCTAACTGCTTTCTTGTTTTGTTTTAGGCTGCACAAAAGTTTATACAAAGTCGTCTCACTTAAAAGCACATCTGAGAACTCACACAGGTAGGTATTCACTCTCTCACTATCTCTTTTTCATTCATGGCGGACACATTTTCTGAGGAAGCAAGTATGTTTGGTCTGTTCTCTGTGTTTTCTCTGTAGCGGTGTAGGTACAAACTGACAGTTCAGTTAAGAAATATTTAAGGGTTGGTCAATGAGAAGAAAACCTAATTTTATTAATGCAGGCTTGTTAAACCTTTTATAATACAAAACTCAAAATAGCTGAGAATAATGCAGATGGAAAATTTTCAATCTGAAATGCCATTAAGGTGTTTAAAAAAATGGATTTGTTTCCCTTTGAATAATGAATTAAACATAGTGAACATGTTCTGCTTTTAAAGATTTATCTAAGTAAATAGAATATTCTGGTTTGGGCTTTTCTGTTTGTTCTTTTAGAATTAATTAATCTTAGAACTTTTAGAAACGTCATGAAAACCCCCAAGATATGTCCATTTACTTTGTCCCTAGTATTAAGTGTACTTTATTATTTTTTTGAAAGACAAGTGGATCTGCATATTTATTTAAAAAATACGACAGCATTGTTTCAATGTTTTTTGTCAAGGAAAGACATTAAAATGGAGAAAATGAAAAGTGTCAGTAAGTCGCACTTGTTTTTTTGTACCTTGATCAAATTCCACTTGCAGCTAAAGAGGAAGTCTCTGTTCTTGGGCCCGCATGGAATGGAGCTGAGGATGGTATTTCTTGTGCCTGGGCGCAGGAGCTGTGGGTGCAGAGGACAGTGGTTGAGAGGTGGAACTGCCCTAGGAACTCTTCCTAAGCATTCACCTGCTGAGGCATGGAGAGAAGAGAGGGAGAAAGAAAAACATAGTTACCACCAGAACATTTAGGACAGTGTTTTTCTGGGATCTTAGTACAGAAATGCTCTTGCTAAATCAGTGGAGAGCACGACTGACTTTGTAACAAAATCAAGTGAGAGGGCTGCAACTCCTGTTTTTAAAACCAAATATGAATATGTCTTTTGTGTGTGTGGACTTTGAATCAAAGCAAAACACGAGTTCAAGCAACTTGGTTATTGAAGCAGGTTGTCAGCGCTACGGCTGTGCTTTTCAAGTAGGGACGTTTCATGTAAGTTTAAAACAAAAGTCAAAACTTGTCACGAGCTGTGATCTAACAAAATGCTTCACTATCTCTAAGGAAACAATCCTTCTGTTGAGCAGCTATTTTGAATGGATTTTTGGATTATGGTAAAGAAACTGAGTAACTCCAGGCTAAATACTACTATGGAAATTTTGTTTTGATAAATGGAAGTTACATGTCTTGTAGTCACTGTGAAAAATTGAAAGCAACTTTACAAAGGTAATTGCTTTCCATTAGTAACAGAAACGCTGTTAAAAATACTTTTAGCAGTAAGTTTAGTATGAAAGGAGTATTTACATGAGACTGTAAATCTGAGTAGTGTCAGAGAGTAGAACCTCCCTTTAATATAATCTGTAAATTTAAGAGTGTGATTTCGACTTACGCACTTCAGCTAGGAACTAAATACGAGCTTTAAATATCTCGATTGCTATTACATAATAGCTAGGAAGAGAGATAAAAGCAAAGCTTTAGTATAAAAATTAGCACTGCATAGTCAGCGTTTGAAATGAACACTTTTCCTTTTTTAAATCAATTCGTACCTTTTTTGTATTTTGGGTAGTAACGACGTGAGGGTTTACGAAGTTAATACTTGTGTGCATAGAAATGCATACCACGTTGCTAACTTACGTTGCTTAGGGTCACTAATGTTTATTGTTGCCTTCAGTTTTTTACCTAGAAATGTGGAGAAATGTGCAAAGGTCAGAGGAGCTGATGTACTCATGGAAACAAGAATGTTGTTTTAGATAAAAATCTAGTGAACTTAAGCAGGTCTGTAATACAAAGGGTCTTCTGGGGCGGTGAATGAAGGGATAAACTGACTAAAGCGTACATTACATGCAAGAATGTGAGTCTGTATCCTGTTACCTGCAGTATTTCAGAGTTTGGATTAGTTTAACTCTCTTGAATATTCACTTCATACTTAAAGATTTCCAGCGCTGATTGTGATCTCTGCCTTAACATACAGTTGAAGTGTATACATTAAAGAGCCAGATCTCTGACTTAACATTAAGTTGATTAATGAATGTTCAAGTAAAGGTGTGCAAACTCGGCAAAACCTGTGAAGTTGTTCAGCTGCCCCAGGAGTGCAAGGGAATCTCGCTATTCATCTCCAAAAGGCTCAATGCCGAGGGCTAATTTAGGATGTGTGCATCCCGTCCCCCTCAAACTGTGAATTCATACAGTAAGTTTTGATTTTTTAGTTTTAAAGTTGAGAGTTTTTTTAAAGGACTTCTGTGAAGCTTTTGCCTTCAAAGTCTAAAGCAAATGGCATGTAATCCATTTTAATAAAGTTGTGTGTGATAGTCTTTCAAATCCCTCCAGGGACAGCAGACCTGTTTGTCTGGCTAAACCCGTTCTTTAGTTATCATGGACCACTGAAGTTGTTCTATCCTTATTCTTAGTTTCTTAACAATACCTTTTAAAATTGGCTTCAGTCTCTCTCTCATCCCAACCAGTCCCCACCCTTCTCAGGCAATCTGTCATCTTAAAATAAAAGAGCCTGCAGCAAAGTTTGTCTGCCATTAAAAGTCAAGACAGACTTTATGGTTTTCCTTTTGTATTGGAAAATCTCAGCCTTTTCACAGTATTTATTTAGGAGCCTTTCCCTTCTGAAAGGCTTTCTCTGAGTTTAATAGATGTTCTTTCTTTGAAAACAAACCTAAGGAAAATGTTATTTGTGATAGGTGGAATGTAAGCTGTAGTATTTTTTTTTTTTTCCAGTTCAGATATGAGCTTCAGACTTTATGAAGTACATTTAAATAAATCTACAGGAAATGGGCAAGAGAAAAATCCCATGTATTTTTCTTCCTAGGTGTTCTCAATGTGTTTACCTTACACCAAGTTGGGTGGTATAACCTAATAGTGTTGTACTGATTTAATGTAATTACACTGAACTCTTACTGTTGATTAGCAATCTAGTATTCCCATTAAGAACTAAGCTGGGGTAATGTGTTTGGACCAGTTGCTGAAGGAGGCACACATTTTGCTTTCTCTATGTAATGCTTTAGTATTTGTAAATTATGAAGTAAACCCAGAATATGAACAAAGGTTCAAATGTTGAAAAGATATGGAGTACTTTTTGTCCACTTCCATGCAGATGTCTGGTACATTTTAATACCTTAAAACACTTGGATATGATACCTGAATTCGATATCAGCTGTTTCTGAAACTGATAAAATAGTATTCAGTATGTTAAAGTACCTGTTGGAACATCTTTAGAAAAGATTTGGGTTTTTTTTGCCTTTTGAATCAGGAATTTTTTAAAAATAATTTTACTTGTTCATCATGGAACAAGTTTCATTTTATCTCCAGAACTATGCAACTACAATATGTAATGTGTGAGGGAGTTTTGCATTTATTGCAGTCTGTTCAGCTGTAAAACCACCTTATAGCTCTGTCATAACAGCTGTATGTCCAACTTAAAAGAACATGCCAGCCATCAATGAAAAGTAGTTACTTGTGTATTTCATATAAACTTCATTCAGTTATTTTTCTAGCATCCAAATATATAAATATTTATGAAGTAAAAAATTAGAAACAGTGGTCCTATAACTTACCCTGTTGGATTTCTTTATATGTTAAAGATTTGGATTGTGGAAATTGAGTGTTTGGTATGCGGGTACCTGAAATACCCTACCTCTACTCTACCTGCAATGCTGCAGAACTGCTAGCTCCAAGGTCAGGGGTCCTCTAATTATTATTTCTGTGAACAGGTGCACACTTCAACATTGTGTGTGTTTTCAAAAAGAGGATCTGTCATTGTTTTGAACACATCAAGGCATGCACATGCAGGACATTTTCCAGCTGCATATTGGTTTTCCGTATACAGAGTCTTTGTACAGGCATGTTCTCTGGTCACGTGGTGGGCTTGCCATTAATAGTTTCTAGCATTAACTGCAGAACTATTTCATCTCTATCTATAGATCTAGTTTGGATTTGGTGATGGGAAGTGGGAGCCGAGATAACTCAAGAGAAATGGCATTTCTTTAAATGAGATGCCCTCAAAATACTTCCACTGTCTCTAGTTATTTCAAATGTTTATATAGGCATGGAACAGCTGTTGACTTGTGCAGTTCCTCAAGGTGTTAAACATTTTATGTATTTTATTTTAGATCTTTGCCTCAGTAGATACAGAATTAGAGTGATGGTGCATCAGGATTAGAACCGGTTGTGTGCAGTAGACTTCAGCAGTCCCTAGGACTTGGTGCTCTGAGTTCACCATAGCTCTATAGGGACGCTTGTTAAAGATGATGCCATATGGAATTGGCAGGAATTCAGGATGCCTGTGGTTCAGAATGGAAGACAGGTAGCAGTTTGGCTCCTGCTGGAAGAGAAGCACCTTGTGAAAATGTATCAAATCATCCTGCAACTTTGAGGAGAGATTTCACTCATGGTGCACAAATGAGGAATGGAGGTCCCAAAAGACTGCCTTGCTCGTGGTTGCAGCCTTCTGTGTACATACAAACTCCATCCTGAGAAAAATCTTTCCCTCATGAAAACAGCTATTAAGTAATAATCTTCCTGTGCAGATCCTGCTGCTTTGACCTGTTAGATGAGTCAGTTGCACAGATTATACTTTAAGGAGCTGTCAGTAAATGCCATCATTGGTAGAGACTGTAGGGAAAAGTGGAAGAGAGTTAAATAAAACTGTTGACAAAGTGCATGAAAGTGCAGTGTTGCTAGACACTGCTGAAGAGTATCTTAGTATCTTTTATTTATGAATTCTGCTAAATCCATTAGTTGCCTGTGTGAGAAATGGAAATACATTATTTTCCTGTGCAAACCACAATTTTAAGGGAAAATAATGCCTTTTTTTTTTCCCCCAAACACTTTGTGAATGATCACAGACCTTCGGATTAATTGCTCTGGTTCTTTATCTGTAGTCAGAAGCTAAATGAGAAGTGTTAGAATGTGTTGCTCAAGATAAGGTGAAATCTTAGAAATATAAACTTAAATTTTAATTAAAATTACTGTTCGTTCACATCAGCATACAATTTTTATGGAGCAGGAATTCAATTCCAAGGTGTCAGGTGACGGATATTCTTGTTAGATTTTAGATACTGAAAAGAAAAGTCTAATATTTTCTTTTTGATTAAAAGCCTAGAAAGTACTTCTAAGCATGAAAGCTTAAAAAAACTGTTGTTTCTGTCAATTGCTCCCTGAGAGGATTAAACTCCAGTTCCAGGATATTTGATTCCTGATAAGGAAACTGTTGACCTAGGAGACCGACTTTAAATATAGTTCATTTTGAGGCTGCCCTACATAGGCCAGTCCCAAGATTCACAGCAATTGCCAGTGATTAAAACTTTCCATTATTTGATCAGACATTCCTTATTGTAATTAATTTCTGAGCTTGACTGGGACGATTGACTCTTGGTTGCAGTCAGGGTAGTGTGTTGCTTGTTTGTTAGATGACCTGCACCTCCCATTGGTGAAAGATTAGAAACATTTAAGTAATGTCCTGGTTCAGTCTGAGTATCTTGGTAGCAGCATTCCTATGCTGTCAGGCTCCATTATTTATATTCAGGGATCTCTAACAGCTCTGATTAAGGACATATTAAAACCTTTGATTTTGGCAAGTGTACAGTGCTTCACTTCGAGTTAAAATAGCTTTAATGTATTGCGCTTTTTGTGTGTGTGTGTGTGCATACAGTAGATGGAAATCTGGAAGTCTACAGCACGTTTAATAAATTCCATTTTAAGAATACCTCTTATCTTACTGTACAAGAGGCAGTGCTATTGGTGAGAGAGCTAAAGAGCTGTTCTTGTACCATAGGCATAAGTGAGGAAATGTGTTTTTCGGTACGGGATGTGTAGACACAGCCATGCACCCCAGATGGCATGGATTTCTCATAAATCTACTTTAAAAAAATTCCTTTCCTCTTTGTTTGCGTATCTCCTTGAAGAGAGACCACCTCTGTTAAGACAGAATGTTATACCAGAAAGAAAATAAACCACTGCACAGGCCAGTCAAGATTCCCCAGTAATCCATGAACTACATAAGACAACACTTAGCAAAGTAAATGTGGTTCTGGCACTCATGGGAGCGCTGAGAAGGTAATTCCTTCTGCACTTCTATGGTCGGAAAGCAAATGATGCACAGATTTTTTTTTCACTGTCCTCTTTGCTCACCAGTCATTTATCTCTTATTCCTGTTCCTGATTGATTTATCTGTGATCAGACTTTGAGGGCCCAACATGTTACAAAATCACTTAAAATGCTGTTTCATTGTGAAGTAGTACTCAATGGTCACACTTTAGCCATTACTATACTAGGCAAAGGCTTTATCACATTTTAAAATGTGCATCATATGTTGCTCATTCCTATAATTGATGGGATTTTCAAGCACTAAATTTGTTTTGTCACTCTCAAAATAAGCTGGACGTACCTTGCGTGCTGCCAGCCCTCTCATCTATCTCCATTTTGGACAACTGAGAAGTCTAGTGCACTAAAGAATTTTTAAACACCCGAGGGATTATTTATTTTGAAAGATCCATATTCTGTTCCTTCTCAAACAAAAACCAAAAAACCAACCCAAATACAAACCAAGAAGCTGCTTTTAATGACTACAGCACTTAGTCAATGACAGAAGGAAGGTCTGATTTTAGCCTAACATCAGGAGAAAAAACTTCTGAATGAGTGCAGCCACACACCCAAGTAATTACTTTCGGGTCTAGCCAGCCTGGAAGAGACCAGAGTTTAAAACTGTGGTGCTAACTAAAACAGAAAAATCATTTCATTTGCTCTTACTTGTTTTCTAAAAATACGAGGCTATAGTATGTCAGGGAATTGAGATAACTGAGGTTATGAAAAATTTGAAAACAGTTGCACCAGAAGACTTTGAGACAATATAAATATTTTCAATAATTTGTTTTAAAACTGAACATGATGAAGATTTTGTACATAACTGGTGCAGTTATGATGTAGAAACTTCTCCTTTGCCTGCCAACTGTTTATCCCACCTTGAATAATTTTGAAGGCCGAACGCTTGCCATTAGAAATACATAGTTCCATAATAAACACAAGTAACATTAAAGTGGAAAGGCTGGTGGAGGGGGGTGTCTATACTTCCTACACACTTAGGAGCTATAATCAGGTATTGTCTTTTTGCAGTCTTTGAAAATGTTGCTACGTTTTATTCCTCAAGGAAGCCCCAAACTTGCTGCTCTGACAGAAATTTCTGATGGCAAGCAAGTGAAGTTACAGGCGTTGGCTGCATATAATACCTGTATTTGGATTAATGCATACCAATAGAGTTACCTAACTTTAGATTTGAAAATCTAGCCCTTGCTGTTTACAGCTTTATATTTAAAGAAAGCTATCCTTGCAGCGAATTGCAGAAATAAAGTCACAAAACTCTCTGGTGAAATAAGGAAGTTTATTTTCTTGTTAACGAGGAAATTCATCGATAATGGAGGCTTTCAGTGACTTGTTTTTTTTAAACAGAATTTTAAGCAGAAACATGTTCATGAACAGAGGCTGCGCGCTGAACATAGAGGGTGTCTTCAAAATGACCGTCACTCCTGCACTCATGGCACTGTGCCTTGCAGAAATGAGCATGGCCATGAGTGTCGCTGCCAACAATTGCAATTAATGTTAGGAAACTAGTTGGTGTATTTTGATATGGGTAAATCACAAAAAGATAAATTAAAGGGAGAAGAGGCAACATGATGTGCGTTACCGATCCAGACCACTCTCCTGTGGTGCATATTGATAAGAAACCAAACCCTTGGGATCTATCTGAGGAAATTTAATCTGTTAAAATGGCTAGTTAGGTTAGCTTGTTACATGTGGATCTGAGCATGTTGCATGTGGATCTGAACATCTTTTTGACATCCTTACAATCTCACAGCATTATGAATACTTTTTTATAACAGACAAGTACATTGCAAGTAAAATAGTCTTCTTTCAGGTTAAACTCCCTTATCTCTTGCTAGATGCTTGTGTAAAAGAGCTTCCAAAGTAAACATTAGGGCTTAAAATTTCTGTGCTCAAGTAAAAGTCTCTTTCTCATGCTCAACAAATGTATTTTTTAAAAGTAGAGAGTGGATACATATTAAGAGCTCAAGAACTTAAAAATATATTTTGTGATGTATAAGCCTAGCAAAATATTTTATATCAGTGATACTGGAAGGAGGTTATGCAGAAATCCAATTAAATTTATGAAATCCCTATCCTGTTGAAGTATAATTTAAAGGAAAGCAATTCTGTTTCCCAGAAGTGCTGTGTATAATATTTCTGGCTAGGGAAGAAAGGGTTGGAGTGTGCTATTTGGCTGGAAATCGGTACCAGCTTCCTCCATGGTGTTTTAGTTGAACAGTGTTGACATTCTAACAAATCCCATGGAAGCTCCCCTGAAGTGGAGGAGTTAGCTGTTTTCTTGCTTTTACAGTGAAATATCTGTTTGATACCACGATCGTGTTCCAGTAACCAAGCCGTACTGCCTTCGTATTTGATGGCCAATGGCGTTCTTGGTTTAACACCCTATAGAAGCCCTAAATTGCTGGAGGAAAACCAAATATTCCTGAAACTTTACAGCTACTGTATTTCACACAATCATTAAAGTAAACAAATCTTACATTGCTATGTAGCCAGTGAAAACAGTGGATAAAGGATTCAGTGTCCCTTGTTGTATATACCTGCTTTTAAAAAAAGTAAATCTTCAACCCAGATTTCTCACAGCTTTAGAGTCAGCATAGCAAAGAAGTAGGATCACTTCAGAAAATAAATGTTTGGGTCTTTTTACCTCACTTGCAGGAACTTAAACCAAATTCTTATTTATGCTAAGTGACATAAAGCATGTGTATTGGTTGAGGGAGAGAAAATACTACTAGCTTCTTGTTCTTCTGGTTTCTCTAAAGGAGTGAAAATAATCTCCACCTACTTTTTCTTACCCCCCCTTCCTCTTTGCCCAAAAGGAAAACATTTGTAATTGATTCAGTTCTTAAATAGAACTTTCCAACGGAAACGAGCATTACAAACATAGATATTCAGTATTTTACCCCTAGGATTTATTCAAAATAATCTGGGCCTCTACACTGGCACTAAAAATACATTTTCCAGTTGTTGGCCAAAGCAGGGGTTAAAAGCAGCGTTCTGGCTTTAATTTCCAGTACATAAAAGTAACACTGTTAAAACAATCTGTGTAAGGCAGCAGCTTGTTCCCCTCTGCTCATCCCCTGAGCACCACTTGGTTTAGCTCAGGTCTGCAGGAGTCTGCCGGCAAGGAGGCAGTGCTAATCTGCGTGTAGCTTTTGTCCTGAACAGCGCTGCTGCCCAGGAGGATTCATGTCTGTGACAGGCAGTGAAGTGACCATGCGAGTGCAGTAAGTTTTGAGCTAGTACCCCTACGTAGTTGAGTGCCCTGGAGATCGGTAGGAGTTCTGGCCGCTGGACTCGACATTGACTTGCATGCTGCGGTGCCCAGCAAGGCACAGGGTTCGCACTGGCCTGGCTGCTGGCAGTTCCTATGTTAGGAGCTAGCTAGGCTGCTTTTGCAGTGCAGTGTAGTGTGACACTCAGTGAAAGTTGCCTGTACTTCATACTTTCTTGATGCCAGGCTTGGAAACAGACTTTAATTTCTGGGTCCCCATTCTGGTCTGGTCTGGATATTCCTAGGCTTTTCATAATTAGTGCTGTTTTTCTGCCCTCTTAACCTTTTGTATAATTTCTTGTTTATTTCTTGAAAATATAAGAGTGAGCTGGAGTAGATGAGGGCCTGACTATGTATATGCTCTCTCTGGGCAGTGACAGGGGCAGGATCATGAGACTGGGAGTTCAGCATCAAGTATAAGGTTTTAAGTAAAGACAGTCTTAAGTGAAGACTGTTAAAGAAGGGTTTAAAGTCAATAGGGAGAGAAGAGAAAGAAAGGAGAAAAAGAAATAAACACATTGGCTTTAAGTTAAGGTGCTTCAAATGCAAGAGTACTGCTTTTGTGTAATCTCTATGTGTGCACGTGTGTTTTAACACAAAGTGTTCAGAGAAGATCTTCCTGGTTCTCTGCCTGTTGATCAGCATCACAGTCTTTTACAGACTCCATTGCTTCATTTACTCCTCCAGACCTAGTTAAAATACATACATCAAGTATCATGTATATAGTGGAAAAGATCTCTCACTGAACAGGAACCTTTCTTGTCATTCTACTGTGAAGACCAAATATGTCATCACATCTGGCTTCTGGTGTTAGAAAAGCTTTACACAATTGGTTTGAATGAAGTCTGTATTTTAGACTACAGTATAGGTTGCAGAGAGCAAAAAACAATCTTATGTGATAGACCATTCCAGTCTTCAATCAGCATTATAATTCACTCTGTCTCAGAGTAATTTCTTAAATGAAGGAAATCTGTGATTTGTGTTCTGATTTGTGATCCACCAAATTATCACAAATTCTGTGAGAGGCAATGCCAGAGTCTTGTTTTTCTTAAGGAGTGTTACATTTCCACTGTGATTTCAATAAATCACAGTTGGTGTTTATGCAAAGAGGTGGTTGGGTGGTTATTTTTTGTTTTCCCAAGATCTAGTCCTGGTTGTGACCCTGCCAACATGAAGCCACATCCCCATTGCAAGCACAAGGCTGGTTCTGCATTAAATAGTAGATGAAAAATTGATAGTTAATCAAAGAAGCAGTAGAAACTGCCAGACAAAAACTGTTTCATCATTTCATCTTCATGATTGATAAGTGCCTCTGAAGTAATGTTCTGAAGTTTCTCAGAGGTGTTACCTGCATAACTTATGCAGAAAAAACGGTTGGATTGCAGGATGCTGACTTCTCAAAGTCTTTTCTCCACGTGTTTTTGTGATGGTGAAACAAGGAAAAGTTGGAGTCACTGCACAGTGCAGGAGGATTGAGACTGTGAGCATAAAGGTCTGAGACCGATGGAGCGGTAGCAGCTCTGTAAGACAGATTGGAAAGGCCTTTTTGGAAAGCTCAGCTTTGGTGTGTTTCTGCTCCACAGGAAGCTACTGCCATGTGATTTGATATATTCAGTTTTCTTTCTCGTCTTGCCAAATGGGTCAAATTAGTATAAAATACAAAGATAGCAATCCCCTCTCACCAATGGAAGGCATTTTTGTCAAACAACATCAAGCCTTAGCCTATGAAGAGGTAATCTTAGCCCCTTTTTTTATATGAAGCTTGCTTGTATGGTGACATCATGCTGATACTAGATTCTGAACACGTGTATGGAGCGGTGTAAAATTCTGGTTTCACATACAGGTCATCATAGCTTCATGACTATATTTTTCACTTTTCAACAAACACCTGTAAATTGTAGACATGCTTAAAATACTGTGTTTGTAGTGGATGAATCCAACCATTTCAGGTGCTTTGAACAGTGTATTCAAAAGTAGATAGATATTTTGAAGTTGTATTTAGAGCTCTTGTAACACAAGTTTTCAGAGGTGCCATGCTCCCCCTCTGTCAGTACAGACTGCTTAGACAGCAAGCACTTGTCACCTCTAAAATATGGCTATTTAAGCACCTTATTGTAGAGATTTCTTTCTGAAAATGGGTGCTTTGAACTTGTAGATGCTTTCTTCCTAAATATAGCTAGTCCCAGGCAGGATACCACAACTTTTTATTGCTTGTGACATTTTGGAAAATACTGTCCTCGTTGTGTTTGTAACACACTGTGCCCCTTTCTTCACGCATCAGAAGCTCTTGAACAGATCTGCACACTACAGAGAATCTTCGCAGAAGTCTTCCTTGGCATTTCAGACCTCTTCAAAAAGCTCTGTAGATAACAACAATTTTTGAAAGGTCCAAGTGTAAGTTACAAATTTGGCTGGATTGTCACGTGAAACTGCTTTTTTTTCCTACTTGTCTCATGCAGATTTTTTAACTCCACATTTCTGTATCGTAGCTATCTCTAATGTACATGTTTGAAATTTTCTTATGTTTTACTGAGGTATTAATCACACTTTCTGAAAAAAGCAAAGGAGCTGTTTGTTTGGGGCCTGATGAACAGAGCTGTGAATGCCTACGATATGTTGTCCTTGTTAGTCGTTTTATTTCTTCTGCAAACCTAAGAGCAGTGCCATTCAATGTGATCTGGCATCAGTTTCTTCCTGAAGAGCGACAGCTGACAGCTTTATTTCTCTGTGCTCTCTTTCAGGTGAGAAACCATACAAGTGCACGTGGGAAGGCTGCGACTGGAGATTTGCTCGCTCGGATGAACTAACACGCCACTACAGGAAGCACACGGGGGCAAAGCCCTTCCAGTGCGCTGTCTGCAATCGCAGCTTCTCCCGCTCCGATCATCTGGCTCTCCACATGAAGAGGCATCAGAACTAAAAGCTGGACTTGTTGAGGCTCTTTTGTATCTATGCAATTTCCTATTGACTCTCAATGTACAATTGATATTAGTTTAATTTTTGAGTATGGGTTATCCATTTAAAAGAAATCTCAAAAGAAACTGGAAATGTATATTTTGTATATTTATGCAGAAAAAGGGAAGACACTATATCACAACACAACCAGAGTGTTCTGTTGTTTGTTTGCTTTCATGGTGTAAATGGCTTTAGTCAGCAGGTTTCATCTCTTTACAAGTATTATATCTTGACACATTGCAGCTTTATCCACATTTTTTCTCTTGCAGTGTTTTGACCAAAGCACTGTCATTATTGTGACAATGTTTAGTAAACAAATTAATAAGAGGATGCAGATTAATGCACCCAGTGGAAAAGCCATGAACTGTTATCTGTAATCAGTCAGGTTTTTACTGGACATATTCAGTACATATGGGTTTTTTTCTTGTAATGTTAAGCCATTCTGTGGATGTAAAATTCATAGAAAAATTCATAAACAACCATAGAACAAAACACTTTGTTCTATGTGTTGCATGTTTGCTATGACAAAGATTTTGTAAATATGCAAATCAGCTTTTTAGGTTTAATACTAAAGTTTTCTAAGAAACATCTGAAAAAAAGCAGTTGTTTTACATTTGATAACATGGCACATTAGAAAAAATACATACCTCTCAAAACAGTACCAACTTAGCTTCATTTTTCTTAAGAGAACTGAGCTAAGTATTCAGATGTTTTGTACCTGTAACTCAATGGTATGCACTGACTATTCAAAGCAGGATTTTGTTTCCAAAAGGGCAAAACATGCAGAATGAACTGTAAAGCCAGTGTTGGGAGCTGAAGTCACGGGGATAGTCAAAATGAACACAGAATGTTAAACCTCTTACTATAAGCTAAACTTAGTATCACTTTGTAAAAAGAAGGATTTAGGATGCAGTTTTCATATACAGACATGTTAAGCTGGTTCAGCACCAGTATGATCTGGTTTTATGTGGATATTGCATGTAATTTACTAGAAGGTAAAGGATACAGTAATGTTTAGAATTACAGTGCAGTTTTATTAATCCACTGTTCCGATTGACACATGCAGGGGAAAATTTACTGCTGACAAAAACAACTCCACTTGAGTCAAAGAAATGGTGCCTGTGTTTACTAACAATGACTTTGATCCACCGTGTTCAGCCTTGAAATAGTACATGAAGGGCCAAAGATGAGGTTAGACCAGGTAGGATTTGGCCAGACAACAGGGGAAAACCAAACAAACCTAATAAGTGTCTCAACTTCACAAGCCGTAATATGAAGCTGTCAACCAAAGGCTAGAATAGACAATCAAAATACCAAAAAAAGGTCTTGCAGGAAAGCCTAGCTTTGTTAAAACAGTTGTTTGTCTTTATTTATTTGTGGTATATGATAGACTTTTTTTAAAGACAATTCTATGTATACTTGATAAATTATAGTTTTGTTTGTTACAGTTAGAAATGTTGCTCTTAATGTAAATAGCTGACAAACGATGTACATAATTTTGTAAGGCTTAAAATGTTTATACGTGAAAACACATGCATAAATTGGTTGCTGTTTTGCTTCTTTTGCCTCCTCCCTACCTTATTTTTGTATTGTGGTATTTCATATGCAAATGATGGAGCAAACAGCTGTATAGTTGTAGAATGTTTTGAGAGAGAATGAAATGGTTTATATATAAAGACTTTTTTTTTTTTTGCAAAATAAAACAAAGTGCCTAATGTGTGTGTGTGTGTGTGCATGTGTGTGCTCTCTGGCTCCTGACAATGAAAGTTCAGTGTTTTTGCAGTGGGAGCTGGAAATCATGGCAATATTAAGAGGAGTGTCTGTCCCACATATCAGGGACTACCTCTTTGGAAAGTACTGGGCACTTCTGCATCCTGCCCTGATGAAAATAATAAATGTGAAGGGATAAAGGAAGGTGCTTTTCTGCCATCCAAATTTTAAAGGAAGTGTACATTTGCCTGAAAACAGTTACTGTAGTCCATCCACAGTAGGGTGATTGGAAATCAAAGGTGTCTGTTGAGTGTATAGAAGTGCACAAATTCTTTCCCACTTTCAAAATGATTAAAACCTATTCACTCTCATTGTCAGCATTGCCCTAAAGAAGTTTCTCCCCAAAAGGCCCTTTCGTGCCCTACAAAGGCAGGAAGATCCCATAGCAGCACTATGCAATGCCTGCTACAGCAGTGTCTCCTTTTCAGTGTTTCTTGGGAGACAAATGTGTATTTCACTTGAAAAATTGAGTAGATGTGTATATTCAGATCTCTGGGGGGTACGTCTGTCTTGTCCTTTCCTCCAGGTGTAAAGAAAACAGGCATGCTGGACTTTTCTAAACGAAATTTATCTTAAAACCAATAAAAGAGTTTAAATATAATTTACTAGCAAATTGTCATAATCCAATGATATAAATTACCAATTATTCAAAATTCCATTATTTTCATGTAAACTCTGAGTCCTAAATCCTGTGTCAAATTTCTTTCTTCTTTCTTTACACTCAGACTTTGGTTTATTTTTTTCTCAATTACCCTCTCCCACATCAGCCAATCCATCCTTTTAAAAAAATACCTAGGGTAGTATTAAACTCAGTGAAGACCTGGTTAATTACCAAGAAAATCTCTCTGCATCTCACCTAACTGCATAACTGCAAAGGTAAGAGCAATGTTTTGAGGAATAGGGAGAAATCTCCCAGAAATGTGGCATTGTCCTTTTCTGATCCAGCCAAAAAAACCCACCCAAATTTCTCTGAGGCATTTCTGCTTGGTGAAGAAGTTGGCAGTGAATTGGGCAATGGTCCATGTGCCGTCACTGTGAAAGAGCTACCAGAGTTTATTTTGCTGAGTGCAGTGTAAAGTGCGATTAACGGGTGATGCGGAGCATTGGGAGTGGCAAGCTTCCGTGTTTAGCTCAGCCCTTCATCTGGGGCTGGGCTGGTGGTGGGTTTGGTAGCCTTCTGTAGGCCTTCTGTCTTCGCTGTGTTTTGTCTTAAGTCCATAGACGAGTGCAGCACTTGCTCCTGTGTTTCCTGTGCCTTTTCACAACAAAAGCTGCTGATTGCATGGTTTCAGCCTCCAACATTGCCTCACACTTGTTTCAGATGTTTCTGTTGCTCAGCTACCTGGTTGCATAAACCAGCTTAATGACTTCATATTAATCTCGGATGAAAGGTCATAATTAGACCTGTCTACTTCAGCAGCATTTAACCTAATGCAAACAGAGAGAGGTACAACAGACGTATGCACCACAATACATTACAAATCCAAAGGTAGAGGAGCTTTCTTCTCTGGCAAGCGCTACAGCTACGATGCATAGTATTAATACAGGAGTTCAACAACATGTCTGATCTAAAAACCGGCAAGAAAAAGCAGTGTCATAGATCAGGGTCATAGACCTCTGATCAATACCTTTAAAGTAGTTGGCGCAGAGTTCCCCAAGGTACTGAGGCCACCCTCAAAATGAACTCTCCATTGATCCTTCAGAACATGAATTATCGTTCCACACAAAGAGGAAAAATCCAGTGGGCCAAATGGCTTTTCTGGTGGCCATGTGAACACCTCGTCCTCTTGACTGGGTGCCAAGTTCATTCCTGTGGTTTTCAATGTGAGTTTAGGGTCTGATCCTCCACAGAAGGGCCTCTATGGCCACTTGGGATCCTTGTAACTTTCATTACACGAGATCATTGCATGGATCCTTGTTTTAACCTGGTATGGTGCCACAAGGCTCTGCCATTCTCTGCAAGTACTATAGTGGTGTTGCTGTTGACCTTTAGGAATAAGAGTCCAGCTCAACAACTGACTATTAGCCAAAACAATGTGATGGATTACTCATGTGCTGAATAATGCATCCTGGCACTGTGAGTGTATTAGGACTGAGGGAATTTATTGGCCGCTGTAAGTAGCAAACGCAGCCCAATGGGTATGCTTTTAATAAAGTAACTTACATATTTTTCTTGTATTCACTTATTCCTCTTCTCCTCCACTACTAACTATTAGGTTGCTGTTGTCATTTGCTGTGTTTCCAGCACCCTCACCAATGCTGCTTGGGATTTGTGCAGTTTGAAACTTGGGATTTGTGCAGATTCAGGCCTCTGGAGAGCCCAAGACAGACCAGGCAGACCCCAGTCTATCTACAACAAAAGCTCATCCATAGCAAATGAAGAGCACCATGGTTCCCCAGATTCCTTTGATGTTGTTATTGTCTTTTTAAAAAATAGTTGCTGTTTATATATAAACACATATGTAAATATATATTGGCGTGTGTGTACATGTTTATTTGCATATTGAGTTCAACTCTGAATCCCAGCACAAACTTGCTTTTGGTGACCTGTCATAGCAGCAAGTTCCACAGGGTAGCTGAGAAGAAAATAAATGGGTGCTCCCAAGTTTCCACACCACATTTTCAAGACATTGGGGAAATTTAAAAGTCTGTATTCCCTCCAATGCATACTGTATTGAGAAAGAAATCCAACAATGAATTTCTGTTTCCAAGGAGTAGATTGTCTTTTTATTTTGAAGTCTAAATTAGAGAGAGAGAGAAAGATGTGGGCAGAGGGAAGGGTGGTTATATTGAAGAAACAAAGTGAATTCACACTGAAAAAGAAAGTAACTCTTCAGCTAGGAAAATGAGAAACAGGAGTTATTTCTGAAGAAGAACCTGTGCAGGTGGCATCAGACAGCATTCTGGACTGAGGTCTCAAGGGTAGGTTGTCAAGGCAGGCTTCCTCCTTCCTTAGCTCTATTTTTCCTTCCTGGTCTCTGCCCTGTCCTGTTTCTGTTGCCCACCAGTCTTAGGCTTAATTCATATTTCCCATTACTCCCATAGCTCCAGCTTCTGCTGCTCTTCCCCAAATGACTGGGCAGCTCTGCTGGTGATGGGCTTGGGTCAGTGTTGCTCCTGCCTCTGTTCCACCTGCATGTGAACGACTGCTGCACTGCTACCTGCTGGGGCACACTTCTCACCTACTTCAGGTTTTAATTCATGGCATAAAAAATAACAGTGCGGCTTGTTTACTTTCTGCCAGTCTGCCTGTGTTGTATAACCAGGGCAAAGTTTTTTTCTTTATGTACAGTGCTTGTGTCAATACATAGGACATGTTGTTACTACTTTTGCACCTATTGTGATCTTTTTTCCACTCCAGGCTCAGGAAGCTGATTAGAGCTTTCTCCTTTCCATGGGATTAAGCAAAGGCATTCAGTGCCAAGGGAGATTCTTGCAATTTTGAGGCAGCAACTCAGAAACGTTTTGCTCTTCAGAGTGGAACCACAAGGTTTTCAGCTTTGGTTTTTGTGCTGACCTCCTAATTTTTCCACCTTACTCTTTTTTATTGTAGTAGAGTCAGTTCAATGGCTTTGGCTACAGGAAGCTTTAGAAAAAGATAATTTGTCTCTTTCTGAAGAAATGAAGAGTCACATTGGCTGATTTGCCATCTCCTCTGCCTGGGAAATCAAAGTCTGCAGTCTCTTCAAAATAATATCCCCAAAGGCCATTTCTCTTCCCAGCATCAGTTGTTTTTTCTGTTTATACTTGTTTTGTTTAGCTGGCTATTGTTATTGTGGCTTGTCATTATTTCCAACGCATTGGGGTGGATCACTAGACCAAAAAAAGGACGTAGACCCCTCAGAGGGACCAGAGTCCCAGTCACCCAGGTCAGTACTCGTGCTGTGAGGATGCAGACTTATTGTTCTCTTTTTCCAGTCCCATGAATCCATCAGTCTTGGCTGCTTGCTGGCCTCTCCTTGAGGAGGAGAATGCAAATGCTGTGAGCTTTAACTGTGCCTCGAAATCATCCCTGACCTGGGTCCTTGGGTCTCTGGGAAGTCAGCGACATTGGCTTTTAGCTTTGTTATGGCAAGGAGGAGTCAGTACCACGTCTCCAGGCCGCTGGAGGATTGTCCTGCTTCATAGGTTAGTCTATCATGGCAGAGAACCATTACTGAATTCCTTCAAGCTGGTGGCTTTGCAAAAAAGGTGAAGGGGTGGTGGGGTGGCCCTGTATG
>WEKX01025790.1:49286-71195 GCA_013390025.1 Pitta sordida | reverse complement strand
TCTCAGCAGCTGCCCAGGGCATACCATTGCACAAGCCTTCCACAGTAGGGACAGGGCACAGAGAAACTCAGGAGCGGGGCAGGGACCAGGGCACGGCACTGCAGGACCATAAACACCACAGGAGTGAGAGATACCATGCACCCTCCCCACGGGGCTGGGCTAGTCTCACCCCACAGGGAGTGCTAGCGTCACCCCTCAGCGAAGCAAAGGCACTGCGCATACATCAGCCAGGAAGCTCCGCAAATCACTGAAGCAGATTTGTGGGCAAAATTTCTCACAAACCAGTGAGGTCGTGATGGAGGTGTCACAATGCAGCGAGGTATGACTGTATATTGTTTCCCTCTTCACTTATTAGAGTCCACATATCTGAGCCTTCTGTTGGAAAAATCTTGGTGAAAGAAAGTTAAAACTAGTCAAAAAATACCTAGAAAAAATACGAATGTAGAAGGACCTTCACTCAGAAACAGCAATACCTTAGTCAAAAATCCTATTTCAAAGTACAATAAATGCCTAGATAAAGAGAAGAAGACATGGATACAAAATTTTCTGACATTTGAGATTTTCAACAATTTCTGTTGTAGTTCATTATCCTTCAGGGAAGGACATGATCACTTATATACCTATTTGTAGTGTTTCAAGGACCAGTTATTAAGAGGGGATGTTCAAAAGCCAAGGCTTGGGACACACTGTTCCTGGGAAACATTCTGTCCACTCTAGGTAGCAACATGTCCATTTTCAATCATTAATTTCTTACTCAACTTGGAAATTGGAAGCATATGATCTCCCAGCATTCTTTTAAAAGCTGAGTGTCTTTTACAACAATACCCTGATATGGATGTATAAAATGTAGTTAGAGAAAACTCAAAGTAAATATGATTATCATTCTATCAGACACCACTGCAGCAATAGGTACAAGTAAACCATTTCAATACAGTTGTCGAAGCAAATGCTCCCCACTGTAGTACATTTTATAGCAATTCTGTGGAAACCAGACACACTAATAACTTCAACAGAAGTAGCTTCAGGGCAGGAGACAGACTGCTATATCCTAAGCTTTTGCTTAAATATATCTAATATTCATGTGTTGGACTATTTTATATATCCCTAAATAGCTATGTTAATGGAACTATTTATTTACTAAGCATTTCTAGATGCAGTTATACACTCTTAGACATCCTAAGTATCTACTAGTCATATCACTACCATCTCATCGCACTAGAAGAAACATCAGGCATTGTTCCAGTGTTTTTGAAAAGAAAATTATGTCTTCCTACATGTATTTTTTTTACTTATCCTGTCCTAATAGCTCTTACTTAAAAGCTTTCAGGAAACTGAGAAACTGAAAACCATACATAGTTCTGTGATTTGTAAATTTCATTGTTTTCTGATGGGTTCAAATAAATGCTCATTTTTCAACTATCTCTACAAAGTCACAAGTCATGAATAATAGTAGCCATCATGTGACACTGAGGTGTAGCCTGGTATTGTGTGGTGTATACAGATGTTGTACTATCTACACTACAGTGATCCCTCGGAATTTGCAGGGCGTCGAGTCTGGGCAGGTCCCGCAAGTTATGAAATCCATGAAGATACCAAACCCATGAATATTCAACTACTCCCTGCCTGTAGCCACGCACCCTCCACTAATAAGGTCTGGAGGGGCGGTCCTGGGAGCGTGGCTCACACTGTAGCATCTCATTAAAGCAGAGGAAACACCCTTTGGTGCTTCTCAGCCGCAAAATCTGGGGTCCAGAACATACTGCGCACGTGCACAGTCTCATGACTCACTGAAAATCCAACTGCGATTAATTGAATATGCAGATACACGAGCCATGAATATACGGGGATCACTGTACTTGCTCATGAATGTCTCAGATCCATTCATCACAGAGACAAAAGCCCATTTTAGCTACATGTGGAAGCTCACTAAGATAAAAAGAATTCAGTTAATATAAATAAACAAGAAGGCAGCAGCAAGCTTATTAAATAAGGTTTAATAATTCTACGCTATTCTGGCTGCAGTCTCAGTCGTTTATCTGTGAAGATAGACTGGTGAAAACTAGCTTGGCTAATCAATATACATACACTTTATTCTCCCCCAGAGCAGACCTCAGGCTGTTTCAAGAAGTAACACACAGAATTTTATTTTCACTTGGAGAAAGTTTCAGCATGGCAAAAAACTGATTTCAAAGCACTTTAAAATANGTGATAATATGCAGCTCTAGCACCATGCCTACACAATCTATATATGCAGACTATCTCTTTGGATGCTCCTGAACGTGCTAAGACAAAAGCTTCTCAAATTATCACTGTGACAGGGCAGATTTCCTGTTAGTTACAGATTTCTATTTCCCATAATTTTTCAAAGGCAGAAGTATATGCAATATCAACAAAATATAATAAACATGGAACAGTGAATCTTCCCAAGTCCAGGGAATGAAAAGAGAGAGGTCAGGCCCATTCATTTATCAGCAGTGACTAGGCTAAGCAAGCCACAAGAGGGAGCAGAAACAGTGTTAGAAAATGTAAGAGAACTGGAGAAAAAAGAGCCAAGGTCATGCAGCCTTTGATGCCAGGTCTGTTGCTAATAATGGGCATTCTAATTTGTATTAAAAATCAATTTAATTTCCTCTTCAGCTTTAATGTGTTACAAGTTTTTCTTCAATACTAATCTGGTAAGGAGTGAGAAAGAAAAAAGCATTCATCATGTTCAGCTTGAGCTGGATAAATGGAATGCAGAGACAGGTCAGAGCAGCAGACAAAGCAGCCTTAGGTGTTAGGAAGCTGGAACTAAAAGACTGCAGCGCTTGCCTCCGGCAACAAAAACGGAAGATCAGCAGTGCATTTCTCCCTCCTGTTTCTCATCCTGTTTTTGCTGCCACTGAGAGAGGGACTAGGGCCTATGCAAGTACCAGTCCAACTTCAAAGGGGCACCTACTTCACCTTTAATAACAGCAGGAACAGACATCCCCACCCTTTGGGATTGTTCCAGCCTCACTGCCCCTCCTCCTCCTTTCCTTCATGAGAGACAAAAGTAAGGCTCCTTATCTGTGGTGAAATAGACCAACAAAAGAAATACCTGAAAACAGATATTTTCAAAATGAGACATTTATATGTGAGTCAAATACGAGTTTGTGAAATCTTCCAACTGTGAGCCTGTGAGGGAACTAGGTTTATGTTCACAGCCCTGGGGTGTGGGTTCGGTCTTTGTATGGGCGTTAGCTGGGGAATTGGACTAGATGATCCTTGTGGGTCCCTTCCAACTCGTAGTATTCTGTGATTCTGTGATTCTGTGAACTTCATAGTCGGATTTTTCTCATCTCTTACCTCTGAATATTAAACAGTTAAATTCTGTTTTTGAGCTGAAGGTTGTTTATATAAGCCAAGGATAAAAGTATTCTTAAAGGCTGTTCTTTCTGGGTGGTTTAACACAGTATAGTGGATGCAGATCCATTTCACTTTGCTGTTGCAGTATTCTAGCAGGAAACAGCAGCAGGAGACTGATGTTATGCAAGGGACAGGAGTAAAAAGGATATGGTTGTGAATACTGATCGCTTGACTGATGTAATCATGGTGATAAAAAGAAATGTCTTAGTAGTGCATGACCCAACTCTTCTGCATGAATTACATACATTCAGTACAAATCTAGTTTATTCTGGAAGCTGGAAAAGGAGGAAGGCCACAAGGCCGTGGAGAAGATCTGTACTATATATTCCACAATTTCTTGCCTCCACAGGATCTCGAGCAGCAGCGGAAACCCTGGCACTCGAAGGTCAATGGGCACAGCTTTAGGATTCACGAGTTTCTCAAAACATGGGGCAAGAGGAGGTCCCTTCCCGAGCATGAAACAGATGCTGAAACACCTCCTGACAGAGTCCTGACACACCAGCTGCTGGGAGGCAACAAGTCAACTGAGCCCCCTATATTTGCAGGTGACAAATGTCATTCTAACTAAATCACTGTACGTATTTTTTCAGTAATGCATGTAATCAGTGAAAAATCATTAAGAGAAATTAACTGGCTCTGAGGCTATCATAGTACTCAACATATCTGTCATTTTCCTTTGCATGACAGGATCGTGAAATTTCTCACCAGTTTACTCTCACTAGTTTATTTAAAACCTTCATAAATTATGTGCCCTGCTCATCTCTTCTTATTCTTTTGCCCTTCACACTTTCTCCTTCTCCTCTTACTCTGCTTTTTCGTTACTTTTTTAACAGCTCAATGATCCAACTGTTAATGCTAACCATCTTCTATCCCTGTAATGGGAGAGAAAGGTCCAGCATAAGTCTCTGCATTCCCACTGTAATAAATTATCCAGCTGTGACAACCCCAGAATAGACCAAAGATAGACTTCACATTTTTGAAAAACAAAACTGTGAATAACATGGTGCTACTCAAAGACCGACTGTTACAATACTTAAATTCTGTAGCAGGGTGTGAATTTTGCATCAGTGCTGCAGTAAGCACATAAAAAAATGATGTTTAAAAGATGAACAAATAGGACTGCAGCATGCTAAGTTCACACAGCCACACTTAAAAAGCTAATGACAGGCTCTAAGAACAAAGTACCTCAAACAGTTCAGAAAAGTTACAATTTTAGGCCACTAATTCACACAAAGTAGCCAAGATAACAAATTTACAACAACTACTAGTGCTTAGTTTTAACATACTGTTACATAATTGTTAGTGTGGTAAAAATTGTAGTGGTAAATATGCTGCACATCAATTATTAAAATGTCATACGTGGTCTTCGATAATTACTCAAATTTCACCTTAATGTGTCTGAAGAGTGGATAGTTTCTCTTTACAAGCCCTACACTTTTTCTTTTCCAAGGTCTATTGAAATACTGAAATACTATTTATTCTTGGGACCTAGCACTACCCTTCATGCTGTGTCCAACAACCAATTATATCACACCATCTCCAACTTGTTGGGGAAAAAATTATTTCACTGAGAACAAAGTGATACAAATAGGGTATATTTAATCACTCACTGAAGGCTCAACATAGAGAAAACATTAAATTATCAGAAGTTTTCTTGCAAGGATGGAATCACTATATGGAATGCTAATGTATATCTTTCTCCCTTCATAAATATAAATGTGCATAATTCAAAATTAGATATCTAACTTACCCAATACCAACAGGAAGCTGTGTCTAGGGCACAATCCTGCTGGTCATTTTGTATGAGCAACACTTACAAAGAAGGGGTAGAAAAAACAAAATTCTATATGTTCTGTTCATTAAGCTCCAAGCAAGTTAATGATTACTCACAGCAACTTAGGCAAGTCACCTTGCTCTTCCTTGACCATTACTTGTGCCAAAACATGTTCAGGATTAATATTAGATGATGCTCATGGTCCATGTAGAATAAATGGATGCAAGATAAAAATGCATAAAGTGCATAGCTTAATAAAAAAAAAAATCTGGTTTTCCCTTTTCACTGAGCTTTTTTCATCGGTGCTTTAATTTGTATGATTTTCTTCACTATGTAACTCAGGGATCCTACCAGGTAGCACCAAAAGAATGGCTTGCTGTCTACAGATGGACAGCTTTCTGGGACCTTCTGGTTTAACAATAACTCCAGTCATTGTTGACATCACTTTCCCATCCCCCACGTTCCAAAGCACCAATTCAGACAACTAAAGTGCAGTCAACTTCAAACATTGCTAATTCTTCCCTGATTATGTATTGACAGTTCAGGGATCACAAGATACACAAGCTTGAAGGAACCTCAGGAAATCTCTATCTCTAGTCTGAGTTGTTCCACTGCTTAGCTGTCCTTGGGGTGAAAAAGCTTTTCCTTACATCCCACCCAGTTCTCTTGTCTCAGATCATATTCATCGTCTGTGATCTTTTCACTGTAGGTCACCCTGAAGAACCTGGCTTCTCATTGGAAAACTCCCCATCTCTACTGGAAGCCTGCTGTTGGATTCCCCTAAAGATGTTTCACCTCCAGGCTGGTCAAGTGCATCTCCCTCAGCCTGTCCTCATAGGCCAAGTACTACAATCCCTGACAATCTTGAGGGATTCCACTGAACTCACCCCAGTTTACAGATGTCTTGTTGGGGTCCCAAAACTAGATGTCATATTTAGACATAGTCTAATGAAGGCTGACCCGAGATCATAATCACTTCAGACTACTGACTCCAGTCCTGTTGGTACATCCTGGGATGCTGGTAGACTTCTTTGCTACTAGGACACACTGCAGGCTCATGTTCTACTCATTAAGCAGCAGGACTCCCATGGAGCTTCATCCCACACAGCAAGGGCCTGACCCGCTGTGCTGCAGCATCATTCTTCCTTCCCAAGTTCACAGGTTCACAGGTTATTCTGAGTTGGAAGGGACCCACAGGATCATCTAGTCCAACTCCAAATAGAATGCCCACCCACGGATCAGGCCCACAAGTGTGGAACCACGGGCACCACTCTCCATCCAGTGCAGGACTTTGCACTTGTCCTTGCTGAATTTTTTAACATTTCTGTCAGAGCATTCCTCCAGCCTGACCAAGTTCTGAATAGCAATCCTACAATACACTTTAAGCAAATTCAGAGTAAAGACATCCATCAACAATTTTGGCAGAGATTTCAATTCTGTGACCAAAACTGAACTGCTTGCAGAGCTTGAGCTGCAGAATCCCTTCGGTATTTCACAGCTTAAGAATGTAGTTTCCTTTGGCAGCCCATAGACACTGAAACCGAAACTGATCTCCAACATAAATAGTCTATGGACTGATATCCACCTCATTCTCATGTCTCTCCAGCTCACCCCTATAGCGGTTTTATTTGGATAACATTTGTTTCATTGTGTTTAATGCTGTCATCTATTTGATGAGTGTCATCACTGGTGATAATAAAAATTATGGAAGAGGAGCTGAAAGTCACTTTCTTCTTTGGCCTGTCCCCTGCTTTCTGAGACATCACTATTGGTCGGATTGGTTTGTCATTCCCTGTTGCCGGTGTCTCTTTCATAGTCCTCTGGAATTTCATCAGACGAAAGCACAGGAGTTGCAAAAGGCATTGTCGAAACTACAAGAGAGAATAAACAGAATGAAGATAGATCTTCTTAAGCATTTACTATCAAGTACGATCCAATGAAGGACACACATGACTCAAATACGACTCAACAGATTTCTGTATATCTTTGCCTTGTTCCAAGTTAGTTTCAGTGATGTAACAAACACGGTAGCTTTGTAATGGATACTTTTTTCTTACACCAGAGCTAAAGAGGAACATGAAGCCACTAGAGGGCGCTGAAATGCAATTTATTATTTTACAAGCCACAGTATCTATAATCCAATCTGCAAGGATAAGCAGGCGAGGCTCCAAAATGTGCTATAGGTAGGTATTGCTTCCATATTCAAAAATCACATATTTGATCTACAGGGAAAGAATACTCTCATAAGCACTTCCCAGGAGGACGCAGAGGGAAGAAGCAAGAGGAGGAGGGGATACGAAGTGATGTTTTCTTCCTTTTAAGTAGCTCCAATGTCTGAAATTTTATGAAAAGCATTGAGTGTCACAGATGTAAAGGAAATTTCAGTGGTTGATAACACAGAAGTAAAATGTTCCCAATGAATGTGGAAGGAACAGAAGTTTTCAGCTAACTGGAAGCTACCAATAGTATAGGATGTCTGTTGTACCTTGTGACTAAAAAATGCAAGGTAGTCAGTGAAACCTCACAGCAGTACACACAATTCCGGTAGTAGTGCTGTTTTAATTCTGCAATTATGGTCCAACCTTCAATAAAACTAAGATCCAGGTATGGGGGTTAAAGGATGCATGCAATACATCCATGTCTGCACATATTTAAAGCTCAAATATGAATCTTTGGGGAAATTCTCTCATTTCACAAGAAATAAGTGGGTAAATTAATCTTATTTAACTCATTACAAGACTTGCCTGGTACAAAGGAAGAGGACTTCAAACAAACAACCAAAGTACAAAACAACCCCAAAAAACAACAACAAAAAACTCCACAACAACAAACAGCAAGGAGCACAGGGAAACAACTCGCTTTTTCTCTGACAAGGGAGTAGTATACCTTTTTGTAACAGGTCGGCTTAACTATGTTAACGATTATTCTGTATTATCCTGCTTGGCCAGTGACTGCTTTCCCAGCTATTATACAAGATATGCATCTTGCAACTTTGGAAGAAGGTTTTGTTATATAAAATTAATCCGACTCTGACACAGAGGAAGCCATAGGTTCTGTTGGGAAGAGAACCTAGCCAATTACAAGATGTCAGAGAAAGCTAATCTAGTGCAAGAGAGTGATCATGTGGACGCCTTGAAAACTTCAGAGAAAATGTTCTACCCCTGAGTAGCACAGAAGTGAGAAAGCACAAGCATGTTAGAAAAGGCTAGATAAAAGAAGGTTATTGTAAAGAACTGGTTTTAGGATTCCTTCTGAGGGCAAAATAACACAAAAAACAAGCAAAAACATTATCATTTTGGTTCTAATCTGGAATTAGACGTGAGTGAGAAATACTTCACAATGTATCTCTAATAAGTGTGTTTAGATGACTGACTCTTATCCTGCCTCTGTCTTTATTGGTATTGTGCCTAGTACCAGTGCGATTTGCTGCTGGATACCAAAACCTACAAAATGTTTTCCAGAAAAACTACTCAGTCTGGCGCTGGGTACAGAGTCAGTGCCAGTATATTTTAAGAAATCACTCTTTTGAAAAACATTCTTTTTGAGCAAGTTGTTGTTGTTAGCTTCCTTTATCCAGGCCAGCTCTGGTATTGTGCAGCCATGTAATCATCATTCAGCCTGCTGTGAAATGAGCTGTGGGGGAAGAACTACAAGATGCCATACTGGGGGCCTCCTGCCTTTACTCAGGAAAGCATTTAGGCTCACTCTTGCCCTTGGTCCTGGTCTGAGCCTTTGCTTGGCTGCCCATCTGGCTGATCAGGTCCACTGACTTCACTGCCTCATCCCTACAGACTACTGGCTTGCCCAGACTCCAGCCCGGCAAATGCAAATTAGTGTAAGAAATCATGGAGAATTCCATCTCTATATAATTAGCTAAAAGGGAAGGAAAAGCCATGAAAATACTTCCAGCAATCATTCACGGATTTTTACCCTTTGTCAAGTGAATCTATTAAGCTCGAGATATCTTTAACTCTATGAACTCTTGATTTCAGAAGTTTACAATGTCCATGTTACAGCATCATTTAGAGTTCTTGGTTATGGTGAAATATTTTAATGTTTAAATTCATCAACACCACGTAGATGCAATCAGTGGTTATCTTCACAGTACTGATGCTTTACAGAAAGATGTATAGTTTTCTAGTCTCCAGGTATTTGACATGCCACTGACAACTCCAAATACTTGTATTTACTCTGTAAAGCACTGAAATGAGGTAGTTACCACTTTAAATCAGCAGTCTGCTTTTCAAAGTGAAGACTAAAGAAGTAGACCAAAATAAAAACTTGTTTCACATAGATAATTATGTCTTCTTAACAGTATATAATTTGTCTCCAAAAAGTATTTCACTGTCATCCACATGAGATTCTGGCTCTGGATACTATGAAGCTCTGAGAAATGTTACTGGTGTAATATTTGAAATACTATGCTGAGTTCAGTCTTTGTGTTAACATAATACAAAAGTCAGAGGCAAGTGTTTTCTTCCTAATAAACAGACAAGGAATATTCTGAATTTTCTCTGATGGAGTTCTGTTGTGCTATGGGAGTGATTCAGATGAGGTCTTCTAGTTGTAATCCATTTAATGAGAAAACTGTCAAAACTAGACCTTTAAATTCTGACACTCTCATTCCTTTCATGTGAGTTAAATGTCTGAATTCACATATGAGCAAATCCAACTTATAATCATGTGGTATTTTAAGCACCATCAGGGATTTCAATTCTACTGAATTATCATAATTTATCCTAGCTGTTCAATTTTAAAAGAAAATTAAACTTCTCAGATTAAAGTATATCAGATCTAAGTTCCACAACTGATACCAGCTACCAACCATTCAAAAAAGAAAATCTTTAATTTACCTACCTTTCTACTCATGAAGATATAGATGACTGGATTATAAGCAGTGCTTGACTTGGCAAAGAAAGATGGGATGATAGCTACTGTTGGAGTTACAAGGTTGCTATATCCATATGTTATCAGGAGGGAGACCACTGCATAGGGCATCCAACAAATAAGGAACGTGGAGATCATCAAGAAGCACATTTTAGCCACCTTCTTTTCATATTTTAGAAGTTTGATCACTTGAATGGTCTGGAAATCTTCTACACTACGAAGCTGTAGAGGAAAAAGATAAAATGGTAAAGTGAAATAGCTCTATGTTTTACTTGAAACTGAATAGTTCTATATTTATTTATAAGTAACTCATTCACTAACATAACTTTAGGCACAGACACTATAGATTTTACCTTGTAAACTACAATTCTTTTACATCATGCTTCCCAGACTTTTATTGTCTATATTAAGTGTAAAAATACAATCTGAGGAAATCTAGAATAGCAAATCTACTAGAAAATAACAAACCCAATGATGTAGCAAAACATGCTGCAGTTATCGTTTTAAGTAGTTTACAAAAGTAACTTGCCCTCATCCACTTGCATGAGCAAGTTCAGTTTACATTTAGTGGTCCTTTGGCTGGCTAGTTAGACAATCCTGTAGTTTTGTGTCATCAGAAGTCTTTAGACACAAGAAAATTCCATAAACAGATTTTTCTGCACTGCTCACCCTAAAATTATGAAATTACTAAAGCAGAATACCAAGCAGCAGGTTCCCAGCATTATCTGAGTCATAAAATGAGGAAAAGATGGCACATGTACATGAGCATTCTCTATAGGTTTTCAGTTGTGCCAATACTGTTGACCACAAACATGAGTGAGTCCAGACTAATTACCCACAGAACATAAATCAATAACACTTTCTGATATTAAGGATTTGGACTGAATTAAAAGGGGGTTCCTTAACATGGAAAATTGTTTTAACAGGGCATCATCTCCACTTGCAATAGTTTAGCAGGGTTATCTTCTAAAGAGTGGTGAGGAAAGTTCATGAATCAGGAGAATTGCAAACAGTTTTCTTTTTCATTTTTTTCAAGTGAGGATCTGATGTGGATTAGTGAGCATAAACAGTTCCCTAAACTTCTTCCCAGAAAAACTACACAACAAATCTTGGTAGGTCTAGGTTGGTTCTTCTCCAATCATACATCTTTTCTAGTGGTGTGGGGCACATAAAAATATTAAACATTCAAAAGTTTGAATAGCAAGGGAGAGTGGAAATTTGGCTCTGATACAAGCTTAATAAACAGCTTCAAATTTTTTTTCACTGAAAATATTACATTAAGAGAAGTCTTGAATTCACTTACCATTCTAACTGCATATAGAATATGGCCATAGCAATAGGCCATGATTCCAACAGGTGCTACTAGACAGCCAAGGAAAAAAAAGAGTACAAAAGAAATATCATTGGGGTCTTTTGACTTCCAGTCCACTGAGCAACCTAGTCCATGAATTTCCAGTGTGTATCTGTTCCAGCCCAAAAGAGGTGCTCCAGTCCAGGCTAATGAGTACAGCCAGATGTATGTGATAGCCCGCCAAGACCAAGAGAAGTCGATCACTTTTGCATGGACTACTCGAATGTAGCGTTCATAGGCAAGAACAGTGAGAGTCATAATCGAAACAATTCCTGTAAGAAAAATAAAAGAAAATCAATTAAATGATCCAGAAATACTGCAGATGAACTCCTCTTCATAGATCCTTCCTTTGCTAGCAGGTTACCCAAAATTAGCTAGCCCATCTTATGAATTTAACAACAGTATGATTTTTGCTCACTGTTAGGTCAAACAGTATCACTAACATCAAAAATACTCAGAGGAGGAAGCTGAAAGCCGATCCTGATGTACAATGCCCAAGAAGCTGGACAAGAAGAAAAGAGACCAAACTAATACTTCTTCCTAAACATTTCTTGATTAAGTGAAGGTTCATGGTCCAAGGCTTGGGGTTTTTTCTGCTGGCAATTGTTGCAGGGTTTGTTGGTTTTGTGTGGTTCTTTGGGGTTTGTGGTTTCTTAAAAAAAAAAAGGCTACAATATAAAATTGAGATAATAACCAATAAAATCTATTAGAAACAATGAATTCAGAGTTGAGACTGAAATTAAAGAAAGTCTTCAACAGCTGAAAGGACCTTGAACGTGAACAAGATGATTAGAAGAATTCCAACTTATTTCAAGATATCCCAGAAGTCTTTGCATTCCAAAAACCAGTCAGGAAAGCAAAGTGTTACATTGCTGAAGGTGTCCCATCTGAAAGATATTTGGTTGTTTTGAGTGTCTTTTCCTATCTTGCTGCTATCATAAAAGTATTAGTCTTCATTTATTTATACACTCTCTTCCTTTTCTGTCCACCTCAAACCCATTACACAATTATTAACGTGCTACACCAAAAATCACATGTTATTTTAAGCTCTCAGCACTGCTTTTTCCAGAAGCTTTTACATTTAATGAAGTTAAGGCAATTCTGTCTTGGTTAGGATATAAGGATTTCTATTTCAATGGTCTGTGACATTTGATAATCAAAAACGAAACTGCCCATCAGGCAGATGTCAGACACAGGAAATATGTTACAATTCAGTCATCAAGCTCATACACATAGCCTCTTAAACAACAAAAGGATGTATTTCCTTTTGTGAGAGGTTACAAATATGTGTCTAAATCTGTCTACATTTTATCTAATATGAAGCACAAGTATTTTGCCATGCCCATGCATGGTATCAAATTTCTTCAAGTATATTCATACCATTATATCCCCACATTTGTGAGGAACGGGTCATGCCAGAGGTCTCGCAGAATGTCAAACTCGCAAAGATGCGCAGGTCATTAATATGCATGCAGGCCATGCCCATTGCTCCACCCCTCGGCACTCCGGAGCTCTGCGGACAGTTTTCTGCTCCTTCGCACAGGCTCTTTCAGCACAGGGGAGCAAAGGGAATAATTTCTGAGCAGCTGCTGCAACTTGGTGTGCTCACAGCCCAAACCCTCCACCACTGCTCTCCCCCCAGCAACACCCCCCCTGCCCCGGTGCTTGTGCCCCACACCGCCACCGGCCCGGCCCCCCCGCCGGCCGAGTTGCTGCCACTACGCGTGCTCGCCCTGCCTCCATGGCGGGGAAGGGGTGTCCCCAAGCTCTGATCAGCATTCTTGGAGTCTGGAAAACCTTAACTTTGCAACACTGCGACACCCCATGATGCTTATGGCGGGGGGGGGGGGGGCGTTGGTATTGGAGTTTGTTTCCCTTTAACATCCACTGGTCCCGGTAGAGGCAGCGCTGCCCGGGCTTTGACTGGGCTTTGAGTAACAAAGAATGGCATGTCTTGTGGCGGTGCTGCACTGGGTCTCAGCAGAGCGCACAGGAGACACACACAGGACTGGGTCAGGGACCAGGGCACGGTGCCACAGGGCTCTAAACGCCATTGTGAGCTGGAGAAACAGTGCGCCCTCCCCAGGGAGCCACCCCTGGCTCGCCCCAGAGGGAGAGCTGGCACCACCCCTCGGCGAAGCAGAGGCACTGCGTATGTGTCGGCCAGGAAACCTCACAGATCCCTGAAACTGAATTGCGAGAAATTTTCCTCGCAAATCCACGGGGTTGTAATGGAGAGGTCGCAATGTGGCGGGGATATACTGTATTTGCCATAACATGCATCTATGCAGTTGTAAGAAGATGAAGTGTGCAGATTTCACTACCAAAAAGAGAATAACCATTTGTTGCTCAGCAGAAACCTTCAAAGAATACCACAGATACCTGATCTCACTTTGAAAAAAGGTTAAACATTAAATGAAGACAAAATTTACAATAGCACAGAAGGACCAGCAACATGCATTTTGGAAGGCATCTAAGAGTAACAAAATCTAGAACAACACATAGTTTCTGTGTCAAGGTATTCAAAAGCAGTGTATTATTAATCAAGTATCTCACAGTAGAATATGCTTCAAAATCTCTCTTAAGTTACTTTATCCTGCAAGTATTAAAGGAGTCCCTTATACAAGTGATGAGTTTAGAAAGCTTTCTTGATTAACAGGAAGGACTTCCCACTCTGACAGAAAAAATGCCACACTCTTGTCATAGATCAACTTAAAATGAAGCAATTTATTTTTTAATATATATTTTTCTGCTAGTTATCTTTAAACCTTCATCACAAAAAGTAGATATTGTTGGGAATGCAGTAACCTTTCACAGTTAGTTTTGTGTGGTTTTTTTCTTGTATAAATCATTGCTGTAGAATTTCATTTTCATGGCTTGAAAGAGAAATTGGACTAGCAAATGTGGACTAGAATGTCTCCAGAAGACTTAAGGTTCGGTTGGTTTGTGTTATTTTTTAAATGAAGGTGAAGAGTAGTTCTTAATGAACTTTTCCAGGGCCTAACCTACTGAAAATACATTGAAGAATGTGGAATATTAGCAGCCACTAGCAAAATATTAGCAGCCACTAGAAAATAAAATTCTATAGGTACTATTCTACACTTATACTGGCTCTGTAAATGCTTTATATAATCATATGCAGTCTACTTCCTGAACACAACGCAAAGCAAGAAGTTCCCCTCCTATTTCTCTTGCCCAAAGATTAGGAATTACAAAATTTTACCTGACAGTTATGAAAATCATCCACTCAAGTATAGGCTCTGTTTGCTTGCATAGTGCACTGAGGCTTCGTCTGTGATCATTGAAGAGAAAGAACAGCTCCTCAGAATGCTGATTCACAATTCCTAAATTAACCTCTTGCTCTTTACCACCTTCCTTCTCCCCACAATGGTATTCAATGACTAATGTTCCTGTGTACTCCTTATATTTTCCAAACCATTTTATATGAGTAGTGAATTCTAGCCATGACAAAGTAATTACTCAAAGCACACATGCTTGGCTGAAAGTGCAGGTGTTCAGAAACAAAAATTTACTGAGTCACAGGATATTCACAGGATATTCCAAGTTGGAAGGGACCCACAAGAGTCATCTAGTCCAACTCCCAAGCGAGTGCCCACCCAGGGATTGAACCCACAGCCCTGGAGCCATGGGCACCGCGCTCCATCCGTCTGAGCCTCCCATCGCCTGGACCATGTCACTGAGTTCCTCATCCAGTCTTTTCTTAAACACCTCCAGGGATAGTGACTCCACCACCTCCCTGGGCAGACCATTCCACTCAGGGATCACTCTCTCTGTGAAAAACTTCTTCCTAACATCCAGTCTAAACCTCCCCTGGTGCAGCTTAAGGCTGGAGACCTTGACATTCTCAAGGAAGGCGCTGGATGCTTAATATCTCTAAAAATCAGTACATTCACATAGATTTTTGAACAGTTTTATATCAAGCCCCTTTCAGTCTGAAACCACTGTTCTTCAAAGGCATACTTGAATTTTTATCGTTTAACTGTAAATGGGACCTTGGAAAGCCTGCTGCACAGTCTGCACCAAAATGCAAATCCCTGATCTGTTGGTATTCAAGAAGTGTCTGGTAGATTTCAGACATAAGGCAAGAAATGCAGGTCACAGCATATTACAGTAAACTCATCTTTGATGCAGGCACTCTGCTGTAAGAAGGTCATAGCAGAAAGAGTAGAGGTCAAAGCAGTAAACCATAAAAATAGAAATGAGAAATAAAATATCTTTACAGGATAAGAAAAAAATGTAGGGAATTTCATTCAAAAAAAAAAAACCCTTGTGTGCTGTGCAGCATTGTGTGCCTCTTTAATTGTGATTGATCACATACAGAAATGCTTGTAAGAACAGGAATTCTGGGATCTGTCCTATGGAAATGAGTTTTAAAACGTGCATTAGAAAGTCCATAACTAGGAGGAAACATTAATCCTGGTGAAGAGTGCTATAATAATGTTTAAAGTAATTTGGGTTTTCTTGTTCTTGTTACTTCTACATTGGGCTATATGACAAATTAATTCCTAAGAAAACAAAACGGTGGTGTGTTCAACAGGTAGGATAGATCTTATGAGTGCGCATCACACAAAAGTACATATATGTTTTTAAATGGGCAGAAGAGGGGAGCAAAAAAAAGTCCTGGGGACATTCTGATTAAAGAAAAGAGCAAATATTTCCACAATGATATCAATAAGCCATTGAAATAATCTCCCCTGGGAAGTGGTGCATTCTCTGGCATTGAACAGTTCTAAAATTCAGCTGGACAGGGGGCTGGGCTACCTTGTCTAGACCATGCCTTTTCAGGAAAGGTTGAACCAGATGATCTTTGAGGTCCCTTCCAACGTGGTACTCTATGATTTTATGAGCATCTTTATTAGTGTACCTTATGATGGACATTTTTTTTCCCCCCAGAAGAAACAAAGCTTGCAAAAATCTGTACAAGACAGAGCTTATTTTTATCTTACTGTGCAAAGTCCATGCAATTTAAAGGTTAAGCCTGTGATTTCAAGATTTCAAATGTTACTACGTACCACAAGTTATTTAAGCCCTCAAAATACAAGCAGCTGCACTGCACTCAGTTATACCATAAACTGGGAAGCTCTTGCTTTTGGTAGAAAGTTATTGTAATTATTAGCAACAGTTTTCCACATTGTAAAAGTTTCAGGTATTTATTTTCAATATCTAGAGTCATCAAAAACTGTCAAAATTACTTAGGAGCTTATGTTCTGCTACAAGTCAGTGGATCATATGGTCCACTTCGTATGCAAGTGTGGAGGAAGTCCTTGTTTTTTAACAGGACCTTTAATACAGGCAAGGGCAAGACTAGAACAGAAAACAACTCGAATTTCCCCCCATCATGCCTCTTTTGCACTATCCATTAATACACAACTAAAGCCCATTTGATATTTCTAACAAAAACATCGAGAAAGAACAAGCACAGATTAGCTCATGTAAACAGAGCAGCCTCATGGACAGACCATAAAAGCATTAACTGCTTGTCATATCTGTGACATCATATGTTATTTGAGTTTCACAACTATTGGGAATTTGGGCTACTCTGTGTATGGACTTTTTGACAACAAATTCCATTATGGAGCTGCCAAATGCCCAAAGGTCTCCTACAGCTATAAGTAGCCATAGCTGGAATATGCCAGTCACTTCCACAGGTAAACAATATGAACCGGGAATACAGTGGCAAAAATCTTGAAAAAGTCTGTTCAAACTCAGTGTGCCACAGCTAGTGTGCAACACGCAAGTCGACAGTCTGCAGGTTTTTTCCTATATGCCAAGTACTATCAGGTTTCTACCAAATTTCTGCATAATGCAAAAATTTTAAAAACAAAAAAAATATGTATTTAATCAGTTACTTATATTTTATTTGGATAATTGCCTGTACCTATGCTGCACCGCACACGAAGGAAAGTTTCTTCTCAAATGAGGGAATAATAATTGAAAAGTGAGAAAGGGTGAATTTATATATTTTGCTACGTGAATTTAATGCAATTGGAGAATAGCTCTGATGTTAAGGAATGACTTCAAGGACATTTATGATATCTTCAACATCATAGACAGTACTACTGGGACTTTGTAACTATTAATTGTGATTAATAAATGAAAGAGTTTCAGTTCCACTCAAGATTATTTTAATGTAGTTACTTGTTTCCCCATGGTAATCTAGAATTCTATTAAATTTGCTCTTTTAACCTATTAATGATAATAACAAGACAGCCAACAAATACATCATCTAAAGATACAGCTACAGAGTAATTGTTAAACTTGCAAATAAAGTCACAGCCTTCATGAAGTAAACCAGAGCTTTGCACAAGACCTACCTAAGTGCGTATTTCAGTAAGAAGTTTTCCATTTTGAAGTCACCTACTAATGGACTTAGAGCTGATTTCTTAAAGGGTCTGCTTCTAAGAAATTTCTGCCCCTACCAGACTTATTTGCAGAGGTCTAGAAGCCAGTCTTTAATTGGATTTTTCATTTAAAAAAAAAAAAAATTCTGAATAAGTAATAGCTATCAAATAAGCATGTTTATCAGTTTACCCTTGAAGTCAAAGCTGGTTTATCAAAATAATTTATATTTTTGTCTAATTTTCTTTTAAAACTAATCCTCTAGATTGATGTGTTTTACCAGATAACTAAAAGAAGTGTAAGACTGGTTTCAGATACACAGTTAAAGCTTGAAACAAATATATAAAAATTCATCTTTGCATTACAGTTTCATTAATTGTACTGCATATTTTCTTGTTGTCCAGAATTTTCCCAGTGAATATAAATGAAGCTATAGAGAAAGCTGAAGTTTATTATGATTCACTGCAAAGAGTTCATGAGTGAATCCTAAAGCCTTTATTCAAGCAAAATTCATATTAAACATTAATGGAGACTCTGTATATAAGGACTTCATACATTATTAATTTTGTATTTTTCCCTATGCTTATGTCAGGAAAAATGGATGGAATGGTTAAATGTTAAGGGGCATAAATGCAGGATTGTGTACAAAGCAGTCAAAAGCATTGGTCATCTATCGTTTGCATAAATCTATTAACCGATCAGATCCACCGAATGCATTTCATTTCAAATGTACATCTTATTGGCATGGAGTTACCCACACTGGGCATTAAGAGATTCTTTGCTTTTTCTGTGGCTGTTAAGCCTTCTTGGCACAAAGTATCCTTAAAAACAATTAAAGATAACACACATCTGCAGAAACCTTGATTTTCAAACATTATGCAAGCCTCCATAAAGATATTAATTTGCATTGGATAACATTCATATTTTAATTAGAGGGAAAAAAGTCTTATTTGCTATACTTTTCTTTTGTCTACTCATTGAACTTCTAGGAAAATTCCAGCAGTAGTGGTACAGTATTTATTTCTCTACTTCCCCTTGTAGCTGCACAGTCAAATCAAAAATTGTGAAGAATCTTGGACGTTTGTTTCTAATGTAAAAAAAATAATAAATTCACAATACTAACCTGAGTTTGCAAATTCTAACAGAAGTAAACACAAATTTGTGTTGGCAGTTGGAATTCCACACTGACAAATGCTGAAAACCACTCACTAAGAAGAGCAAAAAATATAACCTTCTTGTTATGGATTTCATGGAGCAAAATACATACTTTTTCCCCCCAGTATGTTAACTCTATCTGTGATGTCAAGCTTTGAAACAATCTTAAGACTTTAACACTAAAGAACAGGTTTAAGTACCCGTAAATTAATCCTATACTAAATAAAGCAGAAAGACTGGTAAGCATGTACCTGGCAATGCTGTGCTAGTTATCCTTAGTATTCATGCTATGAAATTAACAATTTATGAGACTCCATATCCTACAAGGTTGAGAGTCTGATGCAGAGGGGAAGGTAGGGATTGTGTGTTATCCTCAGTATTATCTCATGAAGAATTGTTGCATGCATCTGATATTTAGCTTTATGCTGACTAACATAGCAGACTTCAGGGTTTCTTTCATATCTGACACTAGTAAGGATCAAGTTTCTGCAAGGTTAGGTCCTGGGTATTTCACATGAACAGCAGATGGAATGTCTTTCAGATAGTACATAACATGTCTGGCCAGATTCCACAATTCTCCCATGGCGCTGACCTGATGCTTTCAAGTCAAGTAGTAGAGTTACTACAGTAATACCTCACCCTTCACAAGGAACGGGTCTCCTGGGGGTCTCGAAAACTGTCTAATTTGCAAACACACGTGGGTCATTAATATGCACACAGGCCATGCCCACTGCTCCACCCCCCACCACGCCGGAGCACTGGGGATCGTTTTCTGCTCCTCCCTACGGGCTCTCCCAGCACAGGGGAGCAAAGGGAAGTGTTTCTGAGCCCTCTCTGTCTGGGGAGACCTCCTGAGAGTCCCTGGGCTTCTCTTTGGGCATGCTGCTGCTTCTGTAGCTGCCACCAGGCTGCTGCCACCACTCATGCTTGCACTGCCTCTGTGTTGGGGAAGGGGTGTCCTGGGGCTGTGCTCGGCGCTTTTGGAGCCTGGGAAACCTTAACTTGTGGGCACATCCCACTGCTGCCCCATCCCATGTCACGGTCCAGTCAGCTAAGCTGGATGCGTGATCGTTCGTTTCCAGGATCTCAGAGTGCAAAACAAAATTCTGAGAGAGGGTTTATCTTTGATCAAACAGTGAAACTTTATGAAGCACCCATAAAGCGGCAACGCAATAGATGAAAGGGTGAAAGTAAAGAGAGAGAAAGGAGGTTAGAGCTACCACCAACGACGAATCCTCAAAGGCGTCCCTCATAAAAACATCATCAAGCAGGGTGAGAAAGCTTTCAAAGTTCTGTTGTTAGGCATCATATTTTTATACACTTTGCCCCCCATCATCTGTCCCATGGATCTTTTTGCCTTTCCAGGAAAAGCTCTGCCTTTCCCTGCCACGCAAGCAGTGTCCAAGGCGTGGTTAAGGCCAGAAGCAAGTGGGTCATTGCCCAAAGAGGAGCGACCAAGGTGTGGTCAGGGTTAGAAGCGAGTGGCCTTCTGCCAGGGGGTGTTTTGTCATGTTGCTTCTCAGACAGCAGGTTGTTATAGTTCCTTGATTCTTGGAGAATAGGTCCAGCACGGTTTATTTCATTCCCCCATATCAGAGAATGGTACAGCGCACTGGGCACCACACCGTTCATTGCTCTAGGGTATTTGCACCTTAATTTTCCATAGGAATCGCACTCCAGTCACAGTCCAGGGAGCAGTGCCCTGGCAGTTAGGCCACTGCAAATTCTTATCAAGATCTTAGATTAAGTTTTTCAGTGTACCTTGTACAATCCAAGTCCCTGATAACAATGTTAAGACAATAGTCCTCTTCTGATTGACTCTCACATCCCAGCACACAGAGCTTGTCCCAGCGCTGCTGCAGCCAGCACAGTGCCACTTTTGTGGGGCACTTTCCCTGGGGCTATGTCATCACCAGGTGCGCCGGGTGCACAGTCCCCAGGCACAGACTGCATTGCCTTCCCTGCCTGTAGCCATGGAAACAGTAAGAGGCAGCTGGTGGGGGTCAGTCCCTTGGCTGGGCTTAGAGTAACAGGGGACGGCATGGCTTATGGCGGTGCTGCGATGGGTCTCAGCAGCCACCCAGGGCATACCACAGTGTAAGCCTTCCACTGTAGGGACCGGGCATGGAGACACACAGGAGCAGGGCAGGGACTTGGGCATGGCTGACTGTGGCCACTCCCGTGGCGTTTATGGCCATGGGGCCAGGCCTGTCCTGCCCCACAGGGAGTGCTGTCGTTGCCCCTCAGCGAAGCAGAGGCACTGCGTATGCATCGGTCGGGAAGTTCCGTAAACCACTAAGGCAAATCTGTGAGAAAAATTTCTCGCAAATCAGCGAGGTCACAATGGAGGGGTCGCAGTGCAGCGA
Source organism: Pitta sordida (assembly GCA_013390025.1). NCBI lineage: Eukaryota > Metazoa > Chordata > Aves > Passeriformes > Pittidae > Pitta > Pitta sordida. The sequence continues at coordinate 49,915 of WEKX01025790.1, read as the reverse complement.
GGTATGACTGTAACTCAGACAGAGTATTCTGAGTTGGAGGAGACCCACAAGGATCATCGAGTCCATCTCTTAAACGGCACCACTGCAGTGTGGTGCCCATGGCTCCAGGGTTGGGGGTATGATCCCGGTATGGGTGTCGCTTGGGAGTTGGACTAGGTGATCTTGTGGGTCCCTTCCAACTGAGAATAACCTGTGAATTGAACCCCCGGTCTCCCATGTGAGAGGCGGGGACACTCACCACTATACTAAAGAGGATTTCTTCTCACTGTTTTATCTGATATGGCAGGAACACTACATATAGTGTTACCCAGGGTACACACATAAACATACAAAACGTCATTCAAGTTGTCACTCTCTTAAAGATTTTTAGAGCCATTTTCAGAGCCATTCCTGTCCTTTCCCCACTTATAAGCCTCTCTCATTCTCTATACTCCTTCATCTTTGGGGTTTTCTTTTCAATCCTGCTGCCTATAAACACATTCTTTCATATCACACATTTTGGTGGGAAAGGATGGGAATGCATGGCAGTAGCAAGTACAACCGGTTTTCTTCTTTGCAAGCTCAGAAATCAAATTGAAAGGCAAACCTATCACCATAAAGGCTTGTCGTGGTTTGACCCTGGCTGGATG
>WEKX01025790.1:27442-48818 GCA_013390025.1 Pitta sordida | reverse complement strand
ATGCCTGGAAGAATATTCCTACCTCTTCTCTAGTAGGCCTGGGGGGCCTTCAGGCTTCCAGCTTCTCCACACAGGCTCTGTTCCGGCACACTACATCTTGCTCTCCCAAATATGATTATTCACAGAGGCATCCCTATCTCTATAACCTTGAATGCCATGGCCACGACTGAGGCCCAGGCAAGAGCTGAGCTGTTAACCCCCTCGCTGCCAGAGCAGCAAAAAACCTAAACCAGGACAAGGCTTCAAGTCACAGCTACCATAAAAGAAGTGTCAATACAGCCCATTTATCCAAAAATAATGAAACTTAAGCATCTAATACATATGTCAACTTAGATAACTGTCACTACTCCTGCATGTTACCTCCTGATGCTAGTCCTTTCAGTAAACTGGCCTACTACCACCCCTGTGAGACAATGATGAATCTTTTGTTTCAAGCTGTTACAACCTAAAGAGGAGTCCATCTTCTGTTACCTTTCTCCTCTACCCCCTGTCCCCTCCAATACATTGATTTTGAGTCAGTTTGGTTTGGCTGGCAAATGGCAGGTTACAATGTCCATTGTAACCACATAACATAGAAGTGTTACCTAAGTCATTTTTGGCAGAGATTTCCCAAGAGCGCAGAAGTGCAAGGCTTCTGGTGCTGTCCCCACAGAAATGCACATATATACATATGTATATGCTATACACATGGGTGGCAGTTCCCACATGCCTTTTTTAGCTTACTACATACTCACATTATGCATGTTCTCCCGCAGTTTCCAGCTACCTCATATATGATTGATGCATGTTTATGGTTCCATTTTCCATGTATGATTCTGTTTCTGTGGTCTAATGCAGAGGAAAGCACTGAATTTTACTTCTCTCCCTGCCTCCCCTACCTCCCCTGGAAGCTTTTCTGGAAATTATTTAGATTTCATTCTGAGTGAGTTGCATATTTTAATATAATATATGCTGATTTTAAAAAAATCGTTACAGAAAGCCATTATGGTTATTGTTTGGATATTAGCCCCCTCTTATCAAAAATGTGCATTTCAAACCACTTCTTAGCTTTTATCTGAAACAAATTTTGTTATGCTTAAAGTTTCTTAAGGTCCTGAAAATCTACATGTTTTGATTGAAGGCTGAGGCCCAAGATCCTGAGAAATGACTTACTCTACTAGAAAATCAGTCTTCCTAACTCTTTCTGAACGACTTGGCTGCTCAGTGTTTACAGATAATGCATAACTGACAGTAGATTTTCATCTCATAATACGTACTCCTATCTGTAAGTGCCAATAATAAACATAAACACACTTCGTGTTTAAGAACTGATGTTAGTTTTAGCCCAAATTTAAGCCTGGGCAACTACCCTAGCACAAATAGGGTCATTGCCATTGAAGCTGCAGTTAAATGTAGGTCAGATGGAGAGGGATTTGGAAGTAATGGTTGACAGAAAACTTAACATGAGCCAGTAGTGTGCCCAGGTGGCTAAGAGGGCCAATGGCATCCTGGCCTCTATTAGGAACAGTGTGGTCAGTCAGACTCGGGAAGTTATCCTTCCCCTGTACCTGGCACTGGTCAGGCCACATCTTGAGTACTGTGTTCAGTTCTGGGCTCCCCAGTTTAAGAAAGATGTTGAACTGCTTGAGAGGGTCCAGAGAAGGGCGACAAGGATGGTGAAAGGACTGGAGAACAAGCCCTATGGGGAGCTATTGCGGGAGCTGGGACTGTTCACCCTGGAGAAGAGGAGGCTCAGAGGTGACCTCATTGCTGTTTACAACTACCTGAGGGGAGGTTGTAGTCGAGTGGGTGTGAATGTCTTCTCTCAGGCTGCCAGCACCAGAACAAGAGGACATGACCTTAAGGTGAGCCAGGGGAGGTTTAGACTGGATGTCTTGGTGGAATGGTCTCCCCAGGGAGGTCATAGAGTCGCCACCCCTGGAGATATTTAAGAAAAGGCTGGATGAGAAACTCAGTGACATGGTCTAGATAATGGGATGGGGAGTTGGTTATTAAAAAAAAAATTTTAAATGACATGACCCTGAGATTGGCTCAGATGGATAAAACATGGTGCTCATGGCACTAGGGTTATGGGTTCAATCCCTCTGTGGGCATTCACTTGGGAGTTGGCATCGATGATCCTTGTGGATCCCTTCCAACTCGGAATATTCTGATTCTGTAATTGGAGTAAAAGGAGCAGTTTGAATTTGCCCCCGAAGAAGCGTCATTTTCCCAGCCAGCTGCATGGCCACGGAGGTCTTGAGAACTTGTATGAAAGTAAATGATATAGGCTAGGAACATGAGAGCAAAGATGGTTTTGAGAAGCTTCTAAAAACCAACTGGGTACAGAGAGAGAAGTTTTGAGGCATGTTTGCTCTCAGTGTGTGTGTGGAAGGTTAACGATGCTGGGATCTCGCTGGGCAAACGTTTGGGCATCCAGCAAGAGGTCTTAACAGACATGTAAGAGACATGAGACACCCTGAATAAATAAGGACTTTCCAAAACTTGTTTGGTTTATTGAGCCCTCTGTCAGCACTCATAACTGCTGTCTACAATACTTGACCATGGCAAGACAAGCTGCTATTGCACTCTGTAATTTTGTATTAAGAAATATATGACCAGCCTACTTAAATTCAGCAATTAGGTGTTACAATATATTTCTGGTGCCAGTTATATATCAATTCTAATTTTTTAACCAATTTTAACATCTGCATTCAAATCTAGGCCAGCGAAAAACCACTTCTCCTAGACATAACAGACTTCAAGTATATTTTATATGCACCTGTCCAATAAAATTACAATGAAATAAATCACCTCTTCCAGACTCAATCCTTCAAGTGGTAAACTCATTTTAAAAAAACAAAAAGAAAAAATTACTAAAGCTGAAAGCATGCTGGTTGTGTCTCCAGCTATCTGTAACACAAGATCCTAAAACCATCTGCTGAGTAACCATAGGAAATGCTTTTAGTGAGATTAAATCAGTGCATATGACATACATCGGTAAAGCGAGAGCATAGCACAGGACATCATTCTGTCACAGTGCAGAGAGAGCCCTGGATGAAGTAGCTAACAATTCTATACAGATAAATGGTTTTGCTTTGTTTTAAAATAGGCTGTAACTGAAGCCAGGTCCACAGGATACTCTCGGACAAATAATCCTTATTTCAGTATTTTGCCAGTGGTGGTGGGGGGCTGTGTGGTGGTGGTGTCATCTTGCCTTAAAACAACCAAATAAAAGAACCTCAGCTGTACACACCGCAGCTTTTCACAGGCAAGTACGCTCTGTAAAACACTTTTCAGTTTTTCACATCCTCCAGTTCACACTAGTGGAATGGAGCCTGGGTATCAACATTTACTTGGTGGCTCATCAAGATCTATCTGCTATGTATATACCAATAGCGACTTGTCCAGAAGGAACATAATACTTTTAATTAATTCGACATTAAAAACTGGCACTGTTTTTATACCTTTACAAGAACAGCTTACCATCAGGCTTTCCTAATTAGAGACAGAGGTCTCTAATCACACTTCAGCAACACTAGCTTTTAATCACAAACACGGTTTAATTCTTCCGTTGCTCTATTAAACCTTTCTGCAATACTGGCAAGCGGTTTAGTTGCCATTACTTGTTGCTGAAGTGATTTATGCTTCAGAGGTATGAGTGTATTGCTATGTACAGAAGGCTTTAAAGCACACATTCACTGCCTGTAGGTGGGCAGGACACAAATCTCTCTTTGCACATTGAATTCTGACAGTCACTGTCATTTAAAAAAACTTGCCCGTGAAAAGCCAGCAGATGCACATAAAGAGGTGTTCTCTCTAGAAATTATACCCCAAAACCTATACTCTCTGTGATAGACAGCAAGCCTCCCAGGTGTGAGTTGTATTACTAAAGCAGATAAAGAGATTACACAGATCTCCAATACTTACAGCTCGGTTGACTATGGCCTGGGAAAAAGTTAGAAGCTATTTAGATACGGAGAGGGTGACAGATTCAGTGGGACCAGCACACCTCCATAGAAAGGTGACCCTCATGGTATAAATATATCACTTAATTGAAGCAGCTATCATACTACACCAGGATACATCACTTGTTAGAAAATAAGCACTTAGGTGAGGATTACTGTCTAAACCAGACAACTACGTCATCATTAGCTTAGACTAAGACTTGTCAGTTAATCATTTATGCCATTTTCCTCACACTAGTATATGAGGTGCTAAGAATGGCTTTGTAACAGTAAAATAAAAAATCCCTTTTCCTCTGACGTGAAGATATATGCAGCTAAACTCTATCTTGACTTCACATTTCAATAAGTAAAAGGAAATAGGGATTGTTACTATGTGACAATGACAGATATTCAGTAGTCAAAATGATCAGTTTTACACTGTAAAAGGCAGATTTATGCAGGTTCTAAAGGCTCAATAAAAACTTTTCAAGTCTTAGAAAAAAGTAGCCAACAGCATAAACATCAAGTTTTGAGCTGTACAATGCAACTCAAGAAGCAGACATTACTACATGCGCTTGTCTAATGATAAAGGTATGATAATACAGAAGCAGACCTTGTAAGGAACAGAAAAAACAGCCATTTATTCCTAGACAGTCTGTTCTGCTGCTATCTTCTTAACTTAAAAGTTTCAGACTATGAACATCTGCTTACAGTGTCCAACTTCTGGATCTCATGTGCCTCCAACTAACTGGTAAAAGAGGAGCAATTTTACAAAGAAAACTTTCAGATTTTCCAATCCAAAACTACAGTAATCCCTTGAATATCGCAGGGGGTTGGTCCCAGAAAGATGCTGCGATAAGTGAAATCCACAAAGTAGCGGTAAATACCGTGAAGACACAGAAAAGAATCCGCGATGTATTGAGCCCACGAATGGTGAACTGCGAAGTAGTGAGGGATTACTGTATTAAAAGAAGTGTAGAGAGGGCCCTCCTTATTCCTGTGAGGGGGAAAAAAGTTGTCATCATTATTTAACAAAAGTTTCTGAAAGTATAGATGCTACCTGTTTATTTTAAGCATACATGCCACCTATAAATTTAATCATACAGACGCCTTTACGAAGAACACAGAAGCACCTTGATCTTGTCTTGCAAAGCAGTAACAACACTTTGCAATTTAAAATAAAGCTGCATAATCATATTTTTCAAACTGATTCCTGATTAATTGCAGCAATTAGAAAGAATCTGACTTTTAAAATTTGTTGAAAATTTGCTCCAAATTTAAAGTGATTTTTTTTAACAAAACAAAACAAAACACATTTCATAATTTGTCCCAAACTTGTTTACTGTTAGGAGAACCTCTAATTATAGGTAAACAAATGCGGAGGACAACTTACACCAAGTATTCGTCCTGAGGGTCTGTTCTTCCAAGAAATAAAAATGTATAAGGCTTCTTTTATTTGAACTTAAGACTGAACAGCCTTCAGACCCAGAGGGCTGGAACAGAAAGCTCACATAGCAACATCCAAGTTCATACCCCAAAATGAAATTGCATAGCTGTAAATAAACAGGTTTTGGTCATGAAAATGGGCTGGACTGGATCCAATCCTAGCACATATCCACAGCACTAAAGTAACCTCACAGGATCCATGATTTAAAAGGATTATGATTTAATAGACTCCACATCCATGGTATCACAGCTATCACCACTTTATTAGGTCATTCTGGCTTACTGAGCAATTGAACACTGTAAAGCTGTAACTACTCTGCTTAGTTAACTTTTAAAAGCTTTTAGTTTTGTATGTCTTATGATCAATGAACATCTCAAAAGTTCCTGGGGGCAGTGTTACACTTTAAGAAGCATTGCGAGGTAACCCATGCAAGACTTCCATTACATTACTTTCTCCACAACCATCACCTCAAGATAATAGGTGACTTGATGTGCCATATAAAAGAGAACTTTATTCATAAATACCTGGTTACACTGAATGAAATCGTCAATCGGTATCTTCACCACCATCAGGAAGAAAAAACAAACAAAACCACACACAAAAAACCAACACAGAAAACCAATGCTCAACACTCACCGCCGCCCCCAACTCCCCACCTACAACCCCAAAGAACAACAAAACCCACCAAACACAACCAAACAAAAACCCCTTCAAATTACTGCTCTTTTCATAGACACATTACAAAACAAAACAGAAGATGTGGTGGCAATAGTCCAGATGGCCAACACAGTGTGATGCTACCCGCAGGGCATCATTCGCATTCTTTATCCTCAGCATTAACATGCCCATGCTCTCCTATACAGGTAGGGAACCACTTCTCTTCAGAAACAGACAACAAAAACCTTTCTATTTCCAGATGGGAATATGAAAACAATGCTGTGTACAAAAGGACAGGTTAAGATTAGACATAACTTTATCAGGTTTGAATCCAAATAGAATAGCCAAGTGAAATACGTATTTTCTTTTCCTTTACATGGCAGCTGAAATTCAGGTGTCATTCCTGAACATTAAGTTGTGCATTTACTCTCCACTTCCATATGACCAAATACACAAACACACACCTTTCTAGGAATAAAAACAAAAATGAATCTTACCACTGAAACCCATTATGGAGGAGGAAGGTAACATTACCAACCACAGGAAGATGTAATTCTGCAAACCACTGATGCTACGTAACCTGACCACTCTCCAGATAAGGCCCATGAAATTGCCTACATTTCTTGGGAACAAACTTATTAAATACAGGGATGCAGGAAAGCATCAACAGGGGATATATTTATAGTAACAAATTATGCAGCACAGACCCAAATCAACAGAAATTAAAAATCACATGTGGTCAAGCAATCTGCTTGCCAATTTATATACTTTATTGTATGACATGGTATGAGATTATTATAGTCTAATTTTTAACATTAACCTTACTATATATGTTATTTTTTTGAACTCATATGGAAAATGCCTTCATCAAAAATAGCAAGTATAATATATGAGATAAAGATAGGAATAGAACTGTACGTGTCTTGTGTAAGCTTAATGTTCAGCTGCCTGGCAGAAACTGGTCATTGGACACTTGAATTTCTCCAGTATTTGAGTAGGCTGAGTGACGCAGACAGACATGCTAGCCAGGTTCTCTAGTACCTTCCCCAATAACAACAGGTACACAAATGTCTGAGAGTTGGGCACTGCACAAATCATTGCGTACCAAACCTTGCACAAATGGTTAATTATATCCTGCATCCACCAGAACTGCCAAGACATGGTAATTTTGCAGCACTATGCAACAGCAGTGAAATCAATCATGAACAACCATGCACCTTCCTCTCAGCAGCCCACCAAAGGTAAACTACAGTGCCACGTGAAACAAAGATTCTGTATGAAGGAGAACTGCAATGCTTACTGAAGACTTCAATGTGCCTTATCACAGACAATTTTCAGTGCATACAAATTGCATGGGTGCACTGTGATCCACCTCTAATTCATACACCTCTGCCGGAAAAAAAAGTATCGGACGAGCTTTAGACTTGGTTACTGATTAGCCAAACATTTACGTTCACCATCAGAAACACAACCCTATTCTTCTGCAGCATTCTTTACTGGCAAACACAAAACCATATTCCTTTTAACAGATTGCATGTGCATAGCTGGACTGCAACCTATTCTTCCACAGCCTTCTGCAAAGGGTATGTATGAATTTCAGGAAGGAAATGAAGATTTTGAAAACAGAAACAGCGTAAGTACTCCTTCTGCAGTGCTAAAATTTCACGGGAATCAGTGGTTTCTCAAAGCCCAACTGTGACACCGTTATTGCTAAAAAATGTTACCCGAATTTCACATACGGATAAAGAAACTCAAGCCACCGCCACACGCTGCGTAGCTTTATGGACACCCAAGTCCGGCCACTGCAAAGTCTGCCGGGGAGCACTGCCACAGGGTGCAGCCAGGCTTCCACCTGTTCCACGGAGGCGGGACACTGTTGACCCTGCACCCAGAGTCATACCTGCTCCTTATCCACAAATTCCAGAGCATCTTCCTGTAAAATACAATCGTTTATGCTCATGAAGTCTGCGCAACACTCGGTCAACTCGAGATCTCTTCTGACAACGCCGCTGTCCTTTCCTCTAAGCGTCCCGTCACACCGGCAAGGGTGGGAGGCCGAGAAAATAATTATCAAATAATTCACTTTTTTTTTTTTTTGGCTCGGGATCGTTTTACTCAGCACTGTCGACCTTCTTCCCAAAGCCCCCAGCCCCGGTCCTCGTTCCCGGGACGGAGCTGCGAGGGCCCCGGAGTCCCCTGGGGGAGCGGGGTGGGAGGCGACTGTTGGGGCGGTGGGACGGGACGGGTGGGGACAGTTGGGAAACGGGGACGGGACGGGTGGGGACAGCTGGGAAACGGGGACGGGACGGGTGGGGACAGCTGGGAAACGGGGACGGTTGGGGAGCGGGGCCGCCGATACGCACAGGCAAGGAGGGACCCAGCGGGACAGGGAGGAACAGGCGGCCACCGCGGCTCCACTACCCACCGAAGAGGCTGCTGCTGAAGCCGTCCCAGACGCAGCCGGCGGCGTCCCACACCCAGCGGCTCCTCAGGCAGGACATGAAGGTAAGGCTCACGCCGAAGACCGACACCAGCAGGTCGCTGAGGCTGATGTTGACGAGGAAGAGGTTGGTGGGCGTGCGGAGCCGCTTAAACTTGTAGTAGAGCACCAGCACCAGCAAGTTGTTGCACAAGCCCAGCATGCCGATGGTGGCGACCAGCAGCGCCAGCAGCTCGTAGGTGCCGGCGCTGAAAGGCGGCCGCTCGCCCGGCACCTCCTGCTCGGCCGCCGGGGGCTCCGGGCGGCTGGTGGTGCCCGTGTCGTTCCCCGAGGGCATGGCTAGCGGGCCGCAGCTCATAGCCTGACCGCAGCAGGGCTAAGCCTCCCTGCCGGCTCCCGGCCCCATCACAGACCGCTGCTCCGGGCAGGAGGAGGAGTCCCCGCCACCCTCCCGCCCACGGAGGGCGCGCCCTCGGGTGGCATCGCCCTCGCCTGCCCCAGGGCGGGCCCAGGCACGGCTGCTTCTCCACAAAGTCCCCGGCTTCCCTGTCACTCACCGCGGTGAGCAGTGTGCTCATGCCCGGGATGTGGCTCTCCTGAAGGACCTCTGTCTGCCGCCAGCAGCGCTTCCCTCGGGAGCCGCGTCTGGGCAGACCTTCGCGGCGCCCAGCTCTGGGAAGAGGTAAAACTGATATTTAGGCTCCTTCTCCAAACGTCCTGGCAACGAAAATTCCTATTGGGGCAATAGTTTCCTCTTGGGAGCTCTCCCGCAGTGCTCACAGCTGGCTCTGGGAGTTGGAAGGTCACGAAGCGAGCAGCAGCATCATGGTCCTGGCAAACCTGCGGTGCGAGTGAACACTTTTTTGTCAGCCACGAAGCAAGTAAGATACTGAAGTTCACACCACGAAGTTACCTATTTTTGTGCCTTTATCCCGGATATGTGTTGCGTGAAAGCAGTATAGGAGTGCCCAAGTGTGTGTGTGCAGCTCGAAGGGATGTTGGTCAGGATGTCCTGAGCCTCAGCTGTGCTAAGGTGGCCAAACTCAACCCATCCCTGAATGTATCACAGTGATTTTTGCTTAGCTTGGATTTATGGCTAAACCACCTTGCCAGATCAAGCATACCAACATACATGCTAATGTGTGACAGTCTTCACAATTGTCGAAATAAAACTTTCATTTTAGTCCTATTCTTAGTGTAGCAGGGGGAAGGAGGGAGAAGGAAAAGAGGAGGAGAAAGTTAGATATATCAGCTGTGAAAGTAGCAGAATTTTCACAGAAATTTGTCTAGGAATTTATCTCTTACGCACATAGTGGTATTAAATGATCTAGACTGAGGGAGTGATTTATTGTAGACAGACTGAAAATGTGGGTAGTTGAGGGAGATGTGATACCTTTTAAAACAAATATCTATATACAAATTACAGGCTTGTCATGACAATTTTACATGACAAAATATTGCTTTAATACAAGGGTTAGGAATAAAGAAAGTCAGAGGTCAGAAAAACAAAACACTGATTAAAGCAACCATTCTTATCAACATTTACTTTATTTACAAACAAATATGGTTTAATCAGTAATTGAAACATACTTTGAAAAGGTAGTTCAGTCTGTTTCTAAATCACTGGTCTTCAGGGTTTTTCTCATTACAAAGGCAACAGGAGCTGTCTTTTTCAAATCGATTGTATTCTTTTTCCCCATAAAAGCTGTATTTATAGAGCACACAACCTTCCAAAATTTCTGGTAACACAGTACTCAGCAAGGCTTTAGGGAAGGCATAATTTTGTCTTTCCTTGTCCATAAAAGAGATTTACGTGTGCATGACAGACTATGTGCAAAAGCATCATGTCAATACACAGTCATGAGTATGTTTAGTCACTGCCTGCTGAAAGTCTACCAATGACATGTCTGGACCAAATTAATGGCACAACTCATCGAAAATAAGACATCTCTATCTCCTGTCTTTAAAGGAAAACCTTAAATTGTCTGTATTTTTATGCCTGCAAAATGAAAGGAGAGAAAATGCAGTTAGAAGAGCAGGAGAGAAATGTAATTTAGTCAGTAGTACATTCCAGACAACATACTGTCCATTGACAGATTCCCTTTTATACATACTTGGGGTTTCTAAGAGGCATTTCACTACAGCACTTAACAAAAATACTCCCTCTAAATGTCTTTGGATTTCTAGGAAATTCCTTGTTTGGGCTTTTTCATAGAAAATTAAACAGATCCATAAATATACAGTCTTTCCAATGCTTGATTTACTAGCGTTCATGTTATTAATACTGTCAAATTGCTCACGTTATTCAAGTGGTCTTGAATACTTTATGAGCTTTCATATACTTCATGACAAATGAGTTCCATTTGTCTTCCATGCAGTGGCACTACTCAAATGAGGCACAACAAAAAGAAGTGCCATGTCATTATATCATCAGGTCAAAGGCAAAGCTGGAAACAGAAGCCTGATGCCTAATTCTGCTCAGCTTCTGTTTTACCTAATCAAGCGTATAACCAGTGCAGCTATGGTTTTAATAATGTAGTTAATCCTTTATTCAATCCTGTTCTGGCTTCTCATGCAATTAAAAAGCTGAAACATTCAAGAAACCAGAAACCTGCTTTGCAATTCTTCGTATTTCCACTCTTTTGTGTTTGGGCCAGACCCTGCTCATAAAACATGCATGAATATTAAAGGAAATGCTGCAAAAAGGATTTTACCTTTACAGTTGCATAAAAGGATAAACCACAAGCCAGTATTTGCATTTCTAAAAGTGTGTGTGTGGCTCACTGGAAGTGCATCTCAACTGAAAGTACTGAATATATATGTAGCTGAGTTCATGGGATGAAAAATGTACAAGAAGCAGGATTATAAGGTCCACAGCCCTGTACTGTAGATCTCTGAAACTCCCAAGAACATCCTAGATCGCTTCTGCAATGTCATAGAATCATAGAGTCATTAAAATTGGAAAAGATCTCCAAGATCATCAAGTCCAACCTTTGACCACCGCCATGCCAACAACCAGTGCTTAGGACTCACAGAATCACAGAATAGTTCAGATTGGAAGGCACTCCTGGAGACTGTCTAGGAGGGTCAGTTGGGGCAGATGACTTAGGACCATATCCTCTATAAATCTGAATGACTCCAAGGATGAAGCCACCACAATGTCTCTGGACAACCTGTACTTGAGTTCAGAAAGGCTATGGCAAAAAGAGATAAAGTGCTTATCTTTACTTCAAAAATAAAACCATACATCACAACTAGAGTTTCACTTTGAGTCACAAAGTGTAAAAGGGCACCTAATATGTCCTCTCTGAAGCTGAAATTCACTTAGCAACTCATTTACTCAAGCTAATAATTCTATAGATTTGCAGAAATAATGTGTTCATTTCCCCTTTTTTAATTTAATAATTTCCATTAGCTGCCAAAATTAATTAAATAAAGCACAGCTCTGAGAGCTTACATACTAATTGGAAAGAGCAATTGCTATCTCTCTAAATGCTGTAAGGAGCCCAGTTTCCATGGGCCCCCCATGGTATGTGAAAGTGACTGTACACTTTTTGCTCAAGAAGAGACATGTCTTGCCCAGGAAATATCTAAGTGTTGCCTGGGAAGCTGGACAACACCAGCAGAAAAGAGTGAAAAAGCCCTCACCATATCTTGGAAGTTGCATGAGGCCCTGCCAGACCCTTGGCAGGTCAGCAGGACCCAAAACCAGCGGATACTCTACACCGTGGAGCTGCACCAGCTGCAAATGCCTCCCTGTGGTCTGCCCTGCCAGACAGAAGGCTGTGCCTCTCCTCCAAGGCCACCATGAGCTCTGGGGATCCCTAACCTTCTTGTCAATTAAAAAAACCCGCAGAGATCACAAGGTTCGTGGATTATTATCATGTTTATTTTTTGGGGTTTTGTTGTTTGTGTTTGGTTGGGGTTTTTTGTTTCTGGCTGAACCTATGCCCTTTAAACATGTTGTCTGTTATGCACAACTTACATGGAATGGAAGAATGCGCTGGCTGTAAATTTTCAGGTGGCCAGCATATGCTTGTAGATGCATAAGCATCTAAACTGAAAACCCACCTTGAAAGTAACAATTCACAGCTGGAAAGTTTGCAGATGTCTGGAACTGTCTTCAAAAGTTCCCTGTCTTTGTTTTATTCAGTAATTTGAAATGTTTCAGTACATCAGAGCATTGAGTGTCACTCATATGTTGGAGCTGAAGAATCTGAAGCAGAGTAAATAAAGTGTCAAAGTTACTGCCCCTCTCTAAGCTTGTGTAGCAATACAAACCACAAACAATGACTCTTAGTTGTAACTGCATCATCAAAAATGTCAAGGTTTTTGCAACAAGAACATTGTGGGATGGAAAAGAGTGTTTGAACGCATTCAAGAGACCTATTCGTTTCATATTTTCTTTCCTATCTTTCCTGGCAAGTGGAGTATGAGCAAAAAAAGGCAAACCTTTTCTGTACTAAATACCCTTAGGTTTAAAGTCAGATGGTGCTAGGGGTTTGCTGCCTGTTTTGAACTTTGTAAAATTTATTATTTCAAAGGACAAGATATACAACCAGACTTCAGGCCTTAGAAAACAAAACAAAACATCCCAAAATCTCTTGCTACCTGGCTTCAGCTTTTTAATTTCTCTTTTTACAATCTTCTTCTGGCATTTGTTCTCTTACGTGTTCTTTTTTACTGTTCTTCAGCCATAAAGGCAGATGAGAGCCAAGTGATTGTACATCGTACAGCTGCAGTACATGTCTGTAGAGCAAGGGAGAGTTTGTGGACTGAAGAAACCTTTCATCTGTTCCAAACCACTTGGCATTGGAACAAGGCTTTTAATATAAATTAATATAGACCTGTTGATAATGCAACATGTAGGTTAAAAAAAAATACAAACCTAATGGCAAGAGTTTAAAATTAAGGCTTTATCTTGCAGAACTTGTAATCCTAACTATATAATCTGGTCCATATTGGGATGTGAACTTTAAATCATAAAGCAGGTTAAGTGGAAAAGTTGCAAGAATCTGAAAGTATTCTGGACTTGAGAGGAGTGCTTGGCTCAGGCGGTTTGCTGAAGCAAGCACAAGTTTGGTGTGGACCCAAGTGGACAACACTGTAACGTGACAACACTCTGTCAGACCATCTGTGCTGCAGATGGAAGCTGACTGCAAGCTGTTCCACGATGTGGGAGCTGTAGCATACCTGACATGTCTGCAAATAGTAGCTGTACTAGCTGGAGGTGTGATTCATCTCACCTAAATGATGTACTTGAAAGTTAAGCACCTAAGATCAGTAAGATTAATCAGTCTCTACAAGTGTTTATTATTATGGACTGGCACATAAGGTTAACCTTGAATGATTAACCTTTAGATGCCTAAGTTAGGTGAGATGAACTTCATCTTGCTTAAACCAAACGGTGTGGGACTGTGTTACGTGCTAGGGTGGCAGATGTGTATTGATGCCTCTGTGACACTTCACAGAATCACAGAATATTATGAGTTGGAAGGGACCCACAAGGATCATCTAGTCCAACTCACCACCTAACACCCGTACAGAGACCGAGAGCACATCCCAGAGCATAACTCCAACCTAGATCCCTCACAGTCTAGCAGGCCACTCCGAGCCGGAAGGGGCCCAGGGTCATCCAGCCCTACAGCCCCCAGCTAGACCATGTCACTAAGCTCCTCGTCCAGTCTTCTCTTAAACACCTCCAGGGAAGGCGACTCCACCACCTCCCTGGGCAGCCCATTCCAATACGCAATTACTCTCTCTGTGAAAAACCGCTTCCTAACGTTAAGACTGAACCTCCCCTGGCGTAGCTTGAGGCCGTGCCCTCTCGTTCTGGTGTTGTCAGTCTGAAAGAAGAGGTCTACACCCATCTGGCTGCTTGTTTCTTACTAAGTAGATTAAAAGAAGTGATGCTATATCCTTGTACTTGCTGACATCATACCTCCCTAGGTTGTATAGAGACAACTTGAACCCTAAACATTAGCACTGCAAAATCAATATAAGACCAGCAAGACCAGGTTTTTCAATGATAACCCGGTGAAATTCGTCTGTGATATAAACTGGGTTTTTTTCAAAGAATATCCTTGAATAAGAGTTCATACTTATGCTGCAGCTTCTTGTTAGTGCAACAAACGTGGAGTGAAAGTGATTGCAAACTCACTGCCCTGTTGTCATTTTCCAGAGTCCAACATACAACTCAATAAATAGGGAATAGGTAATATGTTTTTTTAAATTGCTACCTGGTCATTTTAGCTGTTGTTAGTGACAGAAAAGCTAATGCACTTTATGGCGAGGAGTGCAATACTACTTGTGGTGTGATCATATAAAAAGCAAAGTGAAAAACTAAGCCAATAGAATAAAAGAGTGACCTAATGTAAATGTGAACATGATAGTACCCCTTAAACACTGTTTCATGCAAGAAATTTATTTTTTTGTATGCTAAAATTAATTACTTGCCTAACCTCATACTGATCAGGGTGTTAAGCTAGTCTGAACTCAAGTGGCCCTACCCTGATTCAATTGCAAGCATAGCCAGGTTTAAGGAAATGTTTGTAAGGAAGAAATAGCAAAGGATAGGTAACTTAGCTCAAAGGATTGAAAAATATCAAAAAAAACCAGCTTCGGGGACTGATGGACTGATTTTATTTTTGTTTTCCTTGTTAAGTGGCTGGTCTTTATCTGTCAGAAACAAAGTGTCTTGAGTGCTAGAACCTTTTAAAGGTCAACCAGGACCGTTTTAGATCTACTGTGTTTTATTTGGGCTATTCTGAACCATCAGTTTATTTAGGGACTATTTGCCTTTGCGTGAGACTACCAGGAAGAGTGACTGGCAGCCTGATACAAGCAGGAAGAAGATCTATCATGTTTCACTGTTTGTCTTTTGCAGTATTTTTGGGTTATGTATTATGAGCTGTCAAATTACATCATTAGAATTTTAAAACTTGCATAAAATTTCCTAGACTCATGATAGTTCTTGGAGTAAAGGTTGAAAATTATTGATTTTTCAGATAAGCTGCCAACCCTGCAATGAATTTGCTGTAGCTGTTCTTTGCACCTGTACAGGCATACATACCATTAACTTTGTACAGGTCTGAGAATTTCCAATGATTAAGACTAATATGGTAAGAGGAAGAAAGCTGGGAGTGTCAACTTCTGAATAATGGTCAATTCTACCATATTCCATATACAGTGGTTTACACATTACCAGTAAGGGAGAGAGGAAAGGAAATGCTTTCCATTCAGTTAATGATACTGTGGACTTACTAATGCAAGGACTTCCTGTTACTCATTGATTTAATATTGAATTTTCCTTTTAGACCTTGCTTATCTTCTAATATAATTCATATCTTCTCCACTTATGTATTTCAGTCCACTCAGTCATCGCATCTTATTTTAAAATTGTCCTCTACATTTTCTTGAGATTAAGCATTGAAGACAACAGAGTCAGCTGGGATTGAAAGCAATGGCTCCTCATTTGGGGTTTCTGTGTGTTTTCAATATGTTGTATAACATGAAGTTTCCTCATAGGGTGTTGCAAAAAACCAAAGCATAACTTTCTTGTTTTAACCTTTCTATTCTGAGGATGGATGCTAATACCTTTTATGGATCTTAAACCACTGTTATTAATTGGGAAATGAGAATATATCCTAATATCATATGTAGATGACATAGACTGGACAAGTGAATCAGCAGGAAGCACCACATAACAAGGATACAGCTGGAAGCAGTATATCAAATACACCATAACTCTGACCAAGATACAGCATCTTACCACACTTTTGTACTATTACACACAACAGAAATATTTTCCTGGAGAATTGCTGTTGGAACTAGCAAAAATGTATCCTCAAGTTATTCCCCCCTTTTCCAGGAATCATTGCTGCTTTTCTCTGCTCTTTTCCTTATTCTAGTCAAAAGACTTGCTCATCACAGTTGAGGAGTATCGCAAAACTTTCATGCTCTTCCCAGTGGAAGCGATAGAATTTCAAGCAGTTAGATTGCTTGTGTTAGGAAGCATGTCGTAAGACACCACTTTGCCTGAAGAACTAGCTGTTTCATGCAGAGATATTTACATTCATTGTTTCTAGTCACTTTTTTTAATGCCATTTAGTTGTCTTCCCTTTACGTTTCAAAAAAGCCATTCAGCTGATTTTCCGAGTGTGTGTGAAGACTGTGGCCTTTATCTGTTTTGGTTTGGTTTTTTTGAGAAATGACTTTGATATTCTCAAGAAGTGCCTGGGTGATATCAGTCCTTTAGATTGCTACAATAAATGTAAAATATTAGTTCTCCTTTCCTTTCAGCTGGAGAATCTCCACAGAGCAAAGACTCCATGATCAGCAATTCAAGAAAACCTTGGCCAATAAGCCTGGCATCAGCCTTGGATGAAGCAATAGAAAAGTGGATCTGAGGATCAATAGCTAAAGAACAATATAGAGAAATTGATCAATGTGGTCTACAGAAAAGTAAGTTTAACAAATAGTCTGAAACGTATCATTTGACCAGAGTACTGATTTACCTGATATGGTATAGCACAGCACAGGGTATCAGCATTCTTTAAAGACATGGAAAAGATGAAAAAATTGGAAAAGAATAACAGATGTACTATATTGAAGTCTGAAGGAAAGTGCTGCAGTAGGATTCAGAGAGTTCAGTCTGCTTTAATTAACAGGAGAAAAAAGTTGAGAAGTAGTCCAGGCAAAAAGGCCCCTGCTATGAGAATATGCCAGCTAATACTCTAAATTCGTGAAGACATCCCAAGAACTGCTGAATGGAAGCTGAAGCCACACCAGGTCATACAACAGGCTTAAATTTTAACAATGTGAGCGATAAACCTTTGGAACAAACATGATGGATTCTCCATCGTTTTGTGTCTGAAGATTAAAACTTGACATTTACAAGTTACACTTTAGAACAAAGTTGTTGGGATTAATATAGTGATAAAGGGCTGATATTTAATGATCTATAATATAAAGGATGTGAAAGCAGAAGATCTCAATGTCTCTTCTGTCACCAATTACATGAGGTAACATGAAATAATATCACATGCTAGGTTATTTTGTGATCCTCAGAGAGTAGAATTATTTGATGTAATGGGGGGTTGTGACATCAAAAGTTCACTACAGTGTTTTCCAGCTTGAAATGCTAAGCCAGAGTCACCTCTTTTTTATTATATAATGTTTGGTATACCTGTCATACAGTTGCATCTCATGAACTCATGGGAATTTAAGATTTAAGGAGCAAAACAAGGATTAGGCCTTGGCTGTAAGGAGAGCTCTCCCTCTTTCCTTGTCCCCTTTTAATAAAGGATGTCTGGAAAGAAGGACAGTGATAAGGAGAATTGCTCTGCACTTGAATTCCTGGATTTCAAGAATGCTTTGGAGCAGTTCCAGAAACTAGTCGAAAAAGTGGTAACCCAGAAGACAAAGGAGCGATCAGTCTTTTCTACTGAAGATGATGGTAAGAGATATTCTTTCTTATGGAAAAGTGTAATTTTCGTATGGAGAGAACGTGTCATAGAGAGATGACTATAAGACAGACCTGAAATTAATGTTCTAATTTTAACAGTTTGATTTTTACAGGAAATAGACAGATTGCACTTTGACAGTTCTTTTTTCCTCCTGTTAGGATTTCTGGCCAAATTATAAGGCCAATTATATGGTGAACACTCACAAGATGTAATTGATGGAGCTGCCACAAAGAGACGTTAGAATGATGCAATGTTTTTGTAAGACCACAAACCTGATGGATTATGTAAATCCATTTGCTAATTGTAAATAATGAGGGCAAAGTTTTGCTTTCCTCAATGCAAGTTGCTATTGCTGCATGAAAGGATAAACTTTATCCCACACACTATTCGGGTTCAGAAAAACAAATCAGAATCGTGGTCTGAAAATAAGGGAAGAAAGAACAGGTTAGATGTTTTTACCTATTCTTTTATCTGTTTCTTGTCATTCATTGCAAATCAGTTAATTCTGAAAAGACCAAACATGAAGACGCTTTTTTTCTTTTTCTAAATGCAATTTGAGAAGCCAGAACTTGTGTGCTGTTAATATTGAAGGAAAAATAAAACCAGAGGTAGGGTGGATAAGGAAGGAATCTGTAGCTTTCCAGTTTTAAACTGAGTGGATATTGTTCCTCCCGTACAGACAAGATAGACTATGATAAATTCTATACAACCACACGAGCACTTTTTGGTCCAGCAATCCAGGATCAAAATATTCAGGCCTTTTTCAGGAAGATTATCAACAACCTTGATAGAAGTCCAGACTGGTTAGAGGTAAGAATTTCTGAATTTTTTTTAAATATAAAAAACTAATTAGAAGTTTACATGGTAAAAGTATTTATCTGTTGATTGTGTGTTGTTCGTGAGTCTGTTGTTCATGAGCTCCATGGCATAATGGGGCACTCTCATTTATCCTAACTGCCCGAAGCCTGGCTACGTCCATGTCTTCTGGACTGCTTCAGTGATATGCGTTGTTTTCAGGCTTCTTGGCAAAATGCAAAATCCCTTATGACTGCAGTGTACTCTGAGGACAAATCTATCTTTAGCTAAACCATTAGGAATGCTTCCTCACTTCCTTCTCTTTCTTCTCTTTCCTCTTTGTTTTCTCTCCTTTCTCTTCACCTATTCAGAGGCATAAATCTGGCCTTTAAATATGAAGCATTAGAGGTGTATTTTATTAGAAAGATTTTGAGTCAGAGTATTCTGTATGTATATTTTGATTCTGTGTATGGATCAAAGCCATGTAATCAATTTTTTTGTCTCTAATGCAAATCTTTGTAAAAAGCATGTAAGAATGTGGTAATGATGAAATACATAGTAGATCTGGTTTACACTCCTTGCTTCTGCCTGCCTGTAGCTTAAGGATTTTAATCTGCCTGAGTTGCAGCTGCATTCTGTGTTCAACATCCCTTCATGGATTTTTAATCTATCATTTCTATATTACTTCTGCATCCACCTAGAGGATACTTCTGTAGCATCCAGTTTTTTACATTTTGTGTAAAAGTACATTGTCTTGCTTTATTTTTAAACATGGTGCTCTTTTTTATTTGCACATTATGAGAAATGAAGACACCCTCCAGAAATGTGTCTTTTATTAAGATATTTCCTGTTGATAGTGCTTCAAGCAACTGTTCTGTAAAAATGACTGATTCTTAGACTGTTTAGAACCAGTCTGTATCAAGAGCATCTATCATCATATATTACAACAAGATTTTTGGGTTTTGTTTCTTACCTAAAGACAGAGTTGTTCAGACAGGACACAACTTCCATCACATAGTGACTTTCCTATGATGGCATAGGTGGCATTCTATGAATGACAAGTCCTTAATGGCAAGTTATTAACAAGTAACATGAATTCTAAACTAATCAGCATTTTTATATTTTATGTTACTCTGAAACATCACACTACTGTTTGAATCTTGAAGATACTCAGCGCCTGGAGATACCCAGTACATTATTAACAACTGCTACCAAGTAATTTCCTAATACATACCATCTTAAAAACAGTGTGTTTTTACCTTCTATTTAATAACGTTCTATATGGGAACATTTCTGGTTAATACATCTCTTAATGTTGTTTTTATTTACAGTGTCACTCACAGACCTTTGTCATGTCAGACATGAAAGATTTCCTTCAGGGAGGGCCTGGGGCAAATCTGGAAAACAACTGAAAGTCTGAAGGACTATAGCAGGGTAGCAGAACAGTAGCAAATTATGTTCAGGCTCATTGGTTTGTATGAGAGCTAAAGAAAGATCTGTTTGTTTATTGGCATGAGCGTCTTTTACTTCAAACCTTACTTGTGTTTCTTATGCAGTCAGACTAGTTACTTGAGCTACATTATTACACAAGCAAGCACAGTATAGGCTGTAATAAAAGAGATAAAGCCCCATTAGTTTCCTTATGAAATCTGAGGGGGAATTGCCTGGGGTAAAATTCCCCAGAACCATTTCTATGAGCATTCCTCAAATTTTACCAACTGTGAGCTGACTGATGACAGCATTTTAAAATGTCCTGTGCATAAACTGTCCTGGAAGAAACAGAGCATAGTAAACAATTAATCTTCAGTGTCTTGCAACATTTATTTCATGTAGAAGATGGATATCAGTGAGACTATATTGAATGCTGTAGGGAGATGTGAAATCCACTTTAGTACAGTGGTAAGTGTCCCCACCTGGCGTGTGGGAGACCCGGGTTCGATTCCCGCCAGGGAGACAGTATTAAGAGTTGGACTTGATGATCCTTGTGGGTCCCTTCCAACTCAGAATATTCTGTGATTCTGTGAGATGCAGCAGGTGAGTGAGCCTACCAGGGGAGAGGCTACACTTGACCTACTGTTTACAAATAAGGAAGGGTTGGTTAGTGATATTGTGGTTGGAGGAAATCTGGGATGTAGTGTCCGTGAGGTCACAGAGTTTTCAATTGGCGGTGTGACGAGAAAGGGCATGAACCAAACCTCCCTGCTGGATTTCCGGAGGGCAAACTTTGGACTGTTTAAGAAATTAATTGGCAGGGTACCATGGGAAACAGCCCTTAATGGTAAGGGGGTCCAGGAAGGCTGGACATACATTAAGAATGAGCTCATGAAGGCGCAGGAGCAGGCGGTCCTAATGTGCCAAAAAATGAGTCAGAGGGGCAGAAGGCCGGCCTGGATGAGCAAAGAGCTCCTGAAAGAACTAGGGGAAAAAAAGGAGGATGTACAGTCTTTGGAAAAAGGGGAAGGTAAGTCAGAGTGCGTTTAAGGAAGTCGTCAAGTCATGCAGGAGAAAAACTAGAGAGCCAAAAGCCCAGATGGACCTCAACCTAGCAGTTTCTGTTAAGGACAATAAGAAATGTTTCTATAAATACATCAACAGTAAAAATAGAGGCTGCAACAACCTTCACTCCTTATTGGATGCAAAAGGG
>WEKX01025790.1:16440-26977 GCA_013390025.1 Pitta sordida | reverse complement strand
TCTTGAGTACTGTGTCGAGTTCTGGGTTCTCCAGTTTAAGAAGGATGTTGAGCTGCTTGAGAGGGTCCAGAGAAGGGTGACAAGGATGGTGAAAGGACTGGAGGACAAGCCCTATGGAGTGCGGCTACAGGAAATGGGGTTGTTCAGCCTGGAGAAAAGGAGGCTCAGAGGTGACCTCATTGCTGTTTACAACTACCTGCAGGGGAGATTGCCGCCAAGTGAGTGTAGATCTCTTCTCTCAGGCTGATGACACCAAAACGAGAGGACATGGCTTTAAGCTACGCCAGGGGAGGTTTAGACTGAATGTTAGGAAGAGTATTTTCACAGAGAGAGGGATCGCTCATTGGAATGGTCTGGCCAGGGAGGTGGTGGAGTCGCCATCCCTGGAGGTGTTTAAGAGAAGACTCGATGAGGAGCTCAGTGACATGGTCTAGTTGGTAAGGAGTTGGATTAGATGATGCTGAGGGTCCCCTAACTCCGAATAACCTGTGAACCTGTGAATGAAACTGGAATATTTGTTATTTCTCTGTTTAAAAGAATCCAAATCAAAGTGGGGTTTTTATTTATTTTCTCTTATAGGAGGGAGTATTTAACATAAGGTAACTGAAAATTCATCCATTACAGAAATTACAATTTAGTTATGAAATAGTCAAAGATCAGACAATTTGTATCAAACTCAGTGTTTCTTTATCTTGGCACAGCCTTATCCAGCACAATTTGAAATACGTACAAAACTGCATTGAAAAGCTACAGGTTTTCACTTTTTTGTTTTCTTTCTGTTGAGTGAGAAATCTGATGGTCTGTATGTTTTACAAGCTAATTACACATTAGGGAACATAATAATAAGCACATTTCAGGAAAAGCAAAAAAGAGAATGAGATTTGTTTTATACGTAGTCTTAGTAGAGAGAAAGAAATGAAAATGTCATTTAAAAAACTGCTGACCCATAAATTCTCCAGATTTAGCTTATATGGACAAAGAATAATTCTTACATTGATCATTTAATTGTTGTCTAAGCCCAATTACATAAGTGCAGCATCAGCTTTTGATCTCCTGTAATTGGGGTAACATTCTATCTGTAATGATTAGATCAAAACAGATCCTTCCAGGATTATTTGAATGGTTTCTAATAAAATAAAATGGGATCAGTTTTTATTCTACATATTATGCAGAGCTGGTCTTCTTAAATTTGGTTTCTGTGACAAACTCTACAGTTTCAAAATGGTTCAGGTAATCCCCTAGAGTTACTAATGTCAGGAATGAAGCCAGTGTTCTAAATGCCTGGCTATGCCAGGGACTTATAAGTGTAGCTGTAGTACAGCTCTAAATTCTCCTCATCTCTTTTTCACCTATTAACAATCAAAGATGTACTGGTGAGCATCATAGACCCATACCTGTAGCTTTTCTTTTTTTTCTTTTTTTTTTAGTTTTTTAGTTAACTCTATGTAACACTTGACCAGCCTACATCCCACCTGCTTTTCTCATACTTTTTAGTCTTTTCATTCCTTTTTAGTGAAGTTTTAATTTCCTGAAGAAGACAAAATAACAAAAAATCCCTAAACAAACAAAAACAAATGCCCCATCAAAGAAAACCCAAGCCGACTAAACCTCCAACCAACCAACCAACAAAAAAAATGTCCAACAAAAAAAACCCTAATAAAACTGCAGATCTGCTTCTTTACATGCTTGAAAACTCTATTGAAGTGATTGTTTATCTTTTAAGACTGGAAACTATTCGAGGTATTCTAGTTGAGACCAGCTGTTATTTGAGAGAGATGATGAAAGAGACAGAAAGGTCCCCCTTACCTGATACCTTCATTCTTATAATGTTCATCAACTTACTAGTTATATTAAATCAATTATATTTATAAACTTTAGCTTGGGCATATCTTTAATTACGGCCTGTGAACAATGTAAGTAACCTTGATCTTGCCCCAACTTCATTTTAATCACTTAATTTTTCAAATATATCATTAATAACAGTTTTTGTAACATCCTAAGTGGCCCTCATGGTTTCTGCTGTCTGTGCTCCAGTTTCCTAATTTTTTTTTTCCTAAAAGTACTGTATTTCAACCCTGTTCTGAATTCCCCTGCTGCATTTGGCACTGCTGAGCACACCGCCAGTCTTGAAAGTAAGAGGGAAAACACCTTTTTCTCTTTGATGTTTCTGTTTTATTATCCCTGTCTCTCTCTCTAGCCCCCTTTCCCAGAACTCTGTCCCTGACCCTTTGTTCCTCTCTTCCTACTCTCACAAATCTACTTTTTTCTCAAACTCAGCTCTCCATATCTGTCTTCTCTTGACAAAATCTTCCAAATATATTTTGATGACCTAAAAGAGGATGGCCTTGTGTGAGTGTTCCTATTTCTTTAATGTACTGATGTTTCTTTTTTTCAAGTACCTTTTTGTAAGTTTTCAGTAGTCTCCACAACAGTACATCCATGCTCAAATGACAGATTTTATTTTCTTTTAAAAAAAAAAAAAGGTAATTTGGAATCTTCTTTTTATTAAATTAGGATCTAGCCTTAGTTTTTTGCTGGCTTCACAATTTAGAAGACCAATCCTGGACAGTCTAACAGCTGTCATTTATCAATGCCTTGGGAAACTAACTTCTACATCTCTTTCCTAAATGTGGCTGGCTCTTAGAAAGCTGTATTTTTTTCAGTGATAAGCATCTGAAATATGTGTAAATTGCATTTTGCTTCACCTTTTATGCTCTTTATCATCCTCTGGTAGACATTATGGGCTGTCTCTGTGTTGGAGTCAGCAGAAGCCATTTATGCAGCTGTAAGGGATTTCTAAGATGCTCTTTCTTTGGGCAGTGTTCTACCTGCTGAGCAGGAGCAAAAGAACAGATGTGGCACTGTCCCATGTCTCCAGGAAGCAGGACAGGACACACTTAGATGGGCACTGAGAATTCTCCCCTCTGATGGTCTTAGGGCAGCTGCTGACCTGGCCCAACTACTGCAACTGACATCCTGTCAGGACTCAGGAAGGACCTGATACTGGATAAGTCTGTCCTTACCAGACTTAGGGAGATAGACAAAAAAGGAATTCTACAAAATGGACTTTATAGTCAGGTTTTTTACAGCAAATGGGAATCTAAATATCTTTACGGAAAAGATCTTCTGTGTAGGCTAAACCACTATGCTACTTTGAAAGTATGAAGTATAAATATAGAGTAGCCTGTTTTGTCTGCCTTTACTGGTCTTTTCTTGTTTTAAAGTTGAGGGTCTAGCTGAGGAAGAACCAGCAGGTAGGACTGGAAAAAAAATTGAAGATGATTATTTACAAACAATCATTACAAGGCAAAGTTATACTAATGGCTTTATCAAATAGATAGGCTTAATTCTTAGTAGGCCTGTGTATTCTTGCTTCTTCACAAACATTGAAGAAAGATTGTGCCTGAGTAGTGTAAGTGTAGAAGATGCTTTCACAAGATGTATTATGCAGAGTTTAGGGGATATTTCACTTAGGAGGACTTTCTTGCCTGGAAGGGACATTCTAGATTTTTTTCTCCTCCTGCCTTCCAGAGAAGCTCTCCCTGCTATGAGAAGAAGATAAATTCTTGCAGGCATTTGAAAGCCCCCACAGCAGAGGTCCAGGGACAATAAAAGCCCTGAGAAGAACAGGAGGCATGTTTTCCCCAAGGCCCGGCATTTAACCATGTTAAGTTTAATTTTCTTTGCATTCGAGTGTACTCGCCTTTGGAAATAAATTTTCCTAGATCTTCCACTGCCTGGCATTTTGGGGGTACCTGCGTGTTATCTTTCTTCACAGTAGCAGATCTCAGCAATCTAAAGTCATATTGACAGCTAATAGTTAAAGGAATTAGCACTAAGAAACTTTCTTCACGAATATTCTATTAAAATGTGAGATGTACATATAAGCATATCTTCCAGTAGTAGTTTTGCCATAAATTATTTGTTTTGTTCTAAGTTTTGGGTTTTTTTCCTTAGCTTTTTGGCTGTTTCATAGGGGAAAGTGATGGCCTGTTTTCCCAGTTGAAAGAAAGCATGGTTTTCCATGTATCTGAAAAACAGCAGATTATTGATTCAGGTAACATACTTCATCTTGTATCAAAACCTTTTTTTTTAATGTGTGTTGCACACTTTCTTGAAAGTACAATGATAAGATCATGTTTGTCTGCTTACGCAAGTTTCTTCTTCTTATATGTTCCGAAGTATATGGCTTTTTACTAAACTCGTTGCATCTGACCACTCCACTGATGCATTTCTCAGTTCTCCATATTCCAAAATTGTTTTGAAATTATGATTTTTTCTGTCTCAGACTTTGTTTATGCAGTTACTGTCCATTTTTGTGTATTTTTAAAATCTTGTGGGAAGAACTGGCACATCCATAAACCATTAATGGTATTTTAAAATGTAACATGATTAATTAAATCAAGTATAGAATAATCTATGATAAAATGCATCACTGCCTTGGAGTTGGTGTCAAAATTCATTTCAGGATGTGAAAATATTCTTGGTGTTATAGTTGTATTTCTTTAGATTTTCTGGATCTGTAAGATGAAGAGAAATATTTTGTCATTGACAGTTGTCAAGAGAAAAGATGTGATTAAGGGTATGGTGAAGGTACCCCACCTGGATTTCATGATAACAGCCTCTCAGAAAGGAGTGATAACTATTTTTGACCACCAGGTAATTCTGATTCAAACTGTTTTATTATTCCATTAGGCAGTACATATGGGAACTGAGTGGACTGTCATCTAGCATGCAAATTTACGCATATAAAGGCTATATCATTCTTATCAAAGTTAACTTTTTCTATATTTTTAAGTACACTAGGAAATATACATTGTTCTTTTCAATTATAAATCTATTAAACAGTCCAGATAAGTCCATGAAAGGTAGAGATGGCCAATAAAAGACATCCTTCACAGAAAATCATTTAATAGAGAATAGTATTCCTTTTGGAAAAAGTTCCCTTAATACAAAATATGCTATTGGAATTGAATTTTAAATATAGAGTGGAAATCAGAGAATTAACTTTTCTACAGCTGCTGAAAATACCTAGAATGTACAGAAACATTCATCAATTGTTTGCAAATAAGATTTATCCAGTACAGCAACATCTAGAAGCTTGAAAATCACAGAATCACAGAATACTATGAGTTGGAAGGGACTCACAAGGATCATCTAGTCCAACTCACCATCTAACTCCCGTACAGAGACCAAGCACACACCCCAGAGTGGTGAACATAAACCTAGATCCCTCACAGGTGCACAGTCCACTCCGAGCCAGGAGAGACCCACAGGACCATCCAGCCCTACACCCCCCAGCTAGACCATGTCACTAAATCGTGAGGTTTTTTACAGTCTGCGTGACACAGTTAGTCCTCTCATCAGTAATCTGTATCATTTTAAAGAGAAATTCAGTCTCAGCATGCTGTTAAAGCAGAATTCATAAATTAATCTCCCAGATCATTGTATTAGTATTTAGAGGTATGCACTTCTAGATGCTATGAGGTACATAACATATCTATGCTCATTGGTGTTTTATACTTCTACAATTTTAATGCAATTATTTTGAACAATGCAGGAAAGCTTTAAAGCACCACTAATGCTTTCTAGGGGTTTTAGCTAATTAGTGCATAACGCTTGTAATAGGAGCATGTAAACCAAGAAAGGACTCTTGTGGATGATTAAAATAGCAAAGCAGTACTACAGTTTCAGTAAATGCTGAAATAATTTATTTGAAAGCCTAGTTCTCTGTTCTCCAGAGCATTATCCCTCTTACATACCTATGAAAAATAATTTGATAAACTATAAGATTAAAACCAGGTCTCTTCCCCGCCCTCTACCTCCCCATGCTATTTTCTAGTTGAATTGCTGCCTCCTAGCAGGCTGTACTGATGTCATCTGACATCAGTGACTGCAATGTAAATGATTTTACACATCTGCTTAACACAGTGAAATAGGGACCTCAAATCCCACTTAAAAAGCTGTATATTCTGAAAATACTAAGGCATTACAACAGCAGTCATTTACTCATGATATGATCTCTGGTCCCAGGCAATCCAAGCAAATGATTTTTGACTTTATTAGAATTGCTCTGATATATATTGAGGCATGAAAGAGGAAACTGTTTCTTTAGCATTGCAGTCCTTTGAATCCCGTTCGTATAATATGACTTCAAATGACAAAGGCAAAGACAGAGTTGGCAACTGTTGGAACATTCTTCTTCTGTCAAAGATCATGGATTTAAAGAAAGCTGGCCTTAAAATCTCCACTACTGAGTTTTGTGTATAGTTTACCTTTGTAGCATAATGATGAGGGAATATGAAGATGGATGCCTTGAAGATGCTGCTTGGTGAGACTCGTGCTCTGGGTGAAGGGGCCAACATGTGATTTAACGAATAGTGCATTGACAAATATGCAGAGACCTCTTACAGGAGCTGAAGCTGTTCTAGCAGTCAACGACCATTAAAAACACAATTCCTTCAGAAAACCAGCTGATCTGTACTCTTTTGTAAAAATGGATATTTTTTTATTTATTTTGCTCACTCTGACATCTCAATGTAAAAAAAACCCACAAAACAAACCTAAACAAAAAATCCCCAACCAAACCCAAACCGAAACAATGGAGAAACCATGAAACAACTGTGAGAGAAAGAGAAGGTTTAAGTTCCTCTCTATATACAGGGGAACAGACAGCAGACAAGTTAATGATCCTTCTCAGATCTTAACCATACACTCTTTCAGTTGGCAATTATTTTTCTGATCTGCCTGTGAAGAGGAGAGCTGACTTTGTTTAGACTTTGAATTTAACCAGTCTTGTTACTGTGACAATATCCTTCTTGTTTTTTTTAGATGAAGGTTCTGGAAACAATCAGCATTGAAGTAAGTTCTTTTTTTGTCCTTCCTCTTAAATAATTTCAATTAAAAATCAGCAGGTACTAAATTGAAATAATTAGAAACTTTGTTTCTAACTTTGAGACTTCTGTATGATTTGTCATTGGATGCTGTAGGTCAAATAGGTTCAATTTATTCCTTTCAGTTATATAAACAATTGAGGAACTTGATTTCTTTCCTCTGATAAACAGCATCTCAGATAAATGCTGATTTTTCTCCCAAAATATCCTTTACCCATTACCTTGCCAGAATTTTTTCTTTTAAAATCCAACACTTCAGCTGTCACATTAAACTTTAAATAAGTAAAATCAGAAGTTTGTTAATGAAAAACAGTTCCACATCCTGCTAGGTAGACAATTGGCTACACAGTACATACAATAAAACCTAATTTTTACTCTGAGAGTATCACTGTAGATTTTAGGTAATGAACTTCTTTCAGATGACCTGACAAGAGACATCCATCTTAGCAAAGTGACATGTCCTAAAAGTCTATGTAGGCATCTGGTGCCAAGAGGCATTGCATTTTGTTGATTATCTCTTGCATATAGTGGAAGTTCTAAAATGCAATAAAAGAACTCCAGATGAGAGGCCCTACTATGAGTTATGAAATTTTCAGGTGGCCTAGTTAAAAATTACCCTCTTCTGCTTCATGATCTGCCATGTGTTGCAGAATTGGTATTTTTATCTAATACTCATGTTTGAGTGCTTCCATTGAATGGTCCTGGCCTTGTTCAATTTAATGTCTTCTCATCTTTCCTCTACCTTCTGCACTGAAAATAGAATTAAAATGCCTTCTGTTGGACTTGTGGTTCCTGAACTTTTTGATGGTTATTAGAAGATTGTGATGCTTGCAGAACATAATATTCATGACAGCTATGTTGTTCTTTAAATTGAAATTCTATATCTTTATCCCAAATTAAAATGAAGTAAAATTCTGGATTCCTTTGAGATAATGAATTCACTTTCCAGACAGTCGAAATGTATGATACAATTAAATTTATTACCTTGGGGGTTTTTTGAGAGATTTATCTCTGGAATTTGGTCACAGTTTTTCTTATGTAAAGCATTCTTATCAAAACTGAAGCTTTGCATCTTAATACTTTTTATCTAAACACTTACTAAAAATCAAAGGACAATATTTTATGTGAGTGTAAATCATCTCTTACCATTTACTTATTAAAGATATGGTGAACTATACCAGCTGAAGACTTCAGCACCAAAAGGTCATAATGTGCGACTATGAATAATGGCTTATGATTAATTTCTGAATAGTTAAATGTAGAAAGCTGAGTTTTTCTTGAAGGGCTTGCATGTTTCTTTTTCTGACCTGCAGAAATAACAGCCTGTTCTTTTCTCAGTACAATTACTGTGCCCTTTTCACCTTTCATGATCAGTACTGGCATCAATAGCTAATTGATGAAGCTATGTATTTGTGTACATCTTCGTGCAAATAAAGTAAGGTACTGAATTCACGACTTATTCAGAGATAAGTTGTCAAACTCCAAACCTTCCGTTCATTGATAAACAATGATGTGTGGAGAGAGTGGCTAACAAATTACAGCAATCCTTATTATGTTCCTATGCTTTCTTCCATTCAGTGTTATTATTGAGGTGTTTCAGAATAGAGACTTGTTTAAGCAGAGTGATAGAGATGTTGGCCCTTAGGATATTGAGCCAGAAATACTGTGAGGCATAGTAGTGGTAAAAATAAACTCCAGTGGACTGCAGCCTTTAGAACTTTCCTAGCATCAAAATGGTATAACATCACTTTGCTCAAAGACTAGAAATGAAATATCTTTCAAATATGGCATAGAAAATCATAAAAAGATACATTGGATGAGCCAAAGTGAAACAGAAGCTGCACTGGAAAGGAGGGAATGACTATAGAGCCCTTGAGTGACAGGATGGAATAAGGAATTAATGAAACGTTTGATCTTAATCTGGTGTGGCTACCTTGTTTCTCTGTCAAGTATGGCAGCTCCAAGAAAAGATATTATTACAGCCTTTGCTCTAAAGCTGAAACCTATTACACTATGTCCCTGCGGCATTGTGACCTCTCCATTGTGACCCCATGGATTTGTGAGGAAAATTTCTCGCAGTTCAGTTTCAGGCATTGCAAGGTTCCCCAGCTGACACATGCGCAGTGCCTCTGCTCCACTGAGGGGTGGTGCTGGCGGTCCCTCTGGGCTGGGACTGGACCAGCCCTGCGGGGAGGACGCGCGGTTTCTGTGACTCACCGGGGGCTGTGAGGCAGGGACAGCCACTGTAGAAGACAGAGCAGGGCCCTGTGTGGCATGAGGATCCAGATGGGGATAAGTCCTCCACCTGCCTACGCTTAATTAATGCAGGTCTCTGAGTGTCGCTCACCCGCCTGTGTGCTGCGAGCAGACAGTGCTTATGTGTGTGTGTCTGTGTTACTGTTTCCCTGGCTACAGGCGGGGAAGGGGAAAGTGGGGCTGGCCACAGCGTGTCAGAGGGACATGCTTACTCTGCTGCCGCAGCTCGTCTGCAGGGCTGGGATGCAGGGCCGGGACGCGGGGCTGGGACACGGGGCTGACATGGTGCCAGGACACGAGGCTGGGACGCGGGGCCAGGACACCGGGCCAGGACGTGGGGCTGAGACACAGCAGGCACAAGCACGGGGGGCAGGGGGGTGTGGGGGCAGAGCAGCAGCGCAGGGTTTGCGCTGGCAGGGGGGCCATCCGAGCACATGAAGCCCAGCCCCGGGAGCAGCTGCAGAAGCAGCAGCATGGCCGAAGAGTAGTCTAGGGATTGTCGGGGGGAGTCTCTCGAGGCAGACAGGACACAGAAACGCTTCCCTTTCCTCCCCTGTGTTGCGAGAGCCCGTGGGGAGGAGTCAAAAAGGCTCCCCAGCGCTCCTGATTGGCTGGGGGTAGTGCAATGGGTGTGGCCTGCATGCATATTGATGACCTGCATGTATTTACAAGTTTGATATTCTGCAAGACCTCTGACATGACCCATTTCTGGGTCATGAGGGGGTATAACTGTACTTTAAGTTCATTATCACACACCAACACAACAAAATAGTGGCTTAATTACAAATGTAAGATCAGCTTTGTCACACCAGTTTGTCATTGTTATCTGACACTAAGGACCTCAAAAGGCCACAGTTAACAAATTCTTCCACAAGAATTACCAACCAATCAATCAGGCCTCTGAAGGACTGACATTTTCCACGTGTTTATTTAGAAAACAGCATAAGATATCCCTGNTGGCTACAGGCGGGGAAGGGGAAAGTGGGGCTGGCCACAGCGTGTCAGAGGGACATGCTTACTCTGCTGCCGCAGCTCGTCTGCAGGGCTGGGATGCAGGGCCGGGACGCGGGGCTGGGACACGGGGCTGACATGGTGCCAGGACACGAGGCTGGGACGCGGGGCCAGGACACCGGGCCAGGACGTGGGGCTGAGACACAGCAGGCACAAGCACGGGGGGCAGGGGGGTGTGGGGGCAGAGCAGCAGCGCAGGGTTTGCGCTGGCAGGGGGGCCATCCGAGCACATGAAGCCCAGCCCCGGGAGCAGCTGCAGAAGCAGCAGCATGGCCGAAGAGTAGTCTAGGGATTGTCGGGGGGAGTCTCTCGAGGCAGACAGGACACAGAAACGCTTCCCTTTCCTCCCCTGTGTTGCGAGAGCCCGTGGGGAGGAG
>WEKX01025789.1:18763-29715 GCA_013390025.1 Pitta sordida | reverse complement strand
TGGGGGTATTAGTAGACGGCAAACTCAACATGAGCCAGCAGTGTGCCCAGGAGGCTAAGAGGGCCAATGGCATCCTGGCCTGTATTAGGAACAGTGTGGTCAGTCGGACTAGGGAAGTTATTCTTCCTCTGTGCTTGGTGCTGGTCAGACCACATCTTGAGTACAGCGTCCAGTTCTGGGTTCTCCAGTTTAAGAAGGATGTTGAACTGCTTGAGAGGGTCCAGAGAAGGGCGACAAGGATTGAAGGACAAGCTTTATGAGGAGCGACTGCAGGAGCTGGGGTTGTTCAGCCTGGAGAAGAGAAGGCTCAGAGGTGACCTTGCTGTTTACAACTACCTGAAGGGAGGTTGTAGTTGAGTGGGTGCGAATCGTTTCTCAGGCTGCCAGTACTAGAACAAGAAGTCATGGCCTCAAGCTGCACCAAGGGAGGTTTAGGCTGGATGTTAGGAAGAGCTTCTTCACAGAAAGAGTGATCTCGTGGTGTAATGGTCTATCCAGGGAGGTGGTGGAGTCGGCATCCGTGGTGGTGTTTAAGAAAAGACTGGAGAAGGAGCTCAGTTACATGGTCTAGATTGTCAGAGGCTTAGATGGAAGGAGCATGGTGTTCGTGGATCCACGATTGTGGGTTTGATCTCTGGGTGGGCGTTCGCTTGGGACCTATGGGTCCCTTCCAACTCAGAATAACCTGTCAACCTGTGAATTAACTTGTCTAGACATAGATGTGCCATTTCAAAATGGTCTAGGCTATCATATGACATCTGCTGACATGAAAACTGTCTTCATGGGGGACCTGTGTCCTTCTGAAGCTGCAATTGCAGCAGTGGAAATAGAACCTTAAAGAGCACTACATGCATATGTTTAGACAGCTGAGAGCTTCCTAGCTTTATTTCAAGTTATTTCTTCAGTTAAGATCTTTGATGTATTACACAAATATATGTATGCTAAGAACAGGAGAAATTAATGACAAACTAACTGCAAGACAGTTGCACCTACACTAAAGATTTCTTTCTCAAACTAGAACAAGCTGAGTGAACTTTTTGAAGTTACAGCATAAAAGAGATGAAAAAATATGATCCTGATTAAATGTGAGTTCGAGGTGCTCCTTGTCCTTCATCAACATTGCTCTTTATCTAACAATCTCCTACTGCCTCAATTTTTTCTTAAGAATGGTTTCCTTCTGGCTTCTTGGAATCCAATTCTCATCTAGCTTGTGTATCTGATGAAAGTTTTCATTACCATAATGGGCAACCATTTTGGAATTATATGCTGGACTTATGCATTTGTCCACGAAATACTCACTGCTACAGACATATATTTAATGGTGACCACTTTAATTCTCTTTCCAATTTAATGCTGCCAATTTAATATTTTATGATATGGAGTTTGTAGATAATGAGTTTCATTGTATGTGTCAGATACTATGTGCTGAAATTAGCATTATCTTGCTGTATTTTCTTGCCTATGGATCTTTCCTGACCGTCTTGAGAATCATCGGTAAGGATCTCAATAATTTGGTTAAAATTGTGCAAGGTAATAATTTTCATCTCTTTGTGTGCCTCTCTCCTCCCATTTCATTGCTCTAATTTCCTATTTTAAAGACCTCAGGACACTCTTCGTACCCATCATATATCTAAACTCTTCTATAAATCCTGCTGTGTTCTTGGTTTCAGGAAATACTTGGGTTTAATTAGCTTAATCATATTTGAGTGAGAACTAATGTTTGTTGATATATACATTTTACTCTTTTTAAATATATCTATAATCTTGTGAATGCAAATGAAATCTACAAGTATGAAATGTACTGCTATTTCCATGATGATTTTGAATTTGAAATAAAAACTCCAAAAGAGCAAATTACACTGCTTTTTAGCTCTTATCTACTTCTCCTTTCATCTTCATGCTCTAGTAGTACACCTACTTCATAGCTGTTTATACAACATAAAATAATTCTTTTCCATGATTATTTATATCTGAGTAAAATGACTTATTTTTCTCATGGAATCTAGATTTTTATGTTTCCCTTTTTGGTGTTCTAGGGTTGCAGTTAGTCTACAGACCAGTTAAGATAGATTATTCAACTTATTTCTTCTGTTAAGCAGGACATGATCTAACTATCTTTATCACAGACTTAAAAAAGAATCACTTAAGGTTTTTTGTTCAGCTCTCCAATATCCAAGCCATTGCTTTCCCTATATGAAAATGTATATTTAATTTTGTGAGTGCTTTTTTTCATCTATGAGGAATTATTTTGCGCCAGAAGATCCTAGTTCACAGTATCACAGTATCACAGTATTAGCAAGGTTGGAAGAGACCTTGGAGATAATTAAGTCCAACCTGTAACCCAACACCAACCCATCGTCTAAACCATGGCACTACCCACAGGACCATCCAGTCCAACTCCCCACCTACTAGATCATGTCACTGAGCTCCTCATCGAGTCTTCTCTTAAACACCTCGAGAGATGGCGACTCCACCACTTCCCTGGGCAGCCCATTCCAATATGCAATCACTCTCTCTGTGAAAAACCTCTTCCTAACATTCAGTCTAAACTTTCCGTGGCATAGCTTAAGGCCGTGTCCTCTTGCTCTGGTGTCGTCAGCCTGAGAGAAGAGATCCACACCCACCTGGCTGCAACTACCACCTCAGGTAGTTGTAGACAGCAATGAGGTCACCTCTGAGCCTCCTCTTCTCTAGGCTGAGCAACCCCAGTTCCCATAGCCGCTCCCTAGTTCATTATGATTTCTGTAAGAAATGAGCTAGTATTTCATAAAATATGATTTATAATGCCATTTCTTAACTTTCTGTAATGGGATTGGGATAACTTTCTGGTTCTGGGTTCTGTTTTGTGGGTAAAGTTCTTTTTGTTTCTCTAGTTTGGGTGAAGGGAGGGAGGCAGCAACTTATTGTTAAAGTAGTGGCCTTTGTATAATGCTAAAACCATGATAAGAAGATAGTGACGGTTGGACAAGGTTCAGTGCGTTGCTGACTACACCTGAAGGTACATGTACAGCCCTGCAGCATTGAAAACTTACCCTGAAGGCAGCCTCAGGGTTGCCCTGAGCAAAACAATATAGACAATATACACCAGTGTTTAAACAAATGAGAGTTGAATTACTGTGCTCTGAGAGTCATTTGTCATTCTATAATCACTGATCAATACAGAATTTATGATGGCAAATAACAGCCTCCATGGTCCAAACCACAAACTATAGAGTTTGAAATCTGTAACTTTAGAGACCTTTGTTTTGCTCTTCAACACATTAGAACATCTCCTTGAGAAATAACACATTTGCAAGAATTCCTGCCATGACTGAAAAATAAATATCTGAAGATTTAATAAACTAAAAGCAAAGATAAAAAGAGTGCATATATAAAAATTTAAAGCACTGAAACCTGTTACAACAAAGAACTTATAATATTCTTACATTTTGCAGAAAGAATAGTTTAGGAACTAACTCAGTTACTCCTCAGTTTCTTTTTGATACTGCGTATCCAAAATACATGAATCACAGAATCACAGAATCAGTAAGGTTGGAAAAGACCTTAGAGATCATCAAGTCCAACTTATCCCCTATTACCAATCTAATCCAGTCAAACCTGTTACCTAACCTTACCTGTTGCCATCCTACTACCAACCTTCTGTATTTGAATGAATGTAGCAAAAAGGGAAATTGACTTTTGGAATACTTGTATTTATATTTTAGCTTTGTAGCCAAAATAATTTCTAACAGAATCTTTTAATTATTATGTTATTTGTCAAAGAATCTGAAGCCGAAAAACTTGCCTATATTAGTGATGACATTACACAAAATGCATAGATACTAGTTGTGATTCACTAATATCCTTTCTATCTCAATGTTGGTTACTAATACGAATTTCCTCCAAGGTACAGTTGCAAGTAATTCAATTTCTGTAATTTTGGTTACCGTAAGTTCTTTTGACATATAGGCAGAACATGTAGGCAGATTTTTTCTGGAATTCATGGATCTGGAGCAAAGGTCTGGAACATCCTCCTGGTTGGATGGGATTTACAGAGATCATGGTGAGAGATACACTTTCAATTACTAGCTCATTCAAGATTGGAATATATTATACATCACACAAAGAAAAGTCAGAAGACAATGACTGTGCTTTTCTATATTATGTACAGTACTGTTTTAGGAATTTGTTTAGAATTTTAAATATGTCCTTGGTGATGGCTTAGACAACTACGTGAAGTTCACAGGTTCACAGGTTATTCTGAGTTGGAAGGGACCCTCAGGATCATCTAGTCCAACTCCCAAGCGAACACCCACCCAGGGATCAGGCCCACAGGTGTCGAACCATGGGCACCACTCTCCATCCATCCAAGCCCCCCACCAACTAGACCATGTCACTGAGCTCCTCATTGATTCTTCACTTAAACACCTCCAGAGATGGTGACTCCACCACCTCCCTGGGCAGACCATTCCAATGAGAGATCACTCTCTCTCTCTGTGAAAAACCTCTTCCTAACATTCAGTCCAAACCTCCCCTGGCATAGCTTAAGGCCATGTCGTCTTGTTCTGGTGTCATCAGCCTGAGAGAAGAGATTCGCACCCACCTGGCTGCAACCTCCCCACAGGTAGTTGTAAACAGCAATTAAGTCACCTCTGAATCTCCTCTTCTCCAGGCTGAACAACTCCAGTTCCCGTAGCCGCTCCCCATAGGGCTTGTCCTCCAGTCCTTTCACTGTCCTTGTCACCCTTCTCTGGACCCTCTCAAGCAGCTCAACATCCTTCTTAAACTGAGGAGCCCAGAAGTTGACTAATAAGACATTAAGAAACTACTAGAAAACATTCAGAACCTGTGATATAATACGGCAAATGGTCCTGTGGGTCCCTTCTGGCTTAGAGTGGCCTGTGAGCCTGTGAGGGAACTAGGTTTATGTTCACCACTCTGGGATGTGCGTTCGGTCTCTGTACGGGTGTTAGCCGGTGAGTTGGACTAGATGATCCTGTGGGTCCCTTCCAACTCGTAGTATTCTGTGATTCTGTGAAATGCAAAGAGGACAAGAGTAGTACTTTCCACAAGCCAAAACCTCCCAAACTTTCTTTTCTTATTTGAAGTAATGACAGGTTTTTTCTTTGTGGTTTTTTTTTTTTTTAATTTAATAAATATTATTGTTATATTGTCTGTTAAAAGAAATAGACAGGCTTGCATTTTCAACATTTTTGGAAGTGTCATGTGTTTTCTCTCTCCACACTGGAATAAAGGCACAGATAAGTCTCTTTTTGTCAAGCTAGGGAAAAAAAACCAAAAGTATTTTGGACCTGGTTTGCCTCGGAAGTAAGAACCAATCAGGGTAGTTGAAAAAGTCTTTTTACTGGTGCATCAGGGATAACTATTACCATAAGCACAGCAATAGTTCAAAGCATATCCCAGAGAGCCTGTGTGTAGCATCTGTTTATTTATCTTATTTGCCACATAACCTTAAGTGAGAAAGTAATAGAGACACTGCTTTGCTCATAGAGTAAGGTAAACATATTTTGCCTTCATTTTTTTCTCTAAGCCTTAGTTGCTTTGTAAATGTGTTATGTAAAAAATCTTAATACTGTTGACAAAAGGTCAGTGTAAGAGTCATTGTCTGCACTGGCATGATAATGTGCTACCAGTCTCATACTCCACCAGCTGCTGCTTAGATCAGTGAAGCCTGATTCCTATA
This sequence comes from Pitta sordida, assembly GCA_013390025.1. NCBI lineage: Eukaryota > Metazoa > Chordata > Aves > Passeriformes > Pittidae > Pitta > Pitta sordida. The sequence continues at coordinate 24,032 of WEKX01025789.1, read as the reverse complement.
AACTCAGTCTTAAAAATAAGAAGAAATAAGAAGTTCCAGTGTACACCCTTGTACAAATATTTTAAAACTCATAATAGTACTACGTTTAAAACCAATGGCATAGATGTACAGCAAATATCTCAAAAAATACCTTCATAATTTACATCCCCTGAATTTTCTCTCATCATTGTTTCTCAAGGCTGTAAAGCTGGGATAAAACCACCAGTCTTCCGTGAATATTGTATGCTGCAGGGAGAATTACAAAGAACCTGACTGACAATAATCAATTACTAATGCTCCGAATAAAATAATTTTCAAAATGTACTGGTATTTTATGATGGAGTACCAAAAAGGTTAAATTTTGTAATTGAGCTCATTCAGCCTGATGTGACCTTTTTCTGAGATGTCTGAAGCCATGTTTCGAGCACCATTTTGTTTGTAGCATGTGATTGTGTTGATTCAATCACTTTCAAGCGCATGAAAATTATTGATAATTCACCAGCAGTTTTTTGAGAAATTTAATCTTCTTTTAAAAGAAAGGAGGAAGGAAGCTCACATGTCAAGGCCCTTAAAAAACGACAAAACTGCATCAAGCTGCGAATACAGAATCACAGAATCAGTAAGGTTGGAAAAGCCCATAGAGATCATCAAGTCCAGCCTATCACATATTACCTAACCTAGCCAAACCTGTCACCAAACCTGTTGCCATCCTGCTACCAACACACCATCCTACCTATAACACACTACCCTAATATCTAGGTCATGCCACCAAGTACTTCATCCAACCTTTTCTTAAACACCACTAGGGACAGTGACTCCACCACCTCCTTGGGCAGCCCATTCCACTGAGAGATCACCCTCTCTGTGAAAAAGTTCCTTCTAATGTCCAGTCTAAATCTCCCCTGACGCAGTTTAAGACTGTGTCCTCTTGCTCTATCACTAGTAGCCAGAGAGAAGAGACCGGCATCCAGCTGGCTACACCTCCCTTTCAGGGAGTTGTAGAGAGTGATAAGGTCTCCCCTCAGCCTCCTCTTCTCCAGACTGAATAATCCCAGCTCTCTGAATGGCTCCTCATAAGGTCAAGGCAAGAGGGATTCCCAATAAAGCTGAAATTCTGCTCGGGGTATGTTACAGACTACTTCATCATCCTCGATGTTAAGTTCTATGTTTTCTATGTTATCTAGCCACCCCCACACCTCTACGTTCTCTTCTGTCTCTTCTAAAGTGTGTGTAGCTTTCCAACGTAGCACTCTAATCGTGCACGTCATCCCACCATGTTTCTGTGATGGCAACTATATTGTATTGCTCCTCATGCATCAAAACCTCCAGTTCTTCCTGTTTGTTGCCCAGGCTGCGTGCATCGCTGTACATGCACTTCAACTGTGTTGCTGAATATGCTCTTGGCTCATTCTTACCAGTTTCAGTGCCCTCTTGAGTGACTGTTGGATTCCCTTCCCCCTTCAAACTTTGTTTAAAGCCCGGTCAGTGAGTCTTGCCAGCCATCAGGCTGAAACCCTTTTGCCCCTATTTAATAGATTCAGCCCTCCAGGGTCTGTCAGCCCCGGTTTGGTGAAGGACAACCCGTGGTCATAGAATCCAATGTTTTTCTGGTGGCACCAGCCCTTAAGCCATTTATTAAGAGCAAGAATCTTCCTGCTGCTTTCAGAGTCCGATCCTGCCATTGCAGAGACAGAGGAAAAGAATACCTGTATTCCTGTCCCAGTGATCAATTGACTCAGTTCTTTAAACCCCTCCCTGATCTTTCTGGATCCCCTCTTGTANTGCATTACCTTATTTCTCAGCCTTTCCACCTCTTCCTTTAGCTCTGTTATCATGGAGAGCAGGTCATTTACCAGCTCACATTGGACACAGGTGTTTTGCAGGCTGTCCTCCTGGTCAACCATCAGGCTCAGGCATTCCCTGCAGCCAGGAGTCTGGACAGCCACATCCACTGACACAGGGGTAGTTTGGGTCTGTGCCTTCCTTGTGGCCTTGGCCCCAACTTTCATCCATCTGGTTCTGGCCATGACTGACGGGGGGTGGAAGGAGAGACAGCACCTGCCAAGACAGCGTCTGCTACCCTGCCTGCTTGCCCTGCCCACGCAAACTGCCATGCTAACAGCCTCTTAATTGCTTAATTATGAGCCCCCCGCAGTTGCCCAAGCCCCCCACAGTTGCCCAAGCCCTTTGCAGTTAACGTCCCTGTTTGCCTTGCTCCTGTTCACTGCGCCCCTGATCGCTGCACTCCCAGGAGAATTAATGTTTTAAGTATGCACAGGTGGGAAATCTTGGTTCCCTGAGCACCCCCAAGCCAAAAGTCCCGTGAGTCCAAGATGGCCCCTCTTGGCGCGCGGGGTTTACCAGCGATCTTCCATGTTCCTTTTTTATCGTAACGCCAAAATAAAATCCCTGCTCATTCAAACAAGCCTTTTGCCTCATGTACTTGATTTCCAGCACTTTGGAATTGTCTGTTACTCTGCCCTTAGGAGGTGCTGCTTAAAAAGTGACCAGCATTGATGGACTCGAGGACCTTTAAAAGCATTTTCCTAGGGGACTTTACTAACTAGTTCCCTGAGCATCTTGAAGTCTTCTCTCCTCATGTCCAGGGTTGCATTTTGTTGACACTTTTCCTCCCGTCAGCAGAGATTTGAAACTCAATTACCTTGTGTTTGCTGAGGTCAAGACAGCCACTGGTCACCATTTCACTCATGATAGGCTCTGTTAAAAGAGATTTGCATGCAAGTAAACACAGATGACTAAACCACAGCTAATCTATTAAGGAAAAAAATATTCCACAGTCAGAAACCGTGGGTACACTGCTTACATCATAAAGTTGGGTGAAAGAACAGTCCTGGGAGGCTTGTTCCAGTGTTTTTATAAGGACACCTTTCACATGTGCATAACTTCAAAGAAATGAACTCCTCTGTACTTTTATAGCTTCTTTGTCTCCCCAAAAACCCTCTGACAGCTGTGAGAACTTTTATCTCTTCTTGCAACAGGGGAGTTAACTTTTCAAAACAGGTAAAACCAGGTAGTATTGTTTATGTAAAAGGATTTTTTCCCACACTGTTTTTTCTAGGCCTAGATTTCCTAGCAGTGAAAACCTCCTCGAACAAATTTTTTTTTCCATCCTTGAATGAATCTTCTGTGTTTAGGCTTCTTTTCCTACACCCTCTCTGTTAACAGGCAAAAAAATCCCAAAGTGGACAGGTTTCTTAGTGAACTCCTTTAGTGCCCATACCATGAAGTTATCATTCAGATGTTTTAGGAATCTTTTAGACCTGTTTGTGCCAGCTGCTTGGTGTTCCCAGTTAACATCAGCCAAGTTAACGTACTCGTAGTCTTGAAGAACTGCAGCCCATGGAAAGGATCCTTATTGGAGAAATTCCTTATGGCCTCTTTCTCATGAGAGCGACCCCGTGCTTGGGGAAAGGAAGAGTGTGAGCATGAAGAAGGAGCTGAGGTGAAGTGAAACGAGCAGACCACAGTCCCTATTTCACATTCCCCTGTGCTGCCTAGGAGGATGAGCTAGAGAATATAGAAGTAAAACAGGATTTAGGAAGAGGGAAGGGTATTTTAAGATTTTTCCTATTTCTCTTTATCCTTGTCTGTTTCATTGGCAATAAATTGCATAAATTTCACCAAGCTGAGTCTGTTTTTCTCCTGGAGTTAATGGCTGAATGATATCTTTGTCCTTATCTCACCCCTAAAAATATTTAGTTGCATTTTTCTCCTCCTGTTATTTCTGTTATTTTGAGAAGGAGGAGTGATAGAGATGCTTGTTGGTAACCTGGCAACCTGCCATGGTCAAGCCATCATGGAGAGAAATTTTGTGGATCTCCTCTGGCATCACATTTATCATTTCCTAGTCCTAAGGTCCAACAACAGTTTTGAAGAGAGAACTTACAAACTACCATTAGTAATCTAACTATTTCATCCTTGAGTTATCTTAGAACACTTGAGTGAATGCCATGTAGTTGTACCAATTTTTGTTACTTGTTTTGTCAGTCTGCTTCATAACCCATTTTACAGCCAATTTCAGGCACAACTGCTGAGTCTCCACTAAAAAAGTGTTCCAGTGAAAGTTCCTCCTTGATCTTTCCAGAGTGAACACTGATAGAAAAAAGTCATTTGGCTTCTCTTTGGTGGATTTGACCTATCTGAAAGATTATTTTATATGAAATTGTAATCTGAGAATGTTGCAAACTCCATATTGATCATGTGTTCAAAAAAAAAAAATCTAAACATTTAGCATTTATTTTTAGTATTTTTGCTATTCTTCCCCAACTCTGTTGGGATGCAGATTTTTTGTCCTTATACTTTCTCCTGTAGAAATGTGATGGCTATTTATTCAGATTAGTATGTATTCTCCTGTTTTCCATATCAGAGGGAAATCTTTCACAACCTTCTGTTGTTTTTTTGTAGTTTCTAATCTCTGGAAATCTAAAACATGCCAAGCTGGGAAGGACTTCTGTGCTTGCTCTGCCACATATAGTTACCAAGCAGCAGAGGATCGGGTCCATTTTTGCTTACATTTACCGTTGATTAGTCACAATTGCTTTGGATTGTTGAGCATAATTTTTTTTTTTCTGCCCATCTAGTTGTATTAGTCCCCTAGCCACACATCATGCCATTATTAAAATTATTCCTCAAAGCAATTCCTGTAGTAAACAATACATCTGGGATTGCCACTTTGCAGAAAATGAATCTGTACTTCTGGAAATAAAATTACTGCAAGTCTTCTGCCAGGTTTGCTGAATATTGATGAAACAATAATATATCATCCTATGTAGTAGACAGCAAAAATGAGTCCTGTGATAAAAATGTATTTGCAACTATGAACTTCTTCCCATCTTCCTAGATTAATTAAATTTACCGAGCTAAAGGAAGTTGGCCATTTTTAATTACTCAGCCCTGATACGAAACCTAGCAGCTAGGGGCCAGTGTATCCTGCAGTACCTGTCAGAGCACCCACATGGCTGCTCTGAGTCATGCTGTTCAAGATGAAGCATAACTAAATGTTTTACCAGACAGCAATGACTGGAATAAAGCAGTGCTTTGGCAGTATGTCCTCCTCCATGGAAAAGACTCTGAACTGCAGAGTGATTTCTCTATGAAACTGTAACTTCTGCTGGAGTGAGAGCACTTGATATAGAAAAAAAAACAAAAAGGAAATGGTGATTTCTTAGCAACTAGAGAAGCTATTACATCAGAAGGCATATTGTCCTACTGATCATTCACCTATACTGTCAAAACTGTTTTGTTTCATCATCTGAATGAACTTTACTAC
>WEKX01025789.1:4443-17955 GCA_013390025.1 Pitta sordida | reverse complement strand
CCAAGCAGCAGAGGATCGGGTCCATTTTTGCTTACATTTACCGTTGATTAGTCACAATTGCTTTGGATTGTTGAGCATAATTTTTTTTTTTCTGCCCATCTAGTTGTATTAGTCCCCTAGCCACACATCATGCCATTATTAAAATTATTCCTCAAAGCAATTCCTGTAGTAAACAATACATCTGGGATTGCCACTTTGCAGAAAATGAATCTGTACTTCTGGAAATAAAATTACTGCAAGTCTTCTGCCAGGTTTGCTGAATATTGATGAAACAATAATATATCATCCTATGTAGTAGACAGCAAAAATGAGTCCTGTGATAAAAATGTATTTGCAACTATGAACTTCTTCCCATCTTCCTAGATTAATTAAATTTACCGAGCTAAAGGAAGTTGGCCATTTTTAATTACTCAGCCCTGATACGAAACCTAGCAGCTAGGGGCCAGTGTATCCTGCAGTACCTGTCAGAGCACCCACATGGCTGCTCTGAGTCATGCTGTTCAAGATGAAGCATAACTAAATGTTTTACCAGACAGCAATGACTGGAATAAAGCAGTGCTTTGGCAGTATGTCCTCCTCCATGGAAAAGACTCTGAACTGCAGAGTGATTTCTCTATGAAACTGTAACTTCTGCTGGAGTGAGAGCACTTGATATAGAAAAAAAAACAAAAAGGAAATGGTGATTTCTTAGCAACTAGAGAAGCTATTACATCAGAAGGCATATTGTCCTACTGATCATTCACCTATACTGTCAAAACTGTTTTGTTTCATCATCTGAATGAACTTTACTACATAAAGACTGAAAACTGTTGTGCCTTCTAGGTGAAAATTGAGGAGTCCTTTACTACCAGAAAATGTGTCTTGACTGTGATGTCTTGACTTTCTATGTGTCATGACTGTGATCAAGCTTCAACCTTTTACTGGATGAATGAAATATTCATTCTTTATAGTCTTAATGTTTGAAGTAGATTTTACACTGCTTTAGCTTTAGCTCTCAACAGGAAACACCCTAAAATTCTGATTCTGACACACAAACTAATTAACACATATAGGTGTTGTAGACAAAAATGTGCAAATTTTAGTATTTAGGTATGACCATAAATTTCATTCTAGTATAGTTTATGTTGACACCAAAGAAATGTGATTCAACATGTCTTTATTTTGTTTGTAGTGCAAGATTCTGGCAGCATTTCAGCTACCCGAGTGACTTCCATCAAAAGACACCAGAGGTTTCTCCTGTGTTCACTAGGGCCAAGGCCATCTGGCTCCAAGATGGACCCACTCCTATCCAACGCTAAGCCCAGTGACAGTGTTAATATCTCTGGGATGGCTTGTTTATGAAGAAGAAAACAAATTGCTATAAAGCAGGAGACAAAGAGAGGAATGAGAATACATGAGAGAAACAGATTTGCAGACACCAAGGTCAGTGAAGAACGGGGAGGAAGTGCTCCAGGCACTGGAGCAGAGATTCCACTGAAGTCTTTAGAGGACCCCACGCTAGAACAGGTAGATGTCCAAAGGAGAATGTGAGCCTGTGGGAAGCCCATGCTGGAGCAGGCTCCTAGCAGGACCTGCAACCCGGTGGAGAGAGAAGCCCTGGCTGGAGCAGATTTGCAGACAGGAGGTGATGATCCTTCAGAGGACCTGAGTTGGAACAACCTGTTTCTGGAAGACTGTGCTACATAGAATGGCTACACAGTGGAGCAGTCAATGAAGAGTTGCACTCTGTGTGAGGGACCCCAATCTGGTGCAGAGGAAGAGTGTGAAAAGTCGTCCTGTGAGGAGGAAGGAACAGCAGAGACTACATGTGATGAATTGACTGCAGTCCTCATTCCCATCCCCCTGCACCTCATTCGCATCCCCCTGCACTGCTGAAATATCATGAGTGGAGTCCAGAAAGAAGGGAGAGGTGGGGGGAAGGTATTTTAAGCTTTGGTTTTATTTCTCCTTATTCTACTCTGATTTGATCGGTAACAAATTAACCTCCCCAAATGTTCTTTTCCCATGATGGTAAATGGTGAGTTATCTTTCCCATGAAACTTTAATTATATTTTCTCTCCACTATGCAGCTGAGAAGGGAAGTGACAGAACAGCTTTGATGGACATCTGGTGTTCAGTCAGGGTCAATACACCACAGCCTGAGCAGGCCATAACTTAGTTTTCGTTTCCTATAGATATGTCAACTATGGCTTTGGTACTGATTTCGACTTGATAGATTTAAATTTCTTCACAGCAGCTAGTATGAGGGTATGCAAATGTCGAGCTACCGGAGGGTAGGAAGGCCCTTCNGCCAGGTGGGTGTGGATCTCTTCTCCCAAGCTGACACCTGAACAAGAGGACATGACCTCAAGCTACTTCAGGGGAGATCTAGACTGGATATTAGGAAGAGGTTTTTCACAGAGAGAGTGATCGCTCATTGGAATGGTCTGCCCAGGGAGGTGGTGGAGTCGCCATCCCTGGTGGTGTTTAAGAGAAGACTTGATGAGGAGCTCAGTGACATGGTCTAGTTGGTGGGGAGTTGGACTGGATGATCCAGAGGGTCCCTATCAGCTCAGAATAACCTGTGAACCTGTATGTTTAGGATTTGTAATGAAAATTATGTTGATAGCACAAAGATGTTTTTGTTGCTCTTGAGCAGCCCTTACACAGAGTCAAGGTCTTTTCTGCTCCTCAACCCACCCCACCAGTGAGGAGGCTGGGTGTGTGCAAGGTGTTGGGAGGGGACGCAGCTGGAACAACTAAACCAAACTGGCTGGGAATTGCAATTCATAGCTCCACTTTGTTCTGAAAATCATGAATGAAAAACCCCACTATATTTTATGATTCTTTGGAAGTTCCTCTACAGGTTGATTTCTGACTTTCTGCATATTCCAGAAGTGTAACTACCTGGATATTTTCCCCATAGTCTTTAGGAATTTCACCTTGGCTATGTTAATTCTCTTTGAAAAAGAATAGCTATCTGTGCATCTACTTATAAGAAAAGTGTCTAAACTCACAACAATAGTTAAAATAAAAAAAAAAAACAAAAACTAAAAATTAAGAGTCATTGTAGTCCACAGGATATGTCCGCTCACTCACGTAGAAAACTGAAGGCTGTCTTCTGTATTTCTCTTTAGTCTGCATCACCTGTACAGATTAGATCTGCAATGAAATTTAAACTCCTAAACACATGTAAATACCTGTACATTGAACCTTAAGTATAGCAATCCTATATCAAAAGTGATTTCACTGTCAAGACTTGTTTCTTTTACCCAAGTAAAGCTAACTAACACTATTTGAAATGCCCTTCTGTATCACAGACATCTGCAAAGAGCTGAGATGAGCAAGAGATATTTTCAGTCTTCCGAAGCAAGTGAAGACCAGGGAGAATACTTTTCCAGCACCTAAATTAAATTTAATTCATGTATTTAGGAAACTGACTCATACTCAAGAGGTCTATTTGATATGAAAGTTTTATTTCACATCATAAATGAAAATTTCAGATGCAAAAGAATCTTCATGAGTTGCTGCTTAACATAAGGAATGTCTTTCTTTGTCTCAATTTCTCTCAGTCATTTCTGTCTCAGATTTTCTTCAAGACAGACATAACCTTGCACCAATGGTTCAAGTACTAACTTATGGAATGGAACCCTGGAACAGTAAGTGTATTGGGTAGTTGAAATATTTGTATGAAAGCTAAGGGATAAAGCTGCTAATTTCTCTTGATATCAAGCACAGGGAGAGAGTATTATATTTAGACTTGACATTAGGCGGAACTTTTTCACAGAGAGGGTGATCTCTCAGTGGAATGGGCTGCCCAGGGAGGTGGTGGAGTCGCCGTCCCTGGAGGTTTTTAAGAAAAGGTTGGATGAAGTTCTTGGTGACATGACCTAGATATTAGGGTAGGATGAGGTGTTGGTAGTAGGATGGCAACAGGTCAGGTTAGGTAACAGGTTAGATTAGATTAGGTAACGGGTGATAGGTTGGACTTGATGATCTCTATGGTCTTTTCCAACCTTACTGATTCTGTGATTCTGTGATTCTGTGATAATATGGATTAAGTTCTTTTATTACCTGTTCTGTGGAATGCTGAGGAAAATGAATGGAAAAGATTTCTGTTTTCACTTTCAAAGGGTCATACACTTTTAACACAAACCCTCATAAGTCCAATGGAATTTGCAATGTACCCTCTGAAAATTTTATGTATTACTATAAAATACATGATTTATGAGTATTAAAAACTCATCATCCCTAAGCATTTGTCAGTCTTGAATTATATTCAGACATATAATATAAAAGAAGAAAATGGTTCCAGGAAATTCTAAATGTTTATGCTGTGGGGTTAAAATAATCCTTGTAAATATAAGAAAAATCCTCACAGTCTTTTAATTTTCCAAGAACTCAGGTGCTTTTTTTTCTATTTTCCCTCTACTCCCCTGCCTCCCTCTTCTTTCTTTGTTTCTGCTTCATTTGTTAGTTGATGCTTCTTAATCTTGATCAGTTTGAAAAAAGAACTTAATAGTTAGGTATATTTATTCAGTGAACTTTGTATAGATCCTTTTTTTTTTTTTTTAATGTAGTCAGAAATCCTGTAAGCCCTTATCAAGAAGAAAAGAGTAAAAAAATATAAAGGTTTATAATTAGTAATGTATAAAAGAAATTATAACAAGTGTACATAAGGTGAGAATGCAAATCTTTTCTGCGACTTTGTAGATGAAGGTGTTTGGAATCAGTGGTTAGTCCATGGAGATTTCACTAATGAGCCAACAGGACTATAACAATTCAGTAGATATTTAATAAATACTTAAAATATGTAAATACGTCTGTTGCTTACTCTTTCGTGAGTTGTAATTAAAACAGCAATTGTATCTCTCTTGGGCAGAATTTTTTGGAAGGCAACATATGCACTGAGAAATATAGAAAAGAAAGAATTGCTAGGTTTAGAAGATCTGTTCTCTAGGTAAATCTCATGCTGGGAGAGCAGGTTTTGCTCTAATTGGGAGAGTTCTATTTTTTCTTACCTCAGTTACCTTTACTCCATTATGTTAAGCAACCTGCAGTCACCAATTTGTAATCTACTTTTAATGGGATTTTTTTAGCTGTTTTATTGTTTTTATTTTTTAATAAAGTAAATATAGCAGTCTAAAAACATCCAAACAGAAAGTTTCACCTAAACGGCTACAGAAAAGAAAAATACGTTATTGTCGCATAATAAAAAATTGGTACTCATTTAATACCTAAGGATTGGGAAAGAAAAGTTTAATCATGAACTTGCTTCAGGACTGTTTTAATGCAGTGTTTATGTTTGTAGTTCTCCTAACACTTTTGAGGCAAGTGATTCAGGAAAACATGCATTTTGCTAGAAGATCTTTTTATCACTGGTTATTTCTTTCCACATGGTGATTCTTTACTTGGCTTCTATATCCCATGTACCACAAATTGCCCATATAGAAATTGATACTTGGAACAGAACAAAGACTATTTCTTTAGCTACTGTGTCGCAGTTGACCCTCAGTTTGATTCAGAACACACAATTTGAAATTATCATACAAAAAAAGTATTTCATAGAGAGCATCAGCTGAAAATTATATTTAAAATAGAAAATCCATTAGACTGGAAATCTTTCTCTTACTATTTTCCAAGATATTAGTCATAAAAGTGCTCCCTTCTACATATAACCAACCAAGGACATAAAGTGTTATTTTTTTCAGGAATACCCAAATTTAAAGTTAGCAACTTCAGCGGTAATACACTTTACTAAGAATTTTTTTTTCCTTATTTTTAATATCTAGTAAGTAATTCTGCATGGGTATAATTCTCTTGCAGATAGATTTTCTCTGGCACTGAGGAGCAGAAACTTCCTTCAGCAGGGGTACTGTCATAATACACCTCATAATCATCTGAACTCATTGAAACTTTTACATACTTTAATATTTTTCTTTATGAAAGTAACTAAGCGTCATAACTTTTAGCTCAAAGTCTAAGCTAGAGTTAAAAAAAAACATACAACATATCTACTGGGAGAAAGATCCCCTCTTTACCTTTTTTCACAGATTTGTGAGGGTTTTCAATTATTTTATATTCACCCTTAGAGCATTTACATATACTTGTTGGAAGTTGCAATTTCAACTGGTTTTCAATGAGCTGTCCACTGAGAAACTGGTAGTCAGAATTTAGCATTTATATGGGAATATATATGTATTGAGTCTGTCTGAGCACATAGCAGTCCTTGCAATGCTGTGCTTTAGAAGGGTGCTGATAACACACAAGTGCTATGACTACAGCTAGGCACACTGTCCCTTCTCCCCAACTGAGGATGAGATTCTGGGAGGGGTCACGAGTGGCCACCCGACCCAGACTGATATTCCATACCATATGATGTCCACTCAGATATAAAGGCTGAGGAAGGGAGCAAGGAGGGGGGGGCATTCATTCTTCCTGATGACTGCCTTTTAATATGTGTAGGAGCCCTGCTTCCCTGGATGCGGACACCTCTGCTGATGGGAAGTAGAGATTAGTTCTTTTGCTTTACTTCTGGATGTGTTTTTGCTTTGCAGTTTTGTTTGTTTGTTTGTTTGCTTGTATTAAACTCCCTTATTATGAAATTATGAAATGGCTGAAGGAATTTTATCTAAGGTTGCAGAAATATTTGCTTTAGGAAGCAAGCCAAGCATGAATTGAAATAAACTTTTAAGAAACTTATTTTATTATATTTTAAAAATTTAATAAGGAAGAATATCTATTATATAGCAAATTTGACTTTAGATTTTATTGTTATTGAAAGATGTCACTTGAAAAAGAAATGCTAATTTCTTTCCCAAGAAAGAACTCACTTTTTTATTTAACATTTATGTTTAATGAGAACCCCATTTCCCATAAATAGCAACAATTATCTCTCAATACCTACCTTCCACCTTGATTCTGAAAACAACAGCAGGTATTATGTGCATATAATATCAATGTATATTATTTAGCCATAATTCATACTAAAGTGTTTCAGTTCCAATAAATCTGAAAAGAAGGTTAAAATATAGCTTTAATCTGATAGATGATTGTACAGATTGATGGTTAAATTGACTAATAATAGAACAAAATCACAGAGAACTTACTACAGTTATACCCCATCATTCATGAGGAACGGGTCAGGCCACGGGCCTTGCGAAAAACTAAACTCGCAAAGAAGTGCAGGTCGTTAATATGCATGCAGGCCACGCCCATTGCTCCACCCCCCAGCGCTCCAGAGCGCTGAAGACACTTTTCTGCTTCTCCCCTTGGGCTCTCTGAACACGGGGGAGAAAAGGGAACCGTTTCTGAGCCCCTTCTGACTCGCAAAACCCGCCCCACCCCACGAATTTGAAGGCCTCTCCGGGCCACCACAACCGCATGCCCACACCCCAAACCCCATGCTGCTTCCCCCTCCCGCCGACCCTGGCGCTCGCTCCTGGGCACCCCAGCCCTGTGGCCGCCTTGCACAGGCAGCCTGCTCCGGCAGCTGCGGCAAGGCTTACTGGCCCCATGGCCGTGCCGCTGCTCCCTCCCCCCAGCCTGTGCCTGAGCATCTCAGCGCGGGCTGTCAATGCGGGGCCACGCCCGTGGGGCTAGGGTGCCATGGCGCGAGCACCGGGGTTAGGGGTAGGGGGAAGCTCCATGGGGTTTGGGCTGTGGATGTGTGGTTGCAGCAGTCCGGAGAGGCCCATGGATTTTTGAGGTGGGGGGGTGGTGTCTCCCGAGTCAGAGGGGGCTCGGAAACCTAGCTGCTGCCACCACGCATGCTCGCCATTCCTCCGTGGTGGGGAAGGGGTGTCCCCTGCGGGAGGGGGAGGGGGTTGGGTCGGTATCAGAGTTTCCTTCCCTTTAACATCCATACTTCCTGGGAGAGGCAGCTCTGCCCGTATGGTCCCAGACGGCAGAGACAGTTGCCCCCTCCCTGCACACAGCACTTGCCCGACCTCGCTTACTTCACTTTTATGGGGCAGTTTCCCACGTCAGGGACGGGGGCACACTGCCACCATTGTGAGCCCCCTCCCCACAGGGCGGGGTGAGTCCCACATCACAGGCACAGTGGCACCTCCCCTTGGCAGAGCAGAAGTACTGTGCATGCATCGGCTGGGTAAACTCGCAGACAGCTGAATTAAAATTGCAAAAAGTTTGCAAAAAGTTTGCTTCGCAAATAGGCAGGGTCATAACGGAGAGGTCACAATGCACTGGGGATTCACTGTATAAAAGAAGGCACACAAAGAATCCAAAATAAAGATAGTGCAGAATGAAGAGACAGAGAACAAAGGATTATGACGGCGACTGAAATAATAGGCAATGTAATTTGTCTCTATTTCTCTGTTCTTCTCAGTCTGTCATGCATGGAAAACTGAACTCAAATCATCTAGTCTGCAATTTTTTTGCTGTCTAAGTATCAGAAATATTGTCTGCATATAGGTGCAATAAATGTGCATAAACTCACTCTATCCATGCCCTATAATGTAATAAGAATCTTCCCTCATGTCTTTGCAAGACTTTTCCATTTGCCAGGACAGTGAAATTGGTACTATATACCTGTTTATTTGCTGTTCATGCATGGAGGTAATGCTTTTTCCTCTGCAATGAAGTGTTCATCACTTCAGAAAGCAGCATTGAGAGCTCTCCTGAGATCCCCATTGTAAACACTTGTTGTCTCTCCACACGGTATGAACAGCTGTCTAATTTGGAGTCTAGCTTTCAAAAAGTTCCAATCATGTACAGTAATGAGAAAAAAACCCCAACATAGTAACTTCAGTATGAAAACTAACTTACAAGATGAAGACCAAAAACAAGTGGCCTAGAGGAAAATAGGGTCTGCCCAAGCATGCTGTTGTGGTCAGAAGAACTAAAGCCCACATGGAATTGAATCGTGATGGATTGAATGATAACATGGAGTGAACATTAACAAGAAGGGCTCTACAGGTGAATCAGTAGATGCAGGAAGATGTTGGCCTGCTCCTGAGCAGTGTAGGGGACCTTGAGGCAGAGGACGGCCATGGATATATGAAGGCAAATCGTTCCTGACTAAACCAATGGGCTTCTTCAGTGAAGTACATGGAAAAACAGGGAAATGGTCTGAGACCAACAGCATAGCTTCACCAAAGACAAGTCCTGCCTGACCAACTCAGTGGCCTTCTATGATGGAGTCACTGCATCAGTGGGCAAGGGAAGGTCTGCAGATGTCATATTTTTTCCCATAAAGCCCCTGATGTAATCCCCCATGGACTCTCCCCTTTGGAGAGAGAGACCTGAACAGGCTGGATAGATGGACTGAATCAAATGGTATGAGGTTCAACAAGACCAAGTGCCGGGTTCTACATTTTGGCCACAAAAACTCCATGCAGAGCCATAGGCTGGGGACAGTGACTGGAAAGCAGCTAGGCAGAGAGGGATCTGGGAGTTCTGATTGACAGGAAACTGGAGATGAACCAGCATTGTGCCCAGGAGGACAAGAAGGCCAATGGCATCCTGGCCTTTATCAAGAATAGTGTGGCCAACAGGACCAAGGAAAAGGATTCTTCCTCTGTACTCAGCACTGGTGAGGCTGCACCTTGAGTGCTGTGTCCAGTTCTGGGCCCCTAAATTTAGGAAATCTTTAAGAGCATGTTCAAAGAAGGGCAATAAGGATGGTGAAGTAGCTGGAACACAAGACCTATGAAGAGAGGTTGAGGGAGCTGGTGCTGTTTAGCCTGGAGGAGGCCCAGAGGAGACCTCTCTAGAAGTGCCTGAAAGGAGGTTGTAGCCAGGTGGGAGTTACTCTGTTCTCTCAGGCAACTATCAGTAGAACAAGAGGGCAGAGTTTTAACCTGCACCAGAGGAGGTTTAGGTTACCCATTAGGAAGTTTTTCAGAGAGAGTCATTAGACATTGGAATGGGGTGCCCAGGGAGGTGGTGGAGTCGTTGTCTCTGGTGGTATTTAAGAAGAGGCTGGATGTGGCACTTAGTGCCATGGTCTAGTTGACAGGGTAGTATTAGGTCAACGGTTGGACCTGATGATCTCAGAGGTATTTTCCAATGTCCTAGGGTGACTCCACTGTGTATATATATTCCACATCTTGGTACTTCAGCTTCAGTCTATGAGGGAATTTTGCTGTGGATACTGGTCCTTAGCGACCAAGGTAATTTTCTCTATCTGGAAGAGGAAAAAAAGAAAACAAAAAAGTAGAAGCAGCAGTTTGAGGAGAAAATTTCCAGCAATACCCAGGTCACAGCTGCAGAGGCTTGGAGCTTGTTAACACAGTCTCCCACACCTGCAATATATAAGGCTGCAGAAGGGGTCCTCTATAGGTTATATTGCAGCTCTGGGAGAATTTCTTGTATTTTTTTTCCTTGGATGTCTCTTTGCTGCACTCCAGCCTCAAGAGAGAGAGGGCCTGCAACCCACCCACCCCCTGCTGGGGTTCTTCCTGCCCATCTCCTGCTCTTTCCTTCAAGTGTTTCCAGACATCAAGACCCTGAGCTCCAGCTACTGTCCGTACATCTGAGAAGTGTCTTCTGGGACTGTCTGGTGGAATTTGACTGAGTCCTGCAGGACTATTCACATCATAGGACTATAGAATATCTTGAATTTCCCCTCAGGACTGTTTACATCACGGGACTTGTGGGATATCTCAGGTTTTGCTCTTGTTGTTTAAAACTATTGTATCTTGACTTGTGTGTTTACTAAAGAAAATAGTTCATATTTTCCACACTTTGCTTTTTCCAAACCTGGTGAGGGGGAGGATTGGATTTTTGTAGTTTTGGAGGGGTTTTGGCTCAGCCCCCAATTTGCCTTAGATCCTGACATCCAACCTGGTTAACTTCAAGACTCGTAGAATCACAGAATATGTTAAAGAGCTGAAAGATGTGTGTGAATATTGAAAAAGAACAGCTTCTGATCTCAAGCTAAACCAGTTATTTATATCCACCTTTAGTCCTGGATCTGGAAGTTTTCTTGTCAAATTTAGTGTATATATGGCTATTAAGATGGTGAGGGGAGGAAAACCCCAACAGCCTTGATTTCAACTGCTAGCTGCAGCAGTATGATCTGCTTCCTTCACTCTACTCATCCCTACTTCCTGTTCTTCCTTCCAGTAAAATATTTATGGAGCCTTCTTTCAATGTTAAGGTATACTGGTTACTCAAATCACAGAAATATCTTCTCAGGCAACTGACTTTCCTATATAAAGAGCAATTTAAGCATCAAAAAGAATCTTACATGAAGAGTATAGAAATTGAGATTGTTATTTAATGAAAAAAATTATTTTTCTAATTCATTGTGGTTTCAAATATGAAAGCAATAAAACACCTTCTTGGATTCACTTCTCTATGTATCAGCTAGAGCTGGATTGGAGGAGGTGTTCTAGATGTTTCCCACATCTCAGTCAGGTACCAAAAAGTACATTTAATCTAGAACCCCTTTACTTGCATAACCCTTCCTTTGTTTGAACAGGGAACTGCCATAAATGTAATTGATGTCCAGGTAATAAATATCTTCATGCTTCATTAAAAAAAATTGACTGCATTTTTGCAATTACGAGTAAAACTAAGAAGGAGTTTTCTCTCTCATGGTTAAAATGAAATATATTTCATTATATTGCACGAATCACGGGATCACAGGATATTCCGAGTCGGAAGGAACGCACAGGGATCATCTAGTCCAACTCCCAAGTGAAATCATAACTACTTTTTTTTTTAATCACCTTATTTAGATCAAACTAAAGAAAATAAAACATGGACATAATTCTTTTTTATAAGAGCAATGTCCTCTTTTATATTGTAGTTTTAGTTTATAGTTATTTTTATGACATGAGAAACTACCTTTAAGAATCTTTTTTGTGTTTGGATCAGATCCACCTGCAATTTCATATTCTCTTATAGTAATATTATAATAAAATAAAAATAATCTGTTTATTTTCTGAATCAATTAGGAATCACAACAAAACTGATAGAGAGTAAAATGGAGAACATCTTTATGGCATTGCATTAATACACCAAGAAACTTTATTTTAATTTTTATAGGTCTTGTTCTTGTCCTCAAAAAGTTGATCAGAAGTATGGACAGATGTTCAGAAAAAAAATGTATTAACTAGAAATCTGAGACCTAGAAAAAGGAAGGTGATCTGACTAGGGTCTATAATACACAGATTGCACTGGAAAGTTAGGAGATGGTTTCTCTGTCTTAAAACAGATCATAATGTATCAAATTAAACTTGTTGAATAATGCTATCAGCCTTTAAAGTTTTACCTACATCTAGTGGTAATTAATGTCTTGATTCTTAAAGGTTTTCAGGAGCATTCATATCTTTCATACATTCAACTGCATTTAAATGCAATAAGGCTGGTTAAGACACTTCAATATAAATTCTATATTTTTTCACAGTGGGTGTTACTAACTCCTACTAATTCCCTTCTCACTGGTACTAATCATTCTATAAAAAAAAAGTTGAGTACTTTACTACACAAAAATCCTAACTGATATGCCTAATTGAGGCCGTATTTAGTAAAAGCATGTACTCCAGAACAAAAATTTGAAACACAGACAGCTATTAAAGTAATATATTAATTACATTACATATTATAAAACAACATCAAATTAGGGAGAACAAAACAAGAGGTTTTTTCCGCATAATGCGTCTTTTTCTGTTTAAATATAATGTAATTCTCTTAATGCATTAATGAAGTTTGTGCTAAAATAGTAGAAAATTAAGTTTATTTGTCTTGTTGGTCTTCATTAGGTAGTTTCAAGAATCAGGAATTTCTCACAGTGTTATAAGTTAATTATCTAAATGTTTCAAAAATCTCCCTACTGAGGTAGAATGAAAAAGTTCAAAACAGTTAAACTTTTGTGGTTTTGTGTTTTTTAAGAGGACTTTTTAAACAATAGATGTGTGGTTTTGTCCATGTACAGGAGACTAAAATTTAAATATTAATTATGTTTAGTCAATTTCAATCCAGTTTCAGATAGAAGTGAGGAAAAAAATCACACAGAATCACAGAATATTATGAGTTGGAAGGGACCCACAAGGATCATCTAGTCCAACTCACCATCTAACACCCGTACAGAGACCGAGAGCACATCCCAGAGCATAACACCAACCTAGATCCCTCACAGTCTAGCAGGCCACTCTGAGCCGGAAGGGGCCCAGAATCATCCAGCCCTACACCCTCCAGCTAGACCATGTCACTAAATGTTATTAAATATATGGAAACTCTTCTAATTCTGATGTGAATATCTGCCTGTGTGAAATTTATAAAGGTGTGATAATTTTCACATAGTTAGTATGACCACATCTTGAGTACTGAGTGCAGTTCTGGGCTCCCCAGTTTAAGAAAGATGTTGAGCTGCTTGAGAGGGTCCAGAGAAGGGCGAAAAGGATGGTGAAAGGACTGGAGGACAAGCCCTATGGGGAGCAGCTACGGGAACTGGGGTTGTTCAGCCTGGAGAAGAGGAGGCTCAGAGGTGACTTGATTGCTGTTTACAATGACCTGCGGGGAGGTTGCCGCCAGGTAGGTCTGGGCCTCTTCTTCCAGGCTGAC
>WEKX01025786.1:0-11195 GCA_013390025.1 Pitta sordida | reverse complement strand
CCACCCTGGGCACGTGTTACTGTTTCCATCACTACAGGCGGGGAAAAGAAGTGCCCCAGGAAAGTGGGGCTGGCCGCAGCAGCAGTGGGGCAAGCACTGTGTGCTGGGATGGGGCAGCAGTGGGATATGCTCACTCTGCTGTCGCAGCTGCTACCCGCCTGTGCCTCGCAGGGCTGGGCCGGCATGGGCACGAGCACCGGGGCTGGGGGTATGGCGGGGGGAGGAGCAGCAGCGCGGGATTTGGGCTGTGAGCACGCGCGGCCACAACAGCCCCAGCTGCAGAAGCAGCAGCATTGCCGAAGAGAAGTCCACGGATTCTCAGGGGGGTCTCCTCAGTCAGAAAGGGTTCAAAACCACTTCCCTTTGCTTCCCTGTGCTGAGAGAGCCTGTGGGGAGGAGCAGAAAAGTGTCCACAGTGCTCCGGAGTGCTGGGGGGGGGAGCAATGGGTGTGGCCTGTATGCATATTAATGACCTGCACGTGTTTGCGAATTTGATGTTTCGCAAGAGCCCTGGCATGACCCGTTCCTCACAAATGAGGAGATATAACTGTATATTTATTATGTATTTTATCTTTTCAACTTTTATGACTAGCAGCAATTTGGATGAAATGATTAATTTTTAAACATCTGATCCTATGAAAAAATGTTGGCTTCTATTGAAGATTGTGTCCCTCAGGGCAGTAAGGTTTCCCAAGATTGCAAAACAGAGCTCCTGTCTCTTCCCCAGTTCCCTTGTGACTTTGGATGCACTCAGAAAATATTGCTAATCCTTTATTTTCCTATAGTATAGTCTTCCCGTAGAACAAAAAAGCAATTATGATACATATAACAGTGGCTATATGTAGCATTTTTATAGTAAAAAAGCTTGTGCCTTTTTTATCAGTTCAGCAGTGCTTGCCTCTTCTCTTATGAAATCTGTAGATAGAAGCAAAATTATGTCCATGTATTAAAAGATGTCTTTAATCAACTCAACTTAAAATTACAGGATTTCTTATAAATACAGTGAACCCTCAACTCTTCGTGGTTCTTATCTCACAGCTTCGCTACATTGTGGTTTTATTCCCCGTGAAGACACCTCCATTATTTGTGGCGCTTTTGCGCCTGCACATGTGCAGTCCCTCTGCTGGGCCGAGGAGTGCCACTGGCAGTCCCTGCAGGGTGGGACGGGAACGCCCTGTGGGGTGAGGGAGCAATGCCTCTTGATTGCTTGAGGACTGCCCATAGTTCGCTCCCTGTGCCCAGAAGTGGTGTCTGTCACCCCCCGCCGCTATGCCAAGGGAAGAAGTGGAGCCTGCAGCCCCCCAGCTCCCATGCTGGGGCCATAAATGGCGGCTGCTGTCCCCCTGCTGAAGTGCGTGCCAAACCCCTGCTGCTGTGACAGGGCTGAGGAACTCCTACAGCCTTAGCATGAGTGCTCCAGGGAATAAACACAGCGCCCTGGCTGTTCTGGCAGCTCCTGGCTCCACACCAGTCCCAGAGGATTCCTCCAAGCATGGCTGTGCCATGGCTGGCCTGAGGTTTAAGGGGGGTGACGGCACTTCCCCTGCCCCTTTTACGCTGCAAATAGAGTGGTGCCGCCATGCCCACACTGCTCCTGGTTCCAGGGGTCTTGGGAGTGCTTCCCCTGCCCCTTATACGATGCAAACGTCACCGGGGCTGAGGCAGCATGGCTATGGGAGTGGCTTATTTGCATATTCATGAGCTATCTGTCTTTGCAGAATAGGCACCTCCTGGGGTTTGAGAAGACCCAAAACTCCATGAAATTTGAGGGTTCACTATATTATATAAAAACACCCAAGTTAATGAAATATTAACTAGCTGTGAAAAGCAAAACACTTTGAAGTTTGGAGAGGTTACAAGACATTTCTAACATAGATGACTGATGTGTAAACTGGAAACCTGATTTTGAATTTTCGTCTTCAGCTGCCTAAACTCTGAATGTGCAAACACTGCTGAATGATGATATATTTTACTCCAAAATTTCCCAGGGGCTTTCTGTGCAAATGCATAACATCTTGGCATCTGTCTCAGGACTGAGTAATTAGTAATTATGTATAGAGAAATACCTCTGATGAGTACTCCGGCGGGAGCATCCTTACTGTCAATCCATCTGTTATGTGAGATGGGAACATGGGAGAAGGCAGGAGTGCATTTTACCTTTCTTCTTTAAACTGTGTTACTGCACAGAGAGGTGAGGGGTGAGGACGAAGTAAGAATCTGTGCAACACAGTGTTCAAGAAGCCATGAGGACCAGAAATTTTATCCCTATCCAGTTTATCCCTATTTCCTGCACTCTAGATGTGTAATCATGCTGACATCTCATTTCCCTCTTCCTTCCTTTCTTTTTCCATGCCCTTCCCTACTACTGCCTGCTTCACTACAACTCTCCTTCTCACACAATTCCTTATTACTGCTCTTTCACCTATCAGCTTTCCATCATCAGGTCACTGCTTTTACCCTCTCTTCAGATCCCAAGCATTTGAACAGTGGGATCTCAGCCAGGACACAGCTTTCACATTCAGATCTATGACAGTGGTTAATTTACGGTACAGTTGCATAGAGCACCCTGAGACAGTGAAGAGTCCGTAGAGAAACAAGTTTCAATAAAACTCTACTGCTCATGGGAAGTGGGGTTGGGGTTTCATGGGAAAGAGGTTTGTAACACAGTGTATTAGTGATTTTCTTAAGGACTTAAAAAGTACATTCTACCTCTAATGTCTCTAGTACATTCAAGTCTCTCCTTCCCACAAAACAAGCAGAAGAAATTCCCAATATAAATGCCTTAAAAAGTTCTTGAACATCGGGAGAACATGTATTTTCCCTTGACCTTATCTGGGACAACAGCCACAGCTGAGGAATCAAATTCCCCATTGACCTAAAAATGCACAGAAACCCCATCTGCTTAAGCTATTGGCAAAACTGGTCTTTCATATCTTTCTCAAAAATATTTCAAGAAGATAACACTTTTTAATGTAGTTCTCAGGGTGATCAGTGAAATCATGTTGCTTTAAGCAGTTGTTTGTCACATACCACTAGCTGTTACAAGTTTTTTGTAATGGTATGTAGCAACCTACCTGAAGAATTTTAGGACAAAATGTGTTCTAGATTCTCCTTGTTGCTCAGTTCTGAATTTTAATCCCTTAAATAATCTCAAATTGTATCAGGATGCATTTTTGCAATCTTCATATTCTTGCCTGGTGCTTTAAGAGCAAATGTGCCCCGGTACAGTTCAGCTGTATGGAATTCAGGGATGGGTGTTAGGACAAGATGTCTCATAAGAAATTTGTGATGAGATTAGAAAAACTGAGGATGTGAATGAATTTCTGTATAAAGCTGTAAATAAGCAATAGTAATTCCCCCTAAAATGATGAAGTTTTGAAAGAGTATTTGAAAGGACACCTTCAAATCCTATGTGCATTTTTTAATGAATGACACTTAGAAATGTCAGCAAAGAATGGCTGATTCTGGGAGAGGGTAAGGAAAACAAGGGGTATACTGCTGCTCACTCAAGCAGTTTGAAGGTCTTTGGTGAATAGGTTTTGGGTTTTGCATGCTTTTCTCAGCTGTTTTCTTGGCTGATGTAACTTAGCAGAAGTGGAGCTGCATGCTTCGTTTCCTTTCCAAATATCTACCCTTGAGGATGTTTTCATTTGTGCCTGGCCAGAAATGTGGGAGTGGGGGTTTTCCAGCACCCTCCTCTCTCAAACCTGAGCTGTTGTGGAATGGCCGTCTCCCCTGCTTGCCCTACTGCTCTCAGAGTCAGGGGACCTGATGAGCCTCAGTGGTGACACGGGTAAGCCTTGGAGTGGCCTTGGCTGGGAGCACCTCAGGGCTATGTTTTCTTGCCCTCTCTAGGCAGTCCCAGCCAGGCAGCAGGATGTCCTTCTGACTCAGACTCGTGGCACAGGAAAAGGCTGTATGGCAGAGCCTATCCCTGCAGGGGATATATGTGCTCACCCTGGCACACGTTAGCACAGCAGAGATGTGATGGTGCTTGTGCATGCTGCTCCTGTCTCCTAGCAAGGGCTTGCACCAGCATGGCCTATGAAGAAGGCTGTCCCAAGCCTGGAGAGGAGTCACAGAGCAAATTCATCCCTCCGTGGCAATAGCACAGCCTAGCCCAGTGTGCCAGCCCCGTGCTGCTACTGCCGCTACCAGGGAGTCGACAGACATTTTGCCGTATCTGCTCTCAGTCCCAAACATGGCAACATATCTTGGATAACACAATTCAACAGCACTTAACAAGCTGTTTCCTTGTCTGGCCAAGTTTTTTCCCTAAACAAGCTGGCTTTATGAAAATATTTGGGCAAACTTCTGCTATCGAGCTCCGGTTCAATGGTGTCAGCTTTGTTTAAATGCAAAAATGTTATAATGAGAGCATTGAAGAGCAAAGCAATGCTAGGCAGAGCTCTGGTGGCCAAGGGGTGTGAGGTTTATACAAGGGACACCGACAGGGAAGGAAACACAGTGATGCTGCTTTCTGTCCCCTCATAACTGCTGTCGTATAACCGTGTTTCCTTTCTATTTGTTTTGCTACTTCTCCTCTTAACTTTTTTGCATCATCCTGGCTGCTTTCCCAAGCTGAGGCTCAGTGGCGGCTTTGCTTGCTGGAGTCCTCCCACACCCTCACTGCGCAGGCATTAAACTGTGTTGCCATGGGAAGGGGCTGTTTGTTACCTATTGCACCAGGCTCTGCAGCTGGGGAGGCTAGGGAAATGGTACCGGTTAAGTCAACACACTGCTTCAAATGTGCGTGAACTTTTGTGATATGCATATTGGAAAAAAAAAAAAAATCAGGCGGATTTTGGCTGCTTTGAATGCACTTGAACTGGGCAGTGCCCATACCACAGCTCTGACTAACTCATTTGGCACGGCCAGGATCCCCAGGGCCGGCTTCTCCTTGGAGGTAAAGCACAGCACTCTTGAAGCAAAAATACATTAGAGGCACTGGAGAGGGTGACTCCCAAATGGGAAAGGCCAAGCACATGAGCAAAGCCCTTGTTCACCCTGTGAATTTTGGGGTGTTGCAGAAAGCCCCGCTGAAGCCTGGCAACTCTCCCTGCCTCAGCCACTGCAGAGAAGAGCATGGGAGGAGAGTGTTTTTGGGTGCAGAGGCTGTGATCATGCTGAAATTTTACCATGGAAATTGACTTGGTGCAATTTATAAGAACAGGAAATACTTCTTGTTTTCTCTCAGGAGGGGAACACTAAGTAATGGCTTTATCTTAATTTGTCAGGCTTTGCCCTGGGGACCAAAATTAAATGGCTGGAAGCCAGTGGAGACTCAAGAACTGAAGAATTAACACTCTGATAAATAAAAAAGAATTCATTTTAATTAGTTTTCCAGCTGAAAAATAATTAAGTTCTGCATGCCAAAAAGCTGTAATGGAGTAATGGAAAGGCCTGTGCTTATACAATGGAGCCTGATTGCAATCTCAGGGCTCCATTTGTATTCGTTTGTAGTGTGAAACAAAGGAAGGTGTTTGGATTCTCTCTCTTTATATAGAACCTCTGCTCCAGCACTGGGCTGGTCTTCAACCAGGCTTCCCACAGTCCTACTGCCAAATCTACAAAATTTTCCTGGCTGACATTCAGGAAAGTACTGCTCAAGGTCTAGAATGGAAAGTTAAAAGATTTTGCCTGGTTACACTGAAACATATACAAACAGTGCTTGACGTATGGCTTTGATTCATCCTGCACAGGCTGTCCCTGGTATTTCCCAGGGGGGTACAGCATTGTAAAGTTCCCTGAAACCATCTCAGTCACTGGTGTTAGAATTTAGTGAGAGGAGTCATCTTAAACACTTCTAGGGACTCTTTCCCTTAGGGAATTAGCAGCATGTAACTGGACTGTAGGAGTCATCAGGTCCAGGGTGGTTTTAGCCTGGGATAAACAGCTCAGACGCATTGAAAAAAACAATGCTATGGTCAAAGATACCATTAGTTACTGTGACTAAGAGGCTGTTCTGAATGCTGGAGAAGTGATAAACGTTTAGATGCTCAGGGCTCCTGTTGACTTGAAAAGGCCTAGCAGAGCTTGAGTCACAAGGTCATATTTGTTTACTGTACTGCTATCCAATTGGTAATGGATTAAAAATAAGTCTCTGCTTATTGAGGGGCAGAATAGGAAATGTTTCACTGCCATGAGCAGCCTAATGGATATACACCTTGTTTATAAAAGCACATTGTGTCTGCAAAGACAATTATCAGCTGGAAAAACATGTCCCTGCCTCTGCTTCCCTCTAGGAAGCAGGACTTGGAGGCTGTTTTGGTGGCTGCCCTGCTGTGCTAGTGTCCAGTGAAGAGCTGCATAGCAGAAACAGAGGCAGCATGCCTACAGCTGCCTGCTTCTGGAGGATTTGTCCTGCAAGGGTGACATGTACTATTCCAGTCCCCAAGATGCAGTCACCTCCACAGAGGGAGCAATTTATGCTGTGCTCTTTGCAGAGGAGGCAGCTGTAGGCTCTGGCACGCACCTCATCCAAGCCAGGATGGGCTTGTTTCCTGCCATGTACCTTTTTAATTTGCTTTTCCATAATGGCGTGGACATATAAGGACAAGAAGTTACCCTTTGTTCATCATTCAATCTACCTTCTACCTGCAAAGAGCAGAACTGTCGTTTTTCCACACTCAAAGAGCACTTGTGTGGTCTGCAGTCAAAATGACACTAAGAAGAGCTCACTGCAAAACTAAACATCGTTCTTAACCAGGACCCCACGAGAAAGCAAAATGTAAGGTACTGTCCACAAGTGGAGTTAGAAAAATAGGAGTTATACAGAAAAAAGCATCAGATTGCCTTAAACTTGGAGCAATGTTGCTTGGGGTTTTTTTTGCTGTCTGGCATTTTGAGTCTCTACATCAAGTTGTCAGTCCTCTTTGGTGGCTGGGAACTCTCTTTGAAGGGAACTCAGTGTCCTATAGACAAACTGTGTAGTACTGGAAGATATGACCTCTTTGATATAAAAAACTTTGGGGAAAAAAGCTTCGGGACTGATACACTGATGTCAGGAGCAATCAACTATTTTCAGTTTGTTAGGTGTCAGTTTGGACTGACTTTCCCAGTGGCAGGCTGGGACGGAGAACAAAATACAGTAGTGCCTTGCTATTTCATGGTTCACAATTTGCGGCTTCAATAAATCACGTTTATTCCCCCCAGCTTTACCAGCTTTACCGTATTTACTGTATTTTGTGTATTTACCCTATTTACCTTATATATAGCTACTTCGTGGATTTTGCTTATTGTGGCATTTTTCTGGAACGGACCCCCGCAAAATTTGAGGGATTACTGTAGTACTTGTATACTGCCACTCATGCAGCAAGTGAGGTTGCCATGTGCAGAAATCAAGTGAAAATAGATATTGCCACTTACTACAACAAGCAGAAGTAAATCAGTAAAGGAAAAACTCTATAAAAGTTAGGGGATAAAACCCCTACATCTATCATAGAATGGTTTGGGTTGGAAGGGACCATAAGGATAAGCTAGTTCCATTCCATCTGCCATGGGCAGGGATGCTGTCTACTAGATTAGGTTGCTCGAAGACCTATCCAGCCTGGGTTTGAACACTTCCAGGGATGTGGCATTCCACAATATCTCTGAGAAACCTGTTCCAGTGGCTCGTGGCTTGCGGCACGCCCCCGTCCTGCTCGCTCGCTTGCCGTGGCTTGCGACGCACCCCCATCCTGCTCGCTTGCTGCGGCTTGCAGTGCCGGCACTTGCCACACCCCCGTCCCACCGGTCCCATCCTTGGCGCTCGCCCGCCTCGGTGGAGCACAGCCAGACATCTGAAACAAGCCCCCCTCCCAGGACCCACCCTCTTCTCAACCTTATTAGGGGAGGGGGCTTGGCTACGGGCGTGGCGTACTCGACTATGTAGTGGGTTCGCTATCCTTGCGGATTTCACAACTCGCGGGAGGTGGACCAGACCCAGCAGCCCATGAGGAACGGGGGTTCACTGTATTTTGAAAGAAGGTATTTTTAAAACAAATTGATGCAAATTTTTTAAAAATTATTTGATGCAAAAAGCATCTTCTCTTTCTTTGAAATGTCATCTTTAGAAACTAAATTAACTGTTGGAAAAAAGTTTGAAGTCTTTCAATGACTTATATATAGAAGACTAAGGTTTATACTATATCGAGGGAAGAAATTAGTTCGAAAACCATGTTAGAGCTACTCTGATAAATTCCTGTCACTGAATTTTAATCTATGGGGAAGGTAGTCTGTCAGGAAAGGATGTAAAGAAATCCAAAACCATGACTGAACAATTATCACTTCAGTGTCTGTATGTTACACTCCTCTGCTGTGTCAAACTGTAGCTCAGGCTGTACATCGTCAGAGGCTCTCTGGCTTTCTGTTTGTCTGTCGACAGGCTGATATCAAACCCTTCTCCAGGAAGTTAACCTATTGCCCCTCCAAGCCTATAAACTTCTGCCAGATTAATTTATTTTGTGTGGTTTATTTGAAAGTAGTGGAGGAGTTTCCCGAGGCCAAAGCCCTGTTCCAAACACTGGAAGCACAAATGGGATTTATGACATTTTGAAATAGGACCACAGGTCTGTGGAAATCATAGGATTTTGCTGTTATTTGGGCACACGTACCTGATGAAGATGAAGTTCCCAGCTCAGTGTGTCTGAAAACTGGTTGATGTGGCTGAGACCACAAGAGGCATCGCCACTGCCTAGCATTACATAGGAAACATGAGTAGCCTGTTTACCCCACTGTCCTGATACTGGGAGAAACAGGAACATCCAGAAACCAAATCAGAACAGTGCCTAATGCATTGAGAGATATGTTACTTTCAGTCTCTTTTTTTTTTTTCCTTTTGTGAACTTTAAATGGTGAGATAGTGGTCAAGGACTACACGCTTTTGATAATACCCACATTTCTTCAGTGCAAAATATTTCATTGCAAAAATCCTAATCAGCTCCAGTGAAAATTCACAGGTCAGGCTAAATATACTGTGGAACAAATTCCTGGAGCAGGTTTCTCATAATTTGCAGCTTTTAAATCAAGAAAACATTTCTTGCTAAAAGATATGTTGTTTTATCTCCAATTAAGAGGACTCAGTGCACTAATTATTGCATTAAAATTTGATGGCCTATGCTATGACGGTCAGACTAAATGTTCACAATGGCCCTTGACCTTTGCGGCTATAAATCTTCCATGAGAGCAAAGCAATAAAAGACAAATGAATGCTAATAAAAGGGAACTGGAGTCTCTGGAGGACTATTTAGAGGGTTCCCTTGAATTAGCTAATGCAAGGAAAAGATGTTTTCTAATAGAAAGACCTCCAAACCCATGAAGCTACACAGACTATTCTTCATTTTGACGAGACGAAATTGCATTTTAGTTAAAAATATTCCTTGTTAATGTCTCCTTGTATCTCTCCATTTGGGGCGTGATCAAAAAGGGGAGGAGATTTAATGAAAAATGGGAAAATGAAAATGTTACAGAGTTTGCCCTTTCACACGTTAAAAAAAATATTTCTCAGAATCAAAAAACCCAATTCCCTTTGGGAGAAAAGTAGAAACATTATGTCTCCTCTGTATGACCAGGGTTTATAGATCTGCTTAGGGCAGAGGCTGTACCTCTGTCCTCCCAATGTCCATCCAGTACACTTAGGGTGGGACTTTGGTGGGAGGTACACCAGCAGGGGCCTCTGGGAGTAGATGCTCTAGTGTTGGAAATACTCAGCCAAGAAGGCACTGCACTGTTCTGGGAAGGCTCAGTCAGAAGGTGTTCAGGTCTTTTATCCTGATCATGATGAGCTGGAGGGGATAGAAACCTCAGGCGATGTCCTCTGTTTGTGGGAGGACTGAAGAAGCTTCCTTCTATTTAAGCCAAGTCCCAGCCAGAAGGGCCATGGATCCTATCCAGGGTGGATGGAGGAACGTGGTGATGGAAATCGAGTGCACAGGAGGTGTGTGAGATGTCTCTCTAACAGGCCAGAGCTCTTCTGCTTAGAAAGTGCCGCGAGTCAAGGCTGCCAAAGACAGAAACAACAGAAAATAAAAGATGTTTATGGCCCACAGAGGGAGGAATGCTGCTTGTCAATATTCTGCTGTATCTGAGCACCAGGGAAATCTTATTGCCAAGCTGATGCAGGGATTGCAGTGTAATTGTAAAGTGATTGGGATAAATGAAGGAAGAATCCACTTTAGTATAGTGCTGAGTGAATCTGCCTCTCATGCAGGAGACCAAGGTTTGATTCCCACCAGAAAGGCAGTGGTGACGTTTAAGAGTTGGACCCGATGATCCTTGTGGATCCCTTCCAACTCAGAATATTCTGTGATCTGTGATCCATACATCTTACATCCTCTGAAGAGAGCAAGGATGTGCTGAATGCAAAAATGAGACCCTGAAATGCTTCGCTGTCATGTGATGAGGAGGGTTGGTGGAACACAAAATGAGGATGGAGCACAGGGAAATTCAACACCTGCATTTCATGTATTTTAAGAGTACAAGGAAATAATATGAAAAAGTAATTCTGTTTTTCTCTGCCAAAAGAAAGCAACTCAAAAAGATTGAAAAGTAATGTGATAGTCTCTCTTTGTGAGATACAGCATTATGTATGTTTACCAACATACATTTGTGCTGACAGAATGATTTGCTGCATAGGGCTGAGGGAGGTTTGGAACAATTAATTGGGGAAAGGTAGACCAGTGGAGAAAGCTAAAATACAAATAAATGAACTAGAATAGTTTCCAAAGTGCAGAGATCACTCTGCACCCATCACTCGTGGGTACCCAGCAACTGGAAGAGGTTGAGACTAACAAGGAAGAAGTTAGAGATCTCCCAGATAACGAGGATAACGAGGATTGGGAGCAGGTCTGTTATCGAAGGGGTAACTCCTGCCCCCCTCCACCATTCCAGATGCCATCCTTCCACCTGCCTTTGGAGAACAGGTTTGGGGAGCTGGATTTTGGTGATCAAGATGATGAGGAAGGGGAAATCATTCTAGCTAGGGAACCCCCTAAGAGCAGCAATAGTAAAAAAGTAGTCAGAACCACTTGTATTAAAAAGAAGAGAAGGGTGATGGTCGTAGGAGACTCACTCTTAAAGGGCACAGAAGGGCCAGTGTGCAGACCAGACCCATCCCACAGGGAAGTCTGCTGCCTCCCAGGGGCCCGGGTCCGGGATATCACCACGAGCATACCTGAACTTATTAAATCTCAGACTACTATCCATTGTTATTGGTT
>WEKX01025784.1:66762-84609 GCA_013390025.1 Pitta sordida | reverse complement strand
GTTTGGTATTTCAAATGAGCAGATAACTAGCAAATATTTAATCAAACAAGACCCACATTCACCATAAACAACCATCACAAAAAACCTAATGCAAGAAAACCACATTCTCTCTTTAGCAATAGATTAATGAGAAAATCTAGCATTCTGGATCTTATTTGCAATACTCTTGGTAATAAGGATATATTAGCACTAAGATTTCATCTAATTTTTCCCTTCCCTAAGTGAACAACCAATTCTTGAATGCAGGGCATCGAGTTCTAAGTAAAATCTATTTTACCTTTCATGGACACACACTACTATTACTACATTTACCCAATAGAAATGCTGGTGAATTTCTAAAGCCCTGCAATTCATAGCAGCAGAACATCAATTTCTTTGAGGGCTTCACATGCACATCAACTACCTTAAAACAGCAGTGCAGTGTCTGAATTACACAGAAGTTCAAAAGAAAGAAAACCAATATTTCTGTTGGTATGAAGTTATACCCATTACTGTGGGATTCAAGTTTTACCCCTCTTACAAGAGCTGACTCCCAAAGTACATCAGTGTTTGCCACCTTGGGAAAGGCATCAGACAAAACACTGTTCCTACCCTAACCTGTCCACATCCTATGTGATTCCTATGTAAAAGAAGTATAAAAACATTAAAATACATCAAATCTGGAAATTGAAAGACCCTCATATTCATCTCTTCTTCTCCACAGGAGGTTTATCATTGGTTCTTTAGATAGCAGTTTTATGAAAAGTAACACAGGACAGGTATCTGACAGTCCCATTTCAACTGTTTAACAGCTGGACACAACTGTTCTCAAGTAGTCAAGAACTATTGGGTAAAGAGAGGTAAAAGAATAAATTAATAGTAACACAAATTATTTTAACTAACATTGTAATACCTATGTTTTTGTTCTTGCTGCAGTAACTGAGCTGCTATTTTTCTCAAATCAGTCACTTCTTTGAGTTCATCATCATCTTCAGCCAGCAGCTGCTCCTTCTGAAGTCTGAAAAATTAAACAGTGACCTGACTTCACTGAATCAAGACACAGAAATAGCTCATTATTGAACAACTGAGTAGTTTTTCTTTTAAACTTTTCTTCTGTCCAAAAGGAGCACTTGGTGCTCGATACAAGGTTTCTTTCCTCTATATGCAAGGGGCTTAAAAGAAAACAGCTCTCACTTCCCCACCACCGGTAAAACTTGCCCCAAAGAGATCAATATGATTTACCTTTTTTCCTCTCCCCAGTTCTCATTCTGTTCTATTTTCTGGGATTTCTCTGGATGTTTTCCCCGTTCCTGACACAGAATGAGAAAAAAATTTAGCCTTGAATTGAAAAAAAACCAAAATCAAGGCAGCTGAACGGTTTTGTCAATCTGTAGTACCTTGACATAAGAGAGCAATGGGCCAATCTGTGCATCTCCCTGCTCAGGAGGAGCTCCCTCTTCTGCATTTGGGTCAATGTAGTCATACGCCTCCTGGTCTAGGGAGGATTTGTGAAGAACAGAAAAGATATTAAACAGTTCTCTTGACCAAATATTCCTGAGACAAAGACTTATGAAAAATGTCAGATAAAACATAGAAATTGTGTCTCCTTAAGCTAGAAATAATNCATGTGCAGAAAAATTCTTAAACTCTTGTAAGAGTTGTTCAACGAGAGATCAAAGTTAAAGTGGAAACTTTCAATTATGATACTCTCTGTACCTAAGAAATTTTAGACTGTTCTACTCCATTCAAAAATACTGTCCCCAGAAAAGAAGCTTCCTCTAATAAACTGCAATTCCCTGAATTCTGTTGTCAAACATGGTTTTCTATTAGTAACAAACACCCATTCCCTAATAGACTGTAGCATTACAATGGTTTAATGGTTACAGATTGCAATGGTTTCACTCTGCCTGAATATCCACAAAGGTTCTCCTTTCAAAGACACAAAATCACATGTGTTGGAACACAGATCAGCAGGATGAGTTTTCCAACTGCACACTGGAACTTGGTTTATATCCACAAGATTCAGCTGGAAAGTTCAATTACACAAGTCGTCACTACTACAAATATGATGTACAGTGGCAATACACATGACCTTGGCTCCCTTGTAAGACATTTTACTCTTAAGCCTTAAGTTCAGTGGAGGCTTCTGGGGAGCAGCTGGGGACTGTGAGGTTTAGGAGCTGTCTATGGACACTGTGGACCAATTCCCTACAGCACAGAGACCATGGACTCCATCTGGTGGTTCAGAAAATTTCATTTAAGCTTTATTCATAACTTTCACCTTTCTTGTGAACAATTAAAGTACTGAAGTGATGAGTACTGTCCACAATAAACAGCTCATTTAGTAACAAATGCCAAAGTAAAATGAGACAAAAAAACCCACTGCTCACCTGTCTGTGAGTGGCTGGGAGGGAATTCTTTTACCTAATGATGGAAGATCCAAAGAATCTGGTTTTTTATCTATTCTGAGGCACGCCTGAATGCTGAGGAATTTAAATATATGTACTTTACCCTTTAAACATATCTGGTGGGGAAAAAAGTGAACAAGAAAATAAATTACACAGCATGTCTCTGGAAAATACACCCCAAGAAATATTTTCTACACTGCACTTGTACCCATTTGAAGAAATGAAAATTTGATTGGTATAACTTGGAACAGCTCCCTCTAATATCCCAATGCAAATTTCTGTACTAGAAGACCTTAATACTAACCTGTGCTGGTGGTATCTGCATTGGATTGTTATCCAAAACTATAACTTGCAAGTGACGTAACTTTCTGTAGCAAATTGGAATTTCTGTGATTTTATTACAAGAAAAATCCAGTTTTACCAATGGAAGGTCTCCCAATTCTGCATTCAAGAGGACAAATACACAAAAAGAATCAGTTATCTCCTTGAGACTTTACCTAATTTACCTACATCAATGGAAAGAAGATGAGTAGCTTACCATCTGGCAACATATGGAGATTGTTTCTTCTTATGTTCAATTCTCTAAGTGACTGCAATTTTCCTATTTGCTGGGGAAGAACTTGAAGTTCATTACAGCTAATATCCTAAGAAAGACATAATTAGTAAATCAAGTGAACATCTTTAATGAAATTACACAAAATAATACTGCTTGAGACTATTATACTATTAGAAGAAAAGGGAGCTCCCTCCTTCTCCACAGAGAAGAGGTACCATAATAGATCCTGCTGTTTCATCAGTATTTAGTGATTCATATTTCAGAAATTCAATTCAGAAGTTAAATCAATGAATGATGAAATACTGGTTTTGAGATGAAAACTGTAAGATAGGAATCATAAGTTCCTGATGTAGTTCCTGTATCAGTTAAAAACTTCTTGTGCTCCTGCTGCCAAGTGACTGGCATTCTGCTCCTGGGCTAACAATTCCTTTCCCTTACAAAACCTTAAACCAACCCATACAACTAAAAATGTATAGAGAGCAACAGCAGGCTCACCAAATTTTTGGATAAAAGTACTAGAGGGTGACAAAGCTGCACAAAGTGAACACAGAGTACAGCTATTTCTGACAGTAAATTAAATGCCACTGTTTGTGGCAGTCACAGTGTCTGTAAAATATATTCTTATGTTCTATGCAAGTTCTCTCAGGTATTGGAATGAAACACTC
This sequence comes from Pitta sordida, assembly GCA_013390025.1. Taxonomy (NCBI): domain Eukaryota; kingdom Metazoa; phylum Chordata; class Aves; order Passeriformes; family Pittidae; genus Pitta; species Pitta sordida. The sequence continues at coordinate 81,001 of WEKX01025784.1, read as the reverse complement.
TCCAGTGTGGTCCTAATCTGCATGAAGGATGCATTCTAGGTTTGACAACTTTGAAAAATGAGCCAAAATTATCACAAGTGCAACTATGAAAAACATTCACTTCCAGTAAAAAAAATAAAGGAGTGATCACACTTCGAAATCCTCTGACACTGAAAGGAGCACAGAGAATGTCTCATCAAAGAGTAAAGGACATGAAAAAAGTCTCAAACATTCAGAATATCTCACAGTACTTGCAGGTTAAAAAAGAATGTTGATTTATAGCTTAGAAACAAGGTCATGTCAAAAGACTCCCCAGAAGGTTAACACAGAGCAATGATCAGAAAAGCTCAGAATATTATGGAAATAATGGATGACAAAGCACAACAGAATATGTTTTGGAATAAAACCATGTTGCACAGACATCTAAACTGGAAAATAAACACAATTATGATCACTGTGAAGGTAAACAAAAAATCATTTTTTGCCATGTACAAGAAATGGACTCAAATGAAATAATCTGAAAAGCTTTTTTAGTTATGAACCCCTTAAACTTGAGTTGACCCAACATCTTGATTTCTGTTTAACCTTATTTTTGAAACAACAATACATTTTACTTGTAATTTCATCTCAACAACCAATAAAGCACAGCAAATGATTTAAAATTTGTAGTTCTCTATTTAAAAAATAATTTATAATTTATTATACTGAAAAAACATTGCTTTTAAGTTCACTTGGTACAAAGATTCACAGTTGTACTTACCAACTCCATTAGATCTCTCAACTTCCCAATTTCTTCTGGAATGGAGACCAGCTTGTTATTACTGACCACCAGGACTTTCAGTGGAAGATCAAACAGGTATTTTGGCAATGTCGACAAAAGATTTCGACTTGAGAGAAAAAGAGGACAAGCAAGGCTGGATTATAATCCACTTTAAGCCTGACATGGACTCTGAGATGCATATCGTTTTCTGTGACAGGAGAAGAGTTGTGCGTTCTCCACCTATTACAATTTCACCTACATTTCAACAACATCCATCAAATTCCTTACCAAATACAGCCTCATCTAGATATGTCAAGTTTAGGTCCCCATATTCACCCAGGAAATGAGTATTTGCTTGGACTGAATCTAATGCTAAAACATACAGAGAAATCTGTTAAAAGCAATCATGTTTGACACTTGCTTTTATGCTGCTGCTACCTTCAGAAGGGTCACCTGTCCTGACAGTCCACAGAACTTTACAAGGCCATTGCTCCTCACGTCACACTGTCTAGTCCCTCCCGAGCCATCCCAAAAAGCCCTGAACACCTGCTTATTATTTTGTGGAGCAGTGGTCTGGAAGGTAAGTCTTAATTAAATTTTATTTCTTCTGTGTCTATCATTTTCCACTGTACACACATCTGCTTTGCACAGTTTGGCAAAGGATGATCAGGACAATTGGCTCTAGAAAAAACATGCAACGCCCAGTTACAATCACACCCCATTTACATCCCATTGAGCCTCTTGACAATTGCCACAGAGCACACGTCGCTTGAATTATCCCTCTAAGGATGGTATTTGCAGATCTGGGGACACAGTAGGTTTCAGGGATTTAAATAGCTCTTAACTGAGCGAAGTGTTTTGAACTTGATGTAGTCAGTTTCAGAAACAAGGAATATTGTGGAAAACAAGGTCAGGAGCATTCTTTTAGATTGCCTCCTTCCAGAGCTCGAATCCACCCTCTGTTCCTGTGAGGAGATCCAACCATATGTTTTCCAAGTTGAAAAAGAACAATATGGCAGTGCATGCAAATAAAGTGCAAAATGAGCAGGGCCTTCCGGAGAGATTCATCTGCCCTCCTGGGAGCAGCAAACTCTTACATCTGTAGTTTCTAAACACTGCCTGTCTGCATAACATCCAAACCAAAGAAAACCCAACGATCTGAGAAAGTAAAATGACAAGTCACCAATGAGAAGTTACATAAAGACCAAAAATATCCACCACTACTCACCTAATATTAAGGTAGGTAAGCATTTGCAGGTTTTTAATAGATTCTGGAATGGATTTGATGCAATTGTGATACAAGTTTAAAGTTTCCAGTGGTGCAAACAGCCAGACATCAGGAGGAATTTCAGTAAATCTGTTCTTTGAAAGATCTAGAAGCAAACGAAAAAAAATTCCTTTTTTAGTCAGTATTTTTGGCGTGGTAAAAGGAGACAGAAGTACCCACATTTATTCTTGTCATGCTCCTAAAAATTAAGGTGCTGCAAGAAGTGTAAAATAATTCAGTTTTACCAGATGCTACTGCATGTAATTAATACACAAGAGACTTAAGATACCAAAAGCTTATTGCTTAAAATGCAATTACAACAGAAAATAGAGGAATGACAGGAATTCAAAAATACATTTCTCACTACATAGTTACATCTACAATGACACTGAACACCAATGCTGATCATCCCTCCTCTATTAAGTCTTTGTTCTGTGGATTTCTAGGTCTTCTTTAGGGCACAACAGTAAGTCAAGGTAAAAAACCAGCCAATGTTATTTTTCCTGTTTGACAGCTACATTAGAATCTAATGTTATTGTACAATCTATCTACAATGCTAAAGCCAAGTTCCCAAAAAGCCCTTGCTCATTTATTTTGCTTAAGAGCTACAATTCTCATTTAAAAAATATGCTTTACTGCAAGCACAGTAACCGAGACATTCTCCAGCTCCAATTTATAACTCAGCTAAAGAGAGGATAAATTTGCAGAAATCAATGCCAAATGTATTCACCAATAAAAATCAGGATGCAATTCAGCCCAGTTTAAAGGCAGAAAGAGGAGATCTCTGACAATACAAACAATACTTGAGCTAGAGCTCTTCTGACAATGCATGACTGCATTATGCAAATCTGCATGCAGAAGTTACAGCAAAAGAGCATATTATCAACACACAGCACCTCTGGGTATATGAAACCTTGAAAAGGATCAGAAAATATATATGAGATGTAACCCAAGAATCCTGAAAATTATCAGTTGACTACCAAAACCCATGTCATCAAAAGTCCACCAAACTACCTTGGAAGACAAGATATTTACTTTTAAAGAGTAGGCAGTTGTTCTCGAGTAACTCTGGCTCCCAAACCAAGATATTTCAAAAGGATGTGGTTTCTGAGAAATGCTGAACAAACTCTTTTAACAGAGAAGCAATACAGAACCCTTGCTATTTCAGGCTTTAGTTCTCAGTTTTTAACACTCACATGGAATAACTGTGTCTGCTTAGCTCCCATTACAGTATCACAAGACAAACACAGTTCTGAAAGAGTCTAGAAATGGGTTGGAAAAGACTCAAAGTCACCATCAGCCCCAGACCTCAACAACCTGATATGTAACTGGCAAAGCAGCTACAAGCACCAAATCTCAGGGCCAACACTAAAATCAACACTTAAGTTGCTTCATCAACAACCTGGAGAACAGCACAATGTGCCCTCAGGAAGTGCTCAGACAACACCAAGGTGGAGGGAGCAAGAAGCAATGCCCATGCTGGAGGGATGGGATGCCAGCCAGGGACCTCGACTGGCAGACACCACATCCAGCTGAATAAACTCAAGTGCAAAGACTTGCATGTGGCAGATACTTCCTCCCACCAGTGAGAGCTGGAGGACAGAACAGCAGAAGAAAGCTTTGTAGAGAACACCTTATGATGCTGGTACAGAACAGGCTGAATGCAAGTCCTCAGGGTGCTGAGCAGCTGGGAAGGCCATCCACAGAGCGCTGCAGGCAACCTGCAAAACTGGCTGGCACGATGAAACATCACCTTCCAGTGGCAGCAGCCTCAACTTGCTGACATCTAGAATACATGAAATTTTGGGAGCCTGCCTGTCATCCATCATTTCTAAGAAACATTCTCAAGTTTAAGTACCATAAAGTCTTCAGACCAGGGCATGCTCTGGTGATGCACAACTATGCAAACTCTACCTCCAAGAGGCAGAAAGACAGACCAAGGCTGCAGGAGTCACATTCCTAACTGTGAAAAACAGAATAAAGTGAAACTAAAACTCAACATATCAACTATTAAAACACCTACTAAAAAAATCGAGACAGCTTGAGAAAGTTTTCACACTCGGTGAGTTCATTCTCTGGTTTCTACCACATCAATTTTCAAAATCTTACAGAAAACAGGCAACTTTCACATGAAAGTTTTCTTCGAAACCTTTTTTGGTTTGAACAAAGGCTCTCTTGTTCTAATATTCATCAGTGAGACAACTGTGTGCAGAAAAGATACACAGTTTTATTGCTACACAGTCTTCCACACAACCCCACTCCGAAAAGAAACCAGCTCTAAGCCTCTTCCTGATTTGGTTTCATCAGCAGCTGGGAAGGTAACTGAGGGCTGGTACGAAGATCCAGTCCACAAAGCACAAGTGACAGAATTCCACCCTATAGCCACTGACTCCAAAAGCAGCACTGTAGGTGATACCTGAATTAGAAGACACAAGGGATTCATGAAAACTTTGCTGCATTTACATCCAGCCATATCTTAGCCATATGTCTTAACCACCACGTTTCATCGTGCCAGCCAGTTTTGAGGGTCACCTGCAGCACTCTGTGGATGGTCTTGGTAAGTCACAAGCTAAAAATCAGCTTTGCTATTTTTTTTCAGAAATAAAGCCCAGAGGAAGTTTCATAAAGCCAGACGACAAATATAGGATGCATCAACCCTCTGCTCTGGACAATGAATAGACCAGGGGTGTAGTGCTCACCAGGCAATATAAAATGAGCTGTGGTTTCCAGCTGGGCCTGACAAAAGTCACATTAGCACAGTCTGAATGAAGCCCCTCACTGTGCCCTGCAACCAAACCCATACAACTTGACACTAGAACAAATTCATACCAAGTTCACAATATCTGTGTATTACTGTAGAAAACACTTTGCTGACAACAACGCCTTTTGTTGCCACACTGTGGGGCAAAGATGAAATTTTTCTATTATGAAACCCAGAAGTTTTATTATAATTGAAATGACACCCACTACCTGTCAATAATAAAACAGAAAAGGTAAATAAAGAGGTGGGAGATTGCATAACTTGTCTTCCAAGCTATTTTTCATTACATCTTTGAAAGACAGTATTCATACAGCCCCAGGGGTTCAGATTTTTCTAAAGAGAAAGATTCTAATGTCTAGAGTTTTTCACAACATTCTCATACTGAATGTGTACTTAAAGCTTTTTAAAAGCAAGGAATGCTATTTTTATCCAAACAAAAAACCTATTTCTACTCCAAAAATGTTTTCACAACAAGCAAAAAGTTTGAAATTATATTGCCTATTATACTGTCTATATTACATTGTCTATTGTCTAAATAAAACATAGATGCAAAGGTTATGCAATTTATGTACTTTTTGAAGACCAGTAATACAGCAGATAACCAAGAAAATATGGACGGAAAAAAGGAAACTTGGAATAGAGTGTTCCTGCATCAACAACACAGGCTTCATCTCCATTGAAATGAAAACACTTGGGAATGGTTTTTTAAGGGTTAATAGACTGGAGAAGCAAGGAAAGCTGCTAAATGCAGATCCACTGATGATTTAAGATGACATCTCCTCTAGAAGTGAGATTATAGGAATCCTTTACTTAACCAGTTTAGCCTGGAACACTCTCAGTGGGAGCGTTATGTGACAACTGAATAGAAGGCGCTCCCCTGCCTGCTCACGAATCAGAGGGTATTTCAGTGCACTCTCTGCAGGAACAACACACCACTACTAAGGTTACATTTAAAAGGGGAACTAGAAAAACATGAAGTTTGTTGCCGCTTAGGTTTTTTTCACAGAAAAAGTGAAGTCTTTACTGACACTAAGAATGATTAAAATGTACTAAAAGATCAAAAGGAAATAATTTTAGGAAATGTGTCAGTCTGGAAGGGAAGCAATTAGAAACAAGAAGCTGTCTTGTATAAATTTAAGCCATGATCAAAAGGCAAAACAAAAAGCTCAAGCTGTCAGGTTACAGCAGTGTACAGCAAGGTAGTGAAAGAGCGTTAACATCACATTTGCCTTGGTTTTGCACTTTTGCCTCAAGATGCCTCACTGCTTACCACCAGAAGCATGCTGATAGGACAGACTGGCCTTTTATTTAAGCCAGTACAAGCACTTTTGTATCCGTGCTTCACAGGCACTACATGTTGAATATGAAACACAAGGCTTAGCTGGGAAATCTACACTTGAACCTCACCTTGATATTGTAATATTTGCCATAAAAATATGCTGCTGATCCAAGATATTTGTTAGGTTTTTATTTGCTCAAAGTGCTCTAAAAGGTTAGTTTAGAAACTAGATGAAGAACACATCCCCACCCTGCAAAACTCAGAACTGCTCCCTTAACTCATGAGACACAGCTTTTCCAGCAACGCTTTCGCCTAAGTCAACCAAAATCTAAGCACCACTAACTATATAATTAGTCCTACAGAAGCCAATGGATGCACAAAAACAAGTGTTCAGACCTGATCCCAAAGACACACTTTCAGCCATCCCAGACAAATCTCAGATCACCACACAACATGTGTGAAACTTTAGTCTGACAGATGCAAGGTGATTCTGGAGAAGAAAAAAGTCATCTCAAACAGTACAAAACCATGTGCATGCGATAATTCCAGGACACACAAGTTGTCCATGTCCACAAAGCACTCAAACACTATCATTTAAGCAAGGTGGTTAAAATTAAACCCCCCCCCCTCGGTTTAATAATATTTCACAGAGCGATTAATAATTCACTTGACAAGCCAACAGTACTGGAGAAATACAGGCAGGTAAACATTCTTGGTGCAACACTCCAAAACCACTTTATAACCACGTGTCCTACCAAGCACTCTTCTCTCACACAAATATCCCCATCTCACACATCAAGCCAAGTCTCCCTCCTTTAGAACGGTCCTATAAGAGAAGTTACCAGATTTGCCACCTCTCTGATGAGATGTTGGAGGTCTTTTCCAACCTTAATGATTCCATGATTCCTTCCAGATTTTCAGGAACCACAGGAAGAAGGACCCCTTTGGCTTCCTGAGCTCACCTGAAAGGGGATGTCTGTCATTTCCCTCAAACTCCACACATCTACTTCCACGTTCACAGTTCAGATCTTAATGCATGACTAGTGTTGTTAAACACAGAAAAGTTTTAAAATTTTATCTTCAAAGGAAAAATTAACCTGGTTAATAGTAAATATCAATTCTCCATATTTACTTATGTTGAAAAAAGATGTACCGAACTATTAAAACATGTCCAAATCTAGAATGATTGTCCATACTGATATAAATAACTACTTGAGCTGCAAAACAGACCGAGGAAATTAGATCTGACTGGCAAAGAATGTTCAAAAAGTACAGAAACAAATTTTGCATGTAACTATGTATTTCACTTACAAATCAATGTTTGCTCTCCAACATTAAGAGCTCTGATGAAGAAGCACACAGAGTGGACTGAGCATACAATAAGGAAACTAATTTACCCTCCAGCCCTCAGGAAAACAAGCTGACCACAAATTGTCACAAGGAAAGCTAAGTAAATGTAAAATCTATTCTTAAAAGCTTATGTAGCACTATTGAACTTGATTTTTCTGTTCCGCTCTTAAGTCAAATAGCAGTGCAGTGTATTATCCGTTCAAAAGAAAGAAAAGCACTCCAAAGACTAGAGGTGGCTACATGCAGATTCTACCTTTTTTAACAGAGTGTCTGACAGCATAGAATAGCTTCTGGTTTTGTGAAAAGAGATTACAAAGAGACATCAAAGTGGCAATTGGGTTCTAAATCCCACATCTGAAGGGGCAGGAAATATCTGCTTTATCATTATCCATGTACCTAAATTTAATTAGAGATTGTGCACTTAAAATGACAAATGAAGAAACTGTACACAACCATGTAATTAAAGTTTCTCATCAAACACAGAGGGAGCGCTGCACAGGCAACTAGAAACTGTTTGACGTATTCTGAGTTTTCAGTTTTTCAAGCCAAACAGTACTTCTGAAGGAAAAAAATCCTTTTTACAAGTGCACTTATTACTTTAGAGATTTCAACAACAAAAAAAGGCATCCTGTCAGACTGAACCACAGTTTTTTCACATGAACATGTTTCTGTCAATGACCAAGAGTTCTCTCAGTCTTTTGTTACCAGAGACAAAGGACAGATCCAGCACACTGGCTCTGAAATCAAGGGAGCTTTAAGGAACTCACTATTCCAGCCCACCCTTGCTGAACCAGTGTCCCAGGCTACATGGACACATCTACACTGAACATTTGGCACTTTGGCTCAAGCAAGTCTTGTTTTTCCTGTAAGTTGCCTCCACTCACCACACGTTCGTTCAGGTATGTGAGATTTTTCCTGAGATTTGCAGCAATAGAAAACTAAACCGGAAGCTCTAACGTAAAGGCTGGAACAACTGGGGAAGAATGCCAGCACTGACCTGCTGCACACCAATGCTCATGTTGTCCACAACACTGGATTCATTACTCAGTGTGCAACGACCCAATAATTACACTCTGAAGAGACACTGATTATTTATTTCAGAGCTGTGGGGGCCTGGGAGCTCAATGATATTCCACAAATGAAAACACCAACCAGCAAAACCTTTTACTATTGATACATTTTAGCAAACAAAGGAAGTAGTGTTCATGGGCTACAAGTTACATAGTTCCCTAATTAATTAGCATTCCATCTTCTATTGGCTAATTATTCTCTTGCTTCCCATCCTAATGAGACCACATGCTCAGTCTTGCTCTCCTTTTTGGGTCAGTGGGTTTCTTGGATCGGTGGCTGTCATTTCCCCCTGCCAGAATTACCTTTTATCCTGTCACAGCTGATTCAGCACAGTCACCGAGTTGTCTTCATTAGCGGTTTCCTTATCTTGGGAGTTCTGCCAAATGTGCTCATAGCCTGTAAATTCTGCACTTTGTGTCCCCTATCAGTGGTACATCCCTCTTCTCAGGCTTTGATAACCTCCCCCGAGGTCTGAGATCAAAGCATGTCAAGCCTTAAATCTTTGCAAGGCAATTCTACCAACAAGTAATTTGTTTTTCCAACACCTAAACATAGCAGCTAACAGGCAAACTCCAAGTTATCTGTTTCACAGATTAAATCTCCCTTCTTGCAATTAAGCTTGAATGTATACAAAGATCAAACATCAAAGATTCCAAGGTTGTTTCACAGAAAGGTAATATAAGGGAAAGTAACCATCATACAGCAATGAAGCAAAGTCTGGGTTTGTTAGGGAATACTTAAAATGCACACAAAATTCCAAAGGAAAGATTCTTGCACTACTCTCTGTACGCTCAGTAACATACATCCCAGACTTTCGTCCTGAGGAGTTTACAGTCCCAACAGACATGAGGCAGAGATAGAAGGTTACAACCAATCTGCTGTAACTGATGTTTTCTATATGACTTAGCTTTTGTGCAGATAAAATGGCTTGTCACTGGATAAACTAAGCAGAAACATTTTTCAAGTAAGCTAGAGTCCTGGAAGACCAAAAGTGCTGGAAAACAAGGTGAGTGGACTAGGAGTAAAGCACAGAAACCCCTGAAGAACCTGGGCAAGCCAACAGCTCATGAGCAGAGTGAACAGGGTTTAGCAGCAACTCCAGCCAGTTCTCCTGAGACAGAGACCACTCCTACAGCAACTTCAGCATCTCTTCTTGTTTCCTGGTGCCTCTCACTGACTCTGCCCTACTTCTGCCAGGCCTGATGGCAGCATTTAACAATGGCTGTAGCCCTTCTCTCAGGTGCAAAATAATTTTATAATGTCTCATTACAGCATGTAATGACTTGAAGCAAACACTTCCGTAAACATTTTAGTTCTAGGTCAGTCTTCAGTGGAAGCAGTTCTCATCTACGACATCCTGCTTCCACCTATTCAAACAGAGGCAAAGTGGCAAATTGAAGGAGAGTCTGGGGTAATACCCAGATGGTCAGGGATTTGCTCATTGTGCACTTACACCTGCTGCTCAGCAGTCAATGAAGAGACCAGGGATGCAGGGTTCCTTTAGGCCTTGTAGTTACAAGAGGGTTTTTTTCAGAAATCATACAGTACCACATTTGTGATGACCACATCTGCCAAGCACAAGACTATTTTAGCTCTATACCACAGAAGAAGACTATTTTTTCTTTCACCTGCAGTGCCAGACCTTCTCTAGATCTGTCAAACCTGGCAACACATTCTCATAGCAAGTGGCAAACAACTCCAGGTCAGATGGCAGAATGATGAACATTAGACTGTTGGACAAACACAGAAAAGCAGAGAACTCAGAAGTCTCTTCATAGCACCATGTACAACTTCGATCACCAAAAAAAAAGATGTTTCAAGTCTCTTAACTTTTTGTTTTAATTCCAGCCTTCAGCCCTGAGTTAGTTACCTTTTTTCTAAGGACAGATTACAGCATAAAATGCCAGCCTTCCTGGGAAAAGGAGTATGTACTTTTGAATCCGTTCCAACCAAGCTGCACAACCCAAATGGGAAGACACATTTCACCAAAAAGACTGTCTCAAAAAGCAAAGGCTATTCCATTTCTCTTTACCACACAAAGTTCTGCAATACAGTCCATGATATAAATACATTTTCCCCTTCTGCAAATAAATAACAAAGTATAAATCTTATTATAACAAGTTCCTTAGTTGACCAAAAGCAGAAATATTACAGACAATAAACAATGGATATTCCAAGGCACAGAAATAGTCAACACAGTCACACAATTGCAAATTTAATTCTGACGGCAAAAAATTACACATTTTTTTGTATGTATTTTGGATAAGGCTGTAACATGGAATTTATTGAGGTTTTTAATATTAAGACATAAATGACAGCCTTCACAATGCAATCCTTTTAGGCACACAAACTAATAATTAGCTTTTTCAAGTTCAACTCACTGAAATGAGACTTTTCCTAACCTGCCCATCACCCCAAGCATCCTTAACAAGCATCCTTATTACTGGCCTCCAGCAAGAAAGCCTCAAGCACACACAACTCATTTCCCCTCAGCCCAAACACTGGACAGGCTCTGAAAACACTGTGGGAATTTCCACCATGACTTGTTTATCAACTGTGTCACTTCCAGATCTTGCATCAGATGCATTTCCCAGCATAAACACTAGATCCTCCCACCCCAAACCCATAAAATCTTCACTTCTCTTTTTGTTCAAATCTGAAGGACCACATTTTGCAGTGTGATTGATTTCTAGAATGTAATCTAGGTTTAGGATATACATCATATATGAATGTTAATTACTTAAGCTGAATGTGGGGTTTGCTGTTACCTGCCATCATCAATTCAGTCAACACTGGCACCACAAACAAAAATAACTTCATTCAGAAAGGAAAACATAATTGGTTTAGAAGTGTATACTGAAAAGGAAGAACAGCATTATAAATTCATAACATTCTTATGCATTTCCCACTCCGTATTAAGCCATGAGTTCGTTTGGTTTAATCTGTAATCACATGAATGACTATGTACCAGAAACAGGATAAAAAAAAAAAAGAGACATACAAGTACTGGTGATAATGGTACCTAACGATAAGCCTGGTCTCCTGCCATCCCTCAGCAGACACACACAGGGATCACAAGATGGGAACTCTGCCTGCTGTGCCAGGACTGCCACTGGCCAGGACAGGAGGGCTCACACTGGAATACACTGGTGCTACAGCTCAGCCACGAGGAGGAAGCAGGTGGCGAGAAGGGAGAAATCTCAAAGTTAATCTATTTACAGGCAATCACTCACTTACTTAGAATTGGTTGGAAGTTCCCTCAGAATTAAAAAGCGGGAATCAAATCTGTTGTGACAAAGCCATGAACAAGCCTGATGGCTCCACTGCATTTATCCAAAGCATGAATTGCCTCAAGCTGTCAGTCCAGCACCTTTCATATTTACTAAATTCATGTTTTAAGAAGTGCTCAGTAAAAGAGGGTAAATCACTGAAGGCACAGGTTGACTTAGTTCATCATGGCAATATAGCACAAGAACCTATCGTTAAAAAAACAACACACAGCTCTCCAGCCAAGCAGACTGTGATTACACTGATGTGATAGACACAATTACTTAACTGCCAGGGGGCCTAATGTTGCTCACACAGAGAAGCAGAATTACACATGTACGTAAAATGACTGGAATATTCAAGATCTCTTGATACCTCAAGACCCACTTTTTCTGTTTTACAGAAGTTCATTAACAGCAACACAAGATTTGTTGGAATAGCCAGAAGACAAATTCAGGTAAATAACGTAGTAAGGTTTTCTTGCCCAAAGTGCCATAAGGACAATTCACTGTTTAAAAAAACCAAAAGTAAACAGCCAGATATGGTCACTGTGCTTTTAGTTCAGCAATAATTTTTGACACAATTTAAGATGCAAAACGTGTGTCACAGTACTGGCAAATTAAAAAATTGGCAAGCCATTATGTAAGTCAGATGCAAAATAAAACCCCAAGTTATTTTTGATAAATCAGCAGCACTTGTGCTTCTGCATTGCTGTTGCTGACTTTATATTAATAAAGGCAGAATATTCTGCTTTTATAGTAACACTGCAGATCCTACTGCATAAAGGTTGGCAATATGGAAAATAAACTGTTTACATCCAGTTTGGCTAGAGGCAGATATTTTAAGTGCTTCAAGTATCACAGAACCAAATTTCAGAGTCGCTGAAATGGAAGAGGAAAGTGAAACACTGCAAAGATTTTTGACCCAATGCCCCATTTCCCATGGCTCAGCCTAGAACCTTGTTCATGGGGGTATCTTCATAGAAAACAGGGCTAACTGCTACAAAAATGCCAGCAGCCACTGGAGTGTTACCCCTGAGGCATCAAGCTCCAGGCCACACTGACACTGTGCCAAGGGTGTCCAAGATGCACCATCATTTACCCACTAACCGAAAAATTTTGCAGATCAATTTAAAATAGAGACCACAAACCTTTTGCTTACAAGCACCTTCTGAAAGGCACCTTAAATTTGCATTTCACAGGATCCATTAATAAACCAGGCTACATTAAATCACATTGTTTGACATGGCACTGGCCATCAACATCAACTACGTACTTCAAGAGGGAATTTTACAGCAGCAAGCAATCAAGCTATTTCTGTCAGACACTGCCCTTAAATACTCTCACACCACGGTCCACAAGAATAATTTAATCCTGATGGCACTGACAGGCCTCTACTACATCATAAAACAGAAAGACAGGATCACTGCAAACATCTCTTATTCAAATGTCAAGATTCAAAATAAAACAACAAAAAACCCAGCAAGCAAAACCACAGATCCTTGATGTATCCACTTCAGGATATAGAAAGCCTTTAACAATAGATTGCCTATTTAGCTACAATGCTTCTTCCTTAATGCTTCAGTTGCTGAATATTTACACACAGCAGTGACCAACTACATCACTAAACACATTTTTATGCTGCTACAAGGAGAACTGCAGCTTTCATTATTTCATGGAACCTCTTTATTTTAAGGTACCACAGTGAACAGTCTCCTGTTCAAAACAATACACCAGCTATTCATAGCCCATGGAGAAAGAAGCGCCTTGAAACGAAACAAAAAGTCCCACAGCATTAATTCACCCAAACAACATTTTGGAAAGCCACTACTACTTGTGAACAAAAGATCCTTGGCCTCTCAGTAATATCGTCATCTACCACATCACTCAAAGTGTTCCATTTGCAGTAACTACAAAGCAGCAAATAAACACACATGCACAACAGAGACAAGTCAAAATACGACAGAATCTCCACGGAAAACGCAGCTTCCTTTTCCAGGAACTGTCTAGGGAAAGGTCTCCACGTTTACTTCACCTAAAAGCCTGGGTAAACCCAGGCCCACACTCACGATTTCCACGGGAACACACCAATCCCCCCACGCTCACCGCAGGATCCGCACACATCCCTCGCACCTGCAACCATCTTCCTGCTGGGCTGAGAAGGACCGCCCTGACAGCCCAGGCGGTACAGCTCCTCTGCACGGGATCCGACACCCCCGAAGGGACAAACCAACCACAGCTCCGAGCTCTCATTCCCCAGAGCCCGCGGGCACACGGAGCCGCTCCGCTCCCGCAGCGCCGAGAGCACACGGAGGAGCCTCCCCTCCCCGAACGAGCACCGCAAGCCGCGGTGAGCCCGGACCAGCACTGCCCTGTGCCTTCAGTGACACACGGAGCCCTGGGCCCTCTCACACAGCCCTCGCTGCTGGGCCCTCTCGCCTCCCACGCCCCCAGGCGCCCTCGGGACCCGCCGTGCGCCGGCACACGGGGCTGTGCACACCGGGAG
>WEKX01025784.1:29484-66730 GCA_013390025.1 Pitta sordida | reverse complement strand
CCCCCCGCGGGGCCGCCCCCCCGACACACTCGCCGTAGAACCGCCCCCGGTGCTCGCCGGGTGAGGGGGAGCCCCAAGCACTGCACCCCCGGGTCCTCCAGACCCTCGTCCCGCTGCCTGCAGGGCACGGGCGTGGCCTCGCGAGGCCGCGCGGAGGGCTCGTGAGCTGGGGGCCGCCAGGGGGCGCTGCCGCGACTGAGGGAGCGGAACGGGGCGATCCCGGGAGTTAATTAATTGGGGGATCCCGGGAATTAATTGGGGGATCCCGGGACTGCGGGATCCCGCAGCCGAGCCGCGGCCGGAGGAGCCTGGAGCAGGGTGTCCTGGAGCCGGGCCGGGGATGCCGGGCGGGGTTCGGAGCCGGAGGAACACGGGAAACTGCCGGGATGGGCCGCGCCGCTCCCGGAGCCCCCCGGGCACCGCTCGGGTGTGTCGCATCCGTCCGCGCCGGGGCAGATCCTCGGCCGCTGCTCGGGATCGAAGGTCACCTGCGCCAGAACATCCATCGGCTCTGCAGCGAAAACCCGCCCCGAGCCGTGCCGGGCAGGGAGTGCCGATCCCCGCTGGTGCCAGGGGGGAGTCAGCGAGGAGTTATCGGTGGCAGAACAAAGGGAATAGGAGTGAGGGGATCAAGGACCAGGGAAATGGGTTAAGGAACACTACAAGAGCCTCAAAGACACGAATCCTCGTGGCTCAGAATGTGAGAGGGAAGTAGTGAGACATCAATCAGAAGCTGGTTGCAATGTCCGCGGCCCAGTTAAATGACTAAAACACTACCCAACTGCTGGAATACTGAATGGATGGACAAATGCTTCGGTTACCGAGTAACCTGCACTTGTTACAATTTACATACTTCTCTGTGAAAAATTACTCTGGAGATGTGATTAGCAAATGCTAAAGAAAGGCTCCTGCACCCCCATGGTAATGCAATTGCTGTGGGTTTGATAAGCAGCATCTGCTCTTATACTTTGATCCTCCTGAAGGTCCTTGATTTGTTGTGGGATTGGTGTGGGGTTCTTTTGTTGTTGTTGAGTTTGGGGGTTTTTTGTTGGTTTTTTAATGCATACACCATACCCTATTTGAGGATCTAAGGGAAATTGCTCCTTAAGTGGTACGGAAGAGACTCGTCTTCAGTCAGCAACATGCCAGAGACAGCTGAGCCATTATCAGTCAAAAGAGGAACAGCCCTAAAATATGTGGGTAATGTCTGGGTGAAACTCAGTAGAACCAGGATCAGCAAGAAGGAACTGAAGAGTGAAGGGTTCAGTCCTTTGGTGCAGTGTTGTATAGGCTTTGGCATCATCATGTCATGGGAAACAAATTCCCTTTCCAGCAAAGAGGCCTATGTGCAAAATACAGGTACTGTGGGGAAAAGGCTCCCATCGTCACTTGCAAATACATACTGTGGCTGCTTCTAACCTTAGCTGTGGATACCTGGGAGGGCTGTGGCATTCAAGTTTGCAGATGGGTATCTACCGATCACTCTGCCTGAGCCAGAGCTTTTGCTCTTGCCCTGAAGAAGCTGATCGTTCCCTGGATTCACAGCAGGAAAATCAGACAATCCTGCATAAACACTTCTGAGTGCTGCCCTCAGCTGAGCTTCCAGCCAGGGAGGGTGGAGGGTCAATGAACTCAGACCTCAGTTGGGTCAAGTGTGTAGGGTGGTTTTGCCTGCAGATGTGGAGCAGGAGGTACAGCTGGCAGGAGTGAAGCAAAGCAGCAGCCAGTACCAGCTCCAGTATTGAAATTCTACTATAAATGTCAGGACTGGTTGCTCTGAGTTTCCAAAGCAGGTGGCTTGGCAGAGGGCCAGCTCAGAGATGCGGATTTGCTATCCTGGTTCTCAGTCACATCACTCAGCCACTACTGCTCAGAGCCTAAGTTAGACATGGAAAGGGATCCATCTCTCTTTGGATAGCATAGGCCTGAAAAATTGTCTAAAACACCATTTTACCACTCTGGAGTTCTCATGTATGAGGGGCCTTTTTATCTTTAACCAAATACTCTCTGTGCCTGCAGGTGCTCCCGCTGAGGAGCAAACACAGATTGCTCAGTCTGCGCAGGCACATCTTCAAAGGCACTGGACTGTTGCATACAACAGACTGGAAGCAATGTTTGAGGCTTTTCCTAACATCTAACTAAAAATCCCCAGTTTGCAAACTGTCTCGAGCAAGTTGCTTCTTACTCAGGCAACAGCCTGACAACAAAATGCATGTTCCTATGGTGGAGCAGATCTACCTGTGGGGGTCATTTGTCACCTCCAATAGCTGCAGAATCACAACAGATGTCTGGAGCACTAAAGTATAATTGCTTTTCTTTATACTGGATTTCACAGCCTTTCAATGGTTCTTTCTCCTCATGCACCCCTTCTGTGTGATTTCACAAACAAAGCCAGAGTCACTAGTCTAGGGGCAGAAGGCTTCCCAAAACAACCTTGGCATAATGAGCAGTGAGCCATAGCTGTATCATCCCTCAGTATCTCCTATAAAACAGTGATGTTTGCATTTTTTTATTTATTATGGCAGCTGAGTATAGGAAGAGGGGGAAACACTCAGATGTTGTCACGAAAACATATTTTCTTGCTGCCATGCCAGACAGTCAATGTTTGAAGAGTTTGAAAATTTCTGAAAATCCTACACTTCCATGAAGAGCTTCCACTTTGAAAGTCTTTGTAGTTACCCATACCTTCTCTAGACAAGATAAAAACTCATAAAGATATGACCATCAACAGACTTTTACAGGTCATGTAATGCTTAGAGGAGTGAAATCCAGATCAGATTTGATCTAACTTTCAACATAGAGTGCAAGATGTGTTTGCTTACAAATCTTGCAAGGACATTGTCCTTGACATGGTTGGCTCAGAGCAAATGCGAGTGAGAGCTCTGTGCCCATCCTGCTGCACTGCCTGTGCTGCTCCCACAGCTCTTGTCACCCCTGCTCAGCATCATTGCTCATGCCTCTAAATTTCCCCAGAGCACTGCCTTCTGCAGGGAGCCACACGGGCTCCTCTGTACTGGAAATGTTTGTTTAATATTGATTATGACAGTAGAGAAAGCAGGAGTGGAGTCCCTGATCTCTCAGTTACCTTTGTCATTTCCCAGTGTGTGCTGCAGGCTGTGTCCAGGTCAGGTCAGGGTGTGTGTAAGGACATCAGAGCACAGTGACAAAGCCGAGGTGCTGCACTAAGAGTGTCATGCACTTTCCTGCTCCCTCAGCACCTCCACAGCGCTTGCAGGTCTCTGCCAGGCAATGCAAGCTCTGGGCACCTGAGGCCAAGCAACAGGGATTGCTGGAAGCAGAGAGACCCTGCAGCTTTCAGTGTTCCTGAGTTGTACTTGAACTGAATGCAAAACAGGGCTTTGTCAGGCTAGATTTCCATTTGCTTTGAGAAATTAAATCCTCCTGAGATGTCAGCACTGACCTTTTTTGCATCCTTTAGAAACGTTCTAGCTTTAAGCAGTTAAACTCTGTATCTTTCCTGCTGTTCTTGCTATGCTTCGTTATGAGTGTAGCCTCAGTCCTCCTCTGTGGAAGGTACTGAGACAACACAGTCACTGTTACTTGATTCTGGTGCCATCCCCTTGATGCCTCTTCAATTCCTTCTCAGTTACTTTGCATTTCAGTGCATTCTCTAAACCTCATGGATATTGCTTTTCTTTCTCCAGACCTGTAAACGTCCATAGCTTCCCACAGACAACTAAAATAATCTCCAACTACCTGGATTCAAGATCCATACTAACGGGGCATCATCTAGCCCACTTACACAGCAAAGCAAGCAAACTATAGATGTACATATTCCTAATTAAGTGGAAAGGCAAATGCCTCCCTCGGTGCTAAAGGGCAGTCATTTATCTGAAACACCATTTAAAGACCTAAAAATAGCAGCTCAAAATACTCCAGCATCTGATGCTTGAATAGAAAAGAAATAACCGGGATCCTGTCTAGCTGCTTTGGGGAGAAATACCTGTTCTTAACAGTCTTTTTGTATAGGCCACAATAAGAGAGCCCATCCATTAATGAGAAGATTCCTGGTACCTTTCCCACTGGGAGCATCTGATTCATTGCATAGCTAGCAATGCTTCATTGAGCACCAGAAAACACAGTTCTGAAGGCAGCATCTCGCCCCAGAGATGTAATTTCAAGCCTATTCCAACTACATGCACTGGAAATACCTCTTTGTGGTGTTGCAGAGGCCTTTTTCCTTCACTGGATCATTCTGGTGAGATTTCAAACACCATTGAATTTTGAGTAACTTGTGTGCTGTGCAGGAGCATACTCACATTGGTCATTGGTGATACATTAGAAATGTAGCCCTTTCAGTAAAAGTTTAATATTGACAGACCCTGAAAAGCAGCATAAACTGAAACTATTCCATGACCACGAGCAGCAGAGCCACATGGTGTATCTCCATTTCCTGGGATGTAACTCAGCTGGTTACAGATTGCACTGAAGCCACCAACTTCCTGTCATCCTGTACACGGACAGGGATTTTATGGAATGACTTTGGGGACATTTTGCATAGTCCAGAGGTAGAGTTTATGGGTACTGTAAGAGTAGTTTTGCAATGCCAGGCTAAGACTGCAATTCTAATTCACATGCAAATAGAGGGAAGAGGAAAAAAGCCAACAACCCCTCTCTATGTACCTCACAGGCTGCATCTGCTAAATGTGTAAGAAGCAGAGCATGGAATTTGTCACTATCTGTGGCTGACCTGTGCACACCTGACGTGTGCGCCTCAGCCACTTTACAGCATCTAGTTAGAAATTCTGCATAAAAGCTGAGTTATCACCATCAATGCAGCTCATCCTGGGAATGGATGAAGAAATATTGGCATAACTGTAGTTTTAGTCAAAATGCCTGAAGAAGAATCTTGTTTTCTTCCATCTTCTCAGGAAGATGGTTTTCAAGTGTTGACATGATTAAAATACCATGTTCAGCGTCTAACAACAAAACATAAGCTCTTTTTTGTGGTGGTTCACCAATTTTGGAGCAAGCTGTCGAAGCTGCCCTGCTGTCAGTGTTCTTTGTGAAGAGCTGAGCATGATGGTCCTATGGTTGTCACAAATTAAAAGGCCTAAACACCCCCCTTGTGGGCAGAATTCAGAGTGTCACAGAAGTAATCAGAGTTTTGACCTGTTAAAATAAGTGACTGTTTATGCTTTGAGCAATTCTGGGAGAGGCTGGAGAGTTTCCATTCAGAAGATTCACTAAATCTATTGAGAGATTGAGAAAACATATCAGATGATACAAGTGTTGGACTGCTGGCAGGTGTTCCCCTCTCCCACTGAGTTCTATTTTTATTTAATTTTAGCTGAAAGTCTTCTAGAGTTTCTTGGGGTTTATGTGACAAGAGCATCTGATAAATTGAAAGGCCCAGTGACACTAATTAACACTTGCTCTTTGTGATCAGGTTGGTTATGCCTGTGCCTAACAAGGGGAAGGAATACCTGCCTTTGGCAGAGGTGCCCCAGTTCTCTTTGAAGGCTCAACTTTTTTTTTTTTTTCCTTTCTTTTTTCTTTCTTTTTTCGTTGTTCCCAATTTTGTCATTGAGAAAGGCACGTTCCTGACATTGCTGTCTTAGGATACAGGGCCAAGTCTGTCTGCCAGACACCTGCAATCCCCTCCACTGGAGGGGGATTGTGTTTTAAAGGAGGTTCTGGCACATCAGGCCTTTTCACCAACTCCAACATGTGTCACCGACACTGTTAGTGTGAGGAATTACTCAGAATTGAGATGATGGCAATGCTTAGACATACTGAGCAGATGGGACACTTGCCAAGATGTTAAGAGGTCACAGACTGGCAGCTCAGTGATAGCAGAATACATATCAGCTCATACTTTCCAGATGCAGAAATATGTCTTGGAAAGGTTTTATCACTGCCTTCAATGCTATGCACTTTTAAGAAAGCAGCTAAGTAAACCTCTCACCTGGTGAAGTGGCATTTATTGCAAAAACTGTTTCGTAGTTCCATGAAAAAAATGTCCTTTGAAAATACCTAATATTTTAGAAGTTGGCAGTTCTAAACTCTGCCTTTTTTTTCTTCTTTGATCTCAAATGTTTGTTTCACTAAACGTGAACAAATAGAAGCACTGTTGGAAATCTCTCAGCCGTTGCTTGAATGCACGAATACGAGCCGAGAGTGCCTCAGGTTGTAGAGCTCCCTTGTTTTTCCAGTCTTCAAACTGAGGCGAGCTTATTCCCTCATTCACATGGCTCAGAAATGACGGCCGGGTTTTTAAGATACGTCTGCTGCTGGCATGGACACCACAGGAGAAGGATTCGGTGGGAGAAGGGGAAAAGCGTCAGCGCAGAGCCCGGGGAATTTAGGCGAGAGCTCCTGGAGAGGAGGCGCTGACGGAGGGGATGCCAGGGCAGGGCTGGGCACGGGGAGCCGCGGGGCGGGGACAGGNCGGGCGGGGGCTCCCTGCGGGCCCGGGGCCGGTCCTGGAGCGGGACCCGGGGCCGGAGTTTGTGCGGGAGGGGTCGGGTCGGGCGGAGCAGAGGCCGGGGTCCCGCGGTGCAGGTGTCCCGGTCGGGATGACACTGGGCAGCACAGGGGGAAAAGGGGTGCCCGGGGTCCCGGCCTTGAAGCCCAAGGGACTCTGAGGGGAGAGCGGGCCGGGAGGGGCTCCCGCAAAGCAGCCCCTGTGGGAGGAGAGGAGCCATGTCCTCGGGGTGCTATTTATAGCAGCTTGCTCCGATGCTCGCCATTCCTTTGGCACTGGGAATGTGAACTGCATAAACAACCGTCCTGTCATCAACTCCCAAGGCCTGGATTCTGACGCATGGACGAGAGATCTTGGTGGATTATTGTGTTGGCATCTCTTCCGTGGAAGGAAAGTCTACGAGCACCTTTTATTATTGGGTCAGCTTCCTATCTGAAACCTTGTGTCATTTCTTCCCAGCAACGAGCCATTTGTCAGGAACAGCAGATCATTTTCCACTGCAAACTCAAGCTGATCCCTTGCCTAATACTGCACCCGTATTTTATTGTTTCTGCGAAGAGTTATAGCAGCAGTGGGTCCCTCATTTTTTATTTATTTTTCTCCTATAGTGTTGCACACCCTTTATCTTTTTGGTGATATGTGATGGTCCTTTTGCTTTTGCTGTCCCTTAGCCAGATCTCCTGTGATCCAAATCCATATTCCATCCAGAGTACAGTTTACTCAGGGCAGAAGAGAGAATTGGAAAACGAGCCCTGGTGAAGAACTTTTTCCATCAGGTGCTTTTTGTGTGCTTTCAGATTCACTGGGCCTTGCCTGAGTTAGTAGTCACAAAAAACTGTAGGAGTTGCTCTTAAGCTGCCCTGATAGATCTAACTTTGCCTCGAGGATGTAGGTGATGCATAAATGACCTCTCAGGATCCCTTCCAGCCTTAGCTAATATATTCCATTACGTCGCTCTGTTAGCCCCATCATATTTAGGGACACAAAAGGCAGGGAAACAGCAAGAAAAGATACTGAAAGTTGACAGAGAGGGCACCTGAGCATTCAACTCCTCTTGGTTCCCAATGAGCTTTTCCTCACACTGTAGGCAGCTCGGATGTCTGCAGTCACCTCCTTGCAGAGCATGCAGGGATGTTGTTGATACGTTTTGAAGCAGCCTGTGTCCCAAATCACACATGTCCTAAAGGCACACTTAGCTGAGAGCATTAGTGCATTCATCCCAAGAACACAGCCTGGCCTCTCACAGCGTGCTCTCTCCCTGGCAGACTTGAGAGAGTAATCACAAAAGCAGCCTATTCTTACAGCCGCTCTCATTTCTTTTCCTTGAGCTTTGTATTCATTTTGACACAGGAGTTTTGTGATAGAAAATGACAAGGGAACAAGTGCTGGAGGTCTGATGGTTTGTGGTGAGCACCCATTGAAAGCTAATGGAACTTCTGTCCTTCCACTCCGGTGGTACATTAAGGAGCTGGAGTAGCCACTGCCTGAACTTGTTCTGAACACTTTGTTCCTTGCTAATTGGTTAAGGTTAAAACATTCTGCTTGGAGCTTCACAGATGGGACTTTAATACTTAGTAAACATTTTCTGGATGGTTTGAGGTTAACAGAAGAAATTGTTGGAAAGTAGGAACTAATGAAGAGAAAAAAAGCTTTTGCTTTTTCTTCAGAAGAACTTGAATTAAGAAGACCCCCTTGATTTCAAACCAGCTGACTGAGAACTCTGTCCTGCCCATGGTGGGGATGTGCTGGATGGTAGCACATTTTTAAATCATACGCTGCACTCTAATCTCCAGCCTGCAGAGGCTGAGTAAATTGATCCTATACTTTCTAAGCTAAGCTTAATCTTTTATTGTCTGGCCAGCGTAGCTCACAGAACAGCAAGCTCCATTTTTACTGCAGACAATTGCAAGCACGGAAAGAGGGAATCACTGTTGGTAGAAAGTGCAGGTTTCATGGAATTCTCCTCTCTCATTTCATTCTAGATGACATCATAAAGCGCCACAGGAAAGAGCAAACAGATTCGAGTGCTGCAGGCGACAGTGGGAGCCAGCAAGTCAAGAATGGGAGTTCAGCCTACGGGTTTGGGCGGCCCCGTTACAGCGCCTGGAAGCAGAGGAATTTGCAAGGTAGATGGGCACTTGAGATTTCACAGCCATGCCAGCCTGGAAAATGCATTTTTGTAACAAAATGAAGCACTTAAATCCTTGTTCCGTCTAATTTTTGTGCACGTATAAGATGTACTTGGGTTCTGATTAGCTTTTCTCTCTGCAACAATGAAATATCAGGGCCCTTTCAGAGCATAATTCATACATTTCTTTCCCTTCCACTCTCTTGTGAATTACTAATTCAAAGTCGCTTAATATCTATTCCCTATTCCCCCTGGCTTTGCATATTTTAATTATGCCTCATCCTAATCCTCATTTTCCCAGAGCAGACTTAAATTACTCAGATTACCCTTGCAGTAACTGTATTTAATAGCTCAGTTAGTGAAGCTAAATTGTCACTTTTGCTATTTTTAAGGTGAGGGTTTTTTTAATACTGAGTAATAACACACTTGGTTTCGTTCTACTAGTTTTCACCTACAAAACCAAAGTGATCTGCTGCATGAAATGAGATCTCTATCATTTTTTTTAAATTAAGGTGTCTCGGGAAGGGCAGATAAGAAGGGAATCCTCTATTTGTCTGTCTGGTGAAAAGAAAAAAAGTTTTAGAACTAAGGCTCTCCCCATAACATAATGGAAAATCACTTCCTTGAAGATTTTAGTGACAATTTGCAATTATGTCTTTGCAATCTTATCTTGGAGTGCAAATGGCACATCAGGACAGTGGGATTACTGGGAGCAATCCTGTTTCTCTCTGGTCTTCCTCCCACCCTCATATTCTTGGTCTCCACCACATATCGCCTCGCTGAGGATCATTCCAGCTCAAAACAGAATGATGTTAATTGCCCTCTGCAAATTGATTTTTCTGTCAAAACACAGGCTTTGATATTCTTCCACGCTCAAGTGACTCCTGCATCCAGAGTCAATTAAATCAGATTTTTTTCCCTTATTCCTTAGATGGAACAACTTTTTTGTTCATTTATAGAATTATTTCTGCTAATCTTATAGTTTCATAGGTTTTTGCTGAGTCTAAATTCAGCCCAGCCAAGTGAAGTGTGTGGTGCTGCTCTCAGTAGCAATTTGGGGAAACTCAGCATGACTGGGAATTGAGCCCATAATTCTTCAGGGGCTTAGTTCACTTCAGTCCCTGCTGAAATGCAGTCTGGGCTGAGATGTGATAACCATTATCAAAATGATCAGAGGAGCCCAGCACTGTAATGACAGAGGAGGAAGAAGAATATTATGCTGATTAAACCAGCAAGCAGAGTTCTGTTATCCCTCCTGGAATATGGATTAAACCATCTCCCCGGTGGGGGAAAGATGATTTTTAATGACAAAAAAATTTGAATTTAAAATCTTCTTGGAAAAAGTCAGCTAGACATAGGGACTTCTCCTCAGACTGGGCTTGCTGAGCAGAGGCGCCTCTTGAGCAATCCAGGTGTGCCCAGCACCAGGCTCTGAGCGTGGACCCAATCATACGAGGGGTGAGGGGGTTGTTCTCCAGCTGCTGATGCTGTGGGGTCTTCTTGAAATGTTCTTACGTTATTGAATATCTTCCAGACTTTTTGGAGAGGAGTGTCCCATGTGTCACACTTCAGGACACACATGGCAGACTGAGGCCGTGGTCCCCAGCTGGTGTGCATGGGGTTCCCCTTGGAGGCTGATGGCTGTGTCATGAATTATTTGTGTTGGCTGAGGTGTGCCTGAGAGCACTGCTGAGCAGAGACTCTCTAACAGGAGCAGACTGATGGGGCATTCTCTCGTCAGGGATGCCTTCTGCAGCAGTCTCTCCTACTGCCCTGATGGGATACCCAGAAAAGGCAGCTCAGTCCCTCACTGCAAAGGATATGCCCTCTCTAAGGTGCAGGAGAGCTGTGTTGCAAGGCTTGGTGGCCTGCAGGAAAGCAGTCTGACAAATAGGCAAAGGATAGGGGCAAGCCCAGGGGAGTGGTGGTTGAAGAGAACAAAGCGAAAAAAACCTGGGGGGACAGAAGCAGAATGAAAAATCAAAGGGCTGTTAAACACAGCAAGTCTGCATCTTCAGATGTCAAAAAGAAATACGTAGTTTGTTAAAAATCAGTGTTTGTCGAGAGAGGAGCATTTACACACCTGCCCTTCCTCAGTGAGAAAGCACCATCTACAAAGGAAATAACTACTGGCCCCGTAGGACCTGTGAACTGCATTGCATTTTTGTGTGTGTTCCCAACAGGCACCTCTGGCCATAGGGCACAAAGCACCCTGATGTTCTGTTTGGGAGCTGCTTCTCACGAGCATGGCCTAATGCCTTTTTGCTTTAGAGCCTGAGCAGCTCAGATCATCTTCACCTGCATTCCAGTGCAAGCAGCTCATGTTGGTGCTGGCCAGTGTCACACCCTGGGGCTGGAGCCTTCGTTCATCTGTGGTGGTGGCCCCTGACAGCAGTGTCACTGCTGTCTCAGAACACTTCATTTCTAATTGCTCCAAGTCAGTATAAATTGCTGTGATGTGGCAATCAATGGTGTAAGATCAATGCAAGCAGTCAACTGCTCTGTGTTTTGTATCAGTGAGGTTCTCCTGGATGGTGCAGGACTTGAGTGCACAGCCATGCACAGCTTTGTACCTGATTTATACACCTCTGAGTATGTGTGTATGTCTCATTGGTGTAGTGACTGCTGGGGGTGGGGATGGGCTAAGAATGGAAGGGTTGTAAATATACTCAAGTGACCTTGCAACTGGGGATGGCAGAGTCTGAAGTAGCAATGTACTCTGTGTGTGCTTTGAGAAGTAGAACATACGTGTATAAAGTAGTTGTGTGGTAGACTTGGAGGTGCCCTGGTGGACACACTTGTGCTCTCTGCCTTGGTACAGAGAAGGTTTGAACATAGCAGGGTTGTGAACTCTGCACATGTGCTAAACCCCCTATAAACCTGTGTGAGCTGTAGGTCTGTGATTCTCCAACGCAGGGCCAAAATTAACAATGCTGGTGTCTCCACTCCTGTACCTCTGCCCAGGTGTTGCATCAGGGATCCGCTGGTAAGTGAGGTAACAGAAATAAATTCCCTCTTTGCATTTTAGCCATGAGCTTGTGGTTGTTCTGGCTGTCTGCCTGTGTCAGCTCACACGGCAACTCAGAAACTTTCTATTTCATTATGACTACAGAAATTTATCACATGGAGTTATTAGGCTTGAAAGCACTGTGCTTGGTCTGACAGAGTGCTTTCCTCTCAACACTTCAGCGCACTTCAAAATCATAAATAGGCTTAGAGGAAAAGGTTAAATGCAAGATGGACAGTGGGTGTGTACGTATTGTACCCTTATGAAAAGCAGTAGCAGGTGTCCTCTTCAATATGTTCAGGATATGTCAAGCTAAAAGAAAATAAATATATATAAAAAACTTATGGTTTAGTTTTCACTTACCAGATGCTATAATGTGGGCACTCAGAGCTATTTCAGGCTGTGGGGTTGGCTTTCGGATGCTCGAGTCACTTGTGTATCTGTATCAAAAGGCTTTTTCTCTTTCATAGTTAATTCATAGCAATCTGAGCTCTGACAACAGATTGACAGGTCTCCTGATGTGGGTGTTCCTGCCTTTATGAGGAATCCAAATTGTGGAAATCTTTTTTCTTCTATGTTCTTTCACATCAAATAAGGTGTATCAGTCCTACACAGAATAAGAATGTTCACAAGACATTGAAAAGGTGAATTATTTAATATTTTTGAACGAATTAATGTTATTCTTGCATCACCCTTTGTAGAGATACTCCTGTATCATGTTATGTTAACCTCATAATCTGTTTGCAAAGCTGTACATAATCATAAATTGTACTTTGAAGGCTGCTAAAATCAGAGGGGCTTTTTTGTAGGTCCTAACCGTTTTAGAAGAGGATTTGGACAGCAACAATACAACCGGAGACAATTCAGGAATACTTTGCCTGGTCGCAAGAGAAGAGCAGCTGCTGCGTTCAGTGGAGTGAGCCCTTTAAATCGCCAGGCATCAGCTCAGGAGGTAGGGGAATAAGGAAGCTACAGCTTTTCCCAAATGTCATGTAGAAACCTGAACAATCTACATAAAAAGGTACAGACACCATCTTTTTTATGCGTGTGCACAGCATTTGTATGCATAGATGAGTACAGGCATACATGCATATGGAATAGCCATTTTCCAGTTGGTTTTATAAGCTTCTGACTTAGCATAATTTTACCCATCAGTTCCCATGGGTTTTGAAAAAAAAAAGATTATTTAAAAATTGTTGTTAAAAGATTTAAAAATATTCCCATTAAAATGAATTCCATGGGATCTCATTTTACTGTTTAGAGGAGGTGTATTAAGATTCATTGTTATTTGTTCTCCACCCAGAGCATTTTCCAAATTCCTGTGAAGTCAATGGAAAGGCTGTTGGTGACTTGTCAGGTGGCTTTTGTTCAGAGACATCCTTTCCACTAGCAAGTGGGCAATCTCTACCAGAGACAGTGATTCGTATGACAGATAGGCCTCTGTGAGAGGTGACTGGTTTTTCTGCACTGATGGAAATCCACTCACTTCGGAGGTCATAGCTGCTCAGTAAGCTTTTTTAAAAATACCAAGTGCTGAACATGATGGCACATTTAGTGAAGGTGTCCTAGGGGTATAAATAAGAGAGCCGTAAACTGTGCCTGGCATGTGGTTATTCCTGAAAATAAAGACAAGAATGACTCAGATATTGAGTGTAGTTGGGCATTTACAGAAAGTAGTAAGCAGTTGCTAGGAGGCATAATCCTACAGTAGCTTCCACTTTGCAGAAATAAAACAAGGGGAAAGAATACGGCAACACACTTCAGTTAGTGGGTAGCAGCAATGATGGTGTTGTCCCAGAGAAATAAATAGGCTGGAGCCTGGGGCAGGTTATGTCAGAACTGCAGGAAGACAGACACTGCTAAGGGGTCTTCTGAGGTGCTTCAATGCATGTGTCCAAACAAGGAAGAGCCGATGACCAAGAAGAAACCTGAACAAGGCTATAGTGCTTGGGTTCTGTAGACTGGTTTTTGGTTTTGTTTTTTTTTTAAATTTCTGCACCATTAGAATAAACATTCTTCCTGGCACATGTAGTATGCTGTCACTTCCCCTTGCCCCCTGTTTGTGCACCGAGACTGCGCTACAGGGGCAAATGCTGAACTCTCCCTGCTCTTTCAGGGCAACAAGAACAGCAATACTTTTGCTCAAAGCAGCAGTGGGCAGCAGAAGGAACAGCCACAGCCATCTCCAGGCCCCAAGAGATTCAGAACAGATGCTGCCAGCATGCACACCCCAGGGAAAAGGTAAAATCTTTGGTAACTCTGGTGTTTTTTTGCTTTTCAGCAATTCCCTGTGCAGCTCATGAGGTTCTGTGCTTGGTGTGTGCCAGCTGGGAGTAGCTACAGCCATGTGCCTGTCCTGCATGACAGAAATAACCCAGGGGATGTTGGGAAAGCACCTGTAAAGAAAACAACTTCATGCTCATAGTTAATAATGTAGATACTAGATTTGTAATTTTATTTTAGGAAGCATGGAAAATGTGATCTTAGTATTTTTATGAACTTTTCCTCTGTCACTTTAGGGAACAGTTTTGAAGGGTGAAATAGCATTTGTTTTCATAAAGGCAGGAAATACAGATTCTAGTCATTAGGGATAGGTAGAGAGAGGAAGTCTGTCCCAATGAGGGGGTGCAGGAGCAGACTGTGCTTCAGGAGCTGTGAGGAAAGTAAGCTGCCAGGTGCTGGTCACTGTCTTGGTGCCTGTCTCCTTGGGATTATTGTGTTTTCTGAGTTCAGAAGGAAGCTCCTTGGAATCCCATCTTCTTCTGCTCTGAGCAGAGTAGGTACTGCATGACATCCAGAGGTCCCTTCTGCCCTGATTTTTTTCTATTATTTTCTTCAATTATTTATTTTTAAATTCTTTTTAATGAGCAGAGTTCAGAACACACAAGCTGTTGTTTCCTTTGAGCAGAAAATCAAGTTCCTCTGAAATTCTTTGCTGGCAGAAAAACCTGTTGGGCTGACCTGGATGACACACAGCCTGATTTGCTTCTTAAGCTGATTTTTAAGACCAGCTTTGGTTAAGTATTTCAGCATTAAACTTTAGGAGAGAGCTGGCATCATCTTCACCTCTTTCTCTCTCCTTTACCAGCAGGCCTTTCCGGCTAAACAGGGGACCAGCATTCCAGCAGAAGTGGGTGCAGCGATGGTTCTCCAAAGGCCGCTTTCAGAGAGGGGTCAGTATCAAAACATCTCTTCTGCAGCCTGCTGGTAACAAACCTTCATTTTTACCAGCCCAGTTGCATCTTAGCTTCCAAAAGTAGGCAGGAGAGAGAGGTGGATGACTTGACCAGAGCCTGTACTATTGCAGGACAGACGATTTTAATGCAACTTAGTGTTCTGGCAGCTAGAAGGTAAGTCCTGAGAGGGTGATATAAATAAGCCTTGCAGCTCATAGAGCAGCACAAGCAGGGCAAAGGAAGGCCACCCCATACAAATCACTGTGCCAGCAGGAAGCCCTAAATCTGCAAGTTTCTTGAGAACTTGCAAGGAACGATCTCTTCAGATACACCAAATGAAATCCTGGAAATAATTTTTTCTGAAAGCTAATTCTTTAAATAATTAAATATATATATATATATATATTTCACAGCAGGTGGATGCTCTTGGAGAAGGGAAACCGCCAAGGATGAGAAGGTAATTGGTGAACAAAGGCAAAATGCAAACACCACGTGCTCTTTCACGCTTGAGGCTGGATAAATCTCCCTGTCTCGGCAGGTGGCAAGCGAAACCCAGCCCAGGAGCAATTCTGACGGTTTCTGTGGTTAATCCCCAAGCGGGCCAGAGCAGCGGGTAAGTAAACGAGGTGATTTGTTAGGGTGGGAGCCCTACAAAAGCCATTGCAAATCCCTTTAGCGTTATTGCAGTTTGACTCCTATAATGAGTGCGCACTGAATGGTTCAGATCCCAAATGGTTAGCAAATAATGTCTGGTTCCATTCCCGCGTATCTGAAGGAGATAAAGATCTGTATTTACCTGTAATTACACGGTAATCTCTAATTACCGTGCCGCTGGTTTGTTATGCAGAATGAGGAGAAATGGAAGGCAGGGAGCTCCTGGGAGGAGTCAGGCTGGCTGTGCTTGCTGTTGGGTGTTGGGGAAACGCCGTGTGCTGCAAAGGGACACACAGGCTGGAAAGGAACAGCCTGAGCCCTGGGCTGAGCTGGTGCAGCTGCAGGACCTGGCATCCGGGTGGGGGCAGAGAGAAGGGTGGGTGAGGACACTGTGGATGTCCTGGGTGCAGAGGGCACCCCACGATCACCTGAATGTGACAGTCCCCAGTGCTGGAGCTCTGCCTCCACAGCAGCTCTCCTGGCAGCCTTTGAACTCTGCCAAGAGGCCAGACTTGTCATGGAGGGTACGTGGCATGCAGGTGTCTCCTTCACTCCGTGCCGGTTTGCAGAGGACAGGGAGTGAGCAGCCTCATCATCCTGAGTGACTGTGGGTCTGTGCATTCCCCAGGCCTGGATCCAAACGCCCGTTCCTTCGAAGCCAGAGACCCCCAGCTGTGATGACCAAGCCCCAGCCCAAGGGGGTGATGCTGAGATTCAACTTCCGTGCAATGGCCAACCAGGTAGAGAGGATTGTCGACAGGACAGGCAGTGACTGGCACCCTGCAGCAGCCCTGCCACTAAGCTGTTAACATCACGCTCAGGTTTCTGGGGCTGCCAGCTGGGTTTATCTAACATAGCCCGGGAGGAAAGTCCTGTAGC
Source organism: Pitta sordida (assembly GCA_013390025.1). Lineage (NCBI taxonomy): Eukaryota > Metazoa > Chordata > Aves > Passeriformes > Pittidae > Pitta > Pitta sordida. Next base: position 50,438 of record WEKX01025784.1, on the reverse strand, counting down.
TGTGTTGGCCAGGTTGCTCTCAAAACTGAAGGCACTCAGGAAGACTGTTCAGCAACTACAGACTCAGCCCAATTTTTCCTGTTCTGTTGGCCAGTCTCGGCCTGTCTATGTGCTTGCTTGGAGCGGGGAGATCCTGGCCAGGGGGGACTGCTTCACTGTCAGTGCTCCCCACTCCTCAGAGACACATGGCACTTCTGGGCTTTGCTTGCTTTTTGCTTTGGTGACCTTCTCAGTACCACATGTTACACTAAAGTATGGTCCGAGAGCCTTGGGGCAGCTGTGAAATCCTGTTCCGCCTTCTACATTGCCGGCAATTCTTGTCTGGACGGTTTGGTTTTACTTGATGCCTTGTGCTCAAATGCCATCTGCTTGCTCCTGTTCTTGCCGAGGATGCCCGGTGTCTTGGGGCTGGGAGCTGCTTGGAGGTTTTCCAGCCGCACACAATCTGTCGAGCTCCGTGTCTCTGTGTGCTCAGTGGTTTAATTGACTAACCAGCTGTGAAACACCATCCCAACTGATGGGCTCTAATCAATACCCTGCTACAAGTTGGGCTGTGCTTTGCCAGAAGAGGTGGGACTGACTGGCTCTCCCTTTCCCCTGCAGACCAGCCTGACGCTGGATGAGAGGTTCTCTGGTCTGAGGAATAAGAGGCGCTTTACAGGAGCCAGGAGCGCCGGACGGACGGTCACCATGCCCTAGGATGGCGTGCTGCTCGTCACAGGGACTGCCACTAACAGTCCAGGCCCCTCACAGGGGCTCAATAAAAGTTGTTAGATTCCCTTTGAGATAGCTGATTTGGCAATGTGCCGTCTCCTTCCTTACACCCAGAATGAATGAGCAATTGAGGGCAGGGATGAGGTAGGATGAGCAACGGGGTCAGAGCACAGGGCAGGTGGGACATGTATGGGGTGGTGGAGGGGAATGAATGGAGGTGGATTTGCTGGAAGAGCTTTGCCGAGGAGCTGTAGGGCTGGCATCAGCCCTGTCCCCCTACTAGGGCCTGCTGTGCTGACCAGGGTGACTCCTGCAAATGGGAATGGGTACCAGCTCCAAGCCATGCCCGTGGACCCTTCCCTGCATTGTCCCACGAGTGGGATAGGGTTGAGGATGCTGTGCCTGCCCACATGGGAGAGAGAGAGAGGAAGCAGATCATACGTGGATCTGAGGGATGTGTACCAGCATTGGACACATCTAGTGAGGATACTCCAGCTGCCTGTAATCCCCAGAATCCACACAACTGCCCAGTTTGTTCTTGGAGGCATCCCTGCCAAGAGGTTGCAGTGTAAGATCGCTCCACCCTGAAAACGTCTAGCTTTTCCCTGACAGGCCTGAGCACCTTGCATTTCTCTGTGGGTTGCTGTGCTGTTTCTGACTGCTGCTACTGGCCCAGTTGTGGGGATGGGGTGAGACATGCTGTGCTGCTGGAGTGACTGTCCTCAGCACAGAGCACAGACAGGCTGCCCCAGCACAAATCAGGTTTTCCAGTGCGGCAGTAGTTCTGCCTTAGGGTTTCTGTAGTTGCATCTCCACCCATTCTCAAAGCACTGGCATAGTCAAGCAGTCTGATGAACTCTGTGACATTAATGAGCTGGGTTTAGACACTTTTAAGTGAAGCCCTGCACCAGCCCTGAGTAAGTGATCAATTCTCCACCCACAGCTGGAACCCAGCTCTGAACGCGCTGGACACAGCCCGTTACTGGGCTCTAAACTGTACTTATGAAAGGAATTATTTGATAGACTGCGTTACATTTTACACCGAGCATCTTTAACGAGAGACTGGACTTGGCATCGGTTTTACAGGAATGTGTGAAATGTTGTTAAATGATGAAGCAGTGATGTACTGGTCCAGTGCACTGAATAAAAAACTAACTTCTCAAATGTCACCTCCAGTTATTTCCCTTCCTTCAACAGGCTTTTGGCGCAAGTTCAGCCTCTTAGCAAGGCCCTGCAGGGCACAGCAAGTGCAGCTGCGTGGGCTGGCACTTCGGGGGAAGCTGTGGTCCCCATTGGTGCCCACTAGCAGTGGGGCGCTGGCCTGGCCGTGCAGGCACTTTGCTGCTTACAGAGCTGCCTCCAAAGCAGCGCGAAGTTTTCAGTAGATATTTTGTAAAATATTTTCTGTGATCTCCTTTGCCATGAACGTTATTGGAAAAATTACCAGCACAGCCCTGGGTCCGAGTGTATTCAAAATGAAACAAATGCACCCAGGCTGCCAGGTTAATGAACTCTGGGGGGGACATCACCTCTTCAAACAAATAATCGGTATGTCATGGAAGATGAACAAGAAACACGGTCACTGATGGCAGTTACCTCTTGCCTATAAATACGGACAAAAGATGCTAGACTTGCTGGGAAAACCTGAGCACTTCTTCAACCGGGTTGTGAAGGGGCGGAGTCGTTCACTCCTGAAAGAAAAGCTGAGCATTGAGCGCCCTCTTGCTGTTCAGAGCACACCCTGATCCTATTCTCCGAAGTTTCTCAGCAATGCGAACTCTATCATTTTTTAAGCACTTCTTAAATAAAAATGAGGGCTTAAGTGATAAAAACTACAGTGTCTTCTTCGCTTAATTCCCCTGCAGGGCTGTATCACTTTGCATGACTCAGGAGACAAAACAGGCTTTGCACTGAATTTATAAGTGGCCGAAACGTGCGACGTACTGGGAAACTAGGAACACCATACTAAAAAATAAAGCGTCAGTGCCGCCCGTCTCCTGCGGCAGGACCGGGCCGCTGTTGTGTAGGGGCCGGGCAGGGGGCGGCGGGGTTGGGGATCCCCGCGCTCCTCACTCTGCCCTTCCCGGGGAGAAGGGCTCTGCCGCAGCCGCACACGGTGCGCAGCCTGGAGCGGGCGCTGGAGGGGAAGGGCAGCTCGGGCATCCTCTGCCTCAGCGGGAGGAAGCTGCGCGACTTCCCCGGCAGCGGCTGCGACCTGAGCGACATCACGCAAGTCTAAAGAGGAGGAAGACAACCATGAAGCTCCTTCTCTTTGAGAAGAGGACTATGAACCTCACTATGTTTGGGAAGGGAACAATGAACCTTCCTCTGTTTGGGAAGAGGACAGTGAACCTCCCTCGGATGTGGCATCAGGGCCTGAACACTGACAGCAGCACAACCCAGCAGTCAGAGGGGAGTGAGGAGCGGAGCCTCATGCAGCTGAGTACGACTGCCTTGTTTCTTGTCTGCTGGAGCAGTGTCTTGTACGTGTGTCTCAGCATCACCTGTACCCGATGTTCCTCCACAGTGTATTGTCACAGAGTCATTTAATGTTCTTGTTACCCCTGACTACAAAGGGCTCACAGCCCCACAGAGTTCAGATCCCATTTTGGGGTGAGCATCTTTCATGTTGTTTCTTTCAGGGAGTACTGTGAGTATGGGGGATCCTGTCCAGAAATACACTGATTTTGAGGAAATTGGCCAAGGGTAAGACCGATTGCAGTTAGTTCTACAAAACCATGGGCCAGGTATTTTTCTGGTGTAATATCAATTGTGAAGTCAGGCAAGCTCCAGATATATTCAGACACTGGTCTTAGATCCTCCTGGCTCTCAGTACTGATCAGAATTTGTAACTGTGGTCAGAAGGCATTGTCAAAGGCCCCTGCTGCTGGCAGTGCCTTGCCTACAGCAAAAGAGCAGGAACACAGCAAAAGATCTGTCCCTGGAACTTTATTGTATAAAAGAGCAACTAACCACTTAGTAACTGTTATAAAACAGTTCTTAATAATATTTATTTCCAATATTTTTCTTTAAAAAAAAATCCAGTAGTCAGGATTATAACCACATAGTTTAAAAACTGAAACAAGAGATAATCAGTGGGCTTTCTTTTTTTAGCACAGGTAGGAAACACCATAAATTCAGTAACAGACATGATGCCAATGCACTTGAGGGGAAAAAGCATCATCTGCCTGATGGCAGGGCCTTAGTGGATCTCACATCTTTTAGGTAAGAAATGGAAAAGAATCAAATGTATTATTTTCCAGTTCTTTAGACACTCACACCCTCCCTTAGGTTTTGAACTAAAATAGTTTAGTGTGTGCATTTGAGACTTGCTCCAGCCATTTTTTTCTTGAGCACCGTGCATGGCAGAGGGCTGGTGGGCTGCTCTGCTGTTGACTGAGGAGTCAATGAACCCAGGTGTTTTATCAACACTTCTGACAGCAGAGATCTGCTGTCTGGCCTGGCTTTCACTCACACAGCCTAAAGTGCTTCTCCTTTCTTCACTGCTGTTTTGTTTCTAGAGATGTTTTCCAAGCTTTTAATCCCCTTCCTCCAGGGTAATTTTTTTGGTGTCCTTGCTCATCCACTTCATAATAATTAGGAGGGGGTCAAGCACCCCATGGGTGTATTTGATGCAGATCTGCTCTGGTGGGTTGTACACCTATGTTCCTATGGGATACAGGTAGAGCTCATCAGGTGGATCCTTGCCTGAGCATCTGTGGGGATGCAGGGGCTGCACCAGTGGCACACAGTGTGGCTCTGCTGCCTTCTCACCTGTGCTCAGCTCTTGTTTACAAACTTCAGGGTGTAAAAAAAGCCACTGGTGCTCAAAGAGGGCAGTGGGGCCCGGGGAAGGCCCAAGTGTTACATACAAGGAAAAAACACTGGTGGGGAAAACCCATGCCTTTATTCCCTCTTGCCTCAGCCAAAGAATTTAATCATAAGCCCAGTCAAAGAAGGGGAGTGAGAGCCCAGGCCCTTCTGTATTTAATGAGTGCTGTGTGTATTTTTGATGTCACCCTGTGTGGGGTGATGACGGGGCAAAAAGGAGTTCTCTCCTAAAGAAATTAATGTAATCCTTAAATGATTGTAAGAAATGTAACTGTGGTAATTCTCAAATAAGCCACGAGATGGCAAATTATGATTGCATTAGGCACCTCATACTCATCTCACAAGTGCAGCCAGGCAGTCAACAGGAAAAATCCAATTAAAATTACTGGGATGGAGAAGGTGAGTTTACAGGAAGCATTTATGAAATAATTTAAAAACTATGGTCCTGAATTCCTACTGTATCCTTAAAGTCTAAATACACCCTCTGAGCATTTGAACTATATGAAGAAACTCCCTTTTGGAAGATGAAGTCTTTCTGCCATTCTGGTTGCAAACAAACACAGTAGATAATATTTTTCATTTCTTCTCTTGAAACTTTATTTGTCTCTGTGAGACTATTAAAAATGCTGCAATGATGGAGAGAGGTAGTGATAAAAGCTTGGTTGTCCCGCATGAAATAAATCCAATCTAAGTGCTCTGCTACCACATGGGTGCTAGAGCAGGTACAGTTTCTGTCTACACTAAGGTGATAGTCAGACTCAGAACACTGACTTATTCAAGCAGCTCTCATTTATTGGCTATTTCACATTACAAAAATCCTATTTTGTGGCATGGCTTGTGGTTTCCAGACAAGCCAAATCCTTCACCCATGGAATAGTAGCAACTGTGTTGCTCTATTTCAAAAGTGTGCAAATACCACTGACAAAAGGGCAGGAGAGGGTGCATGTAAAAACTTGGAAGTCACAAGTGTCCAGGTTAAGAATCAAGAGCAAAACCCTGGTGACATTAAAGCCACAGGGAATTCTGCTTTCAATTCTATGACTTTCCAAGCCTGTTTTGCCTCTAGTGTGAATGACCTCTCTCAATGTTTCTTCCTGCCCGTGTTTGCTACTTTCTCCTCCAGTAACATGTTTAAAGTTCATCTTGTCTCTTAGGATTCATTAGCATTTAACAATGAGAAAGCCCCTCAAACTTCATGAAACCAAGCTCCTCTAGCAAGGAATAACATTTTGTACACTCTGTGAATCTGAGTGACAGACAGTATCACGGTACAATGCATCTATTCATGAACATTTACATCATTTATATCCAACCCTTCATCTCTCAGCAGCAGTTAACTGACTCAGGGACTAAACAGCAATGCAGAAGCTCTGTGACAGTGACAAGTGGTGATAACCAGCCTGCTGACAGCCTTTTCCACGTGTGCTTCTGTGCTTGTTTAAAGGACAGCATGAGCAATACTGCATCTTCAACACAACTCCATTGCTGCTGGCTTATCTCAGATAAACCTTGAAGGTCAAAGACAGCGTAGCTCTGTTTTTGGAATAATAGGGGTGTCTCTCTGGCTTTATTCAAGTCCATGATAAACTGTCAAATCAACTTCAACAGAGCCAGGAGTTTATTAAGGGCTTCACTTTAAAGGTCTTAGAGCATCAGCTACTCACAGGAAATTGAGCTGTTGGTGGTATGTCTTGCTTCCTGTGAAAAGGCAGGATAAATTAGGAGTGTATGTGCTCTAAATTGCTAAAGAAGATAAAGTTATTTACTTGTTTAAGGTTTTCCAACTCCTTGCTTCCTTGCATTGAGGTTTCTCTTTGCAATTTGTGTACACAACATAGAGTTCCATAGAAATTGACATACAAAAGCCTATTTTTACAGAGATCTGGATAAGGTGTAGTTAAGTACAGTTAGCAAGTTCTCTCTGCTCAAACAGTGATGCTCTGAAGTGTACCAGAAACCAACTTCCATCCTGACAGCTGCCAGGACAGTGGGGAAAACCAAGTCCAAAGGGAATAAAGCTGACTGTGGTGTGCTTTTCCAAAACCCTGGTCCGACACATAGCTTAGCAAGGGGATCCTTCCCTCAAATACGTGGTGTATATTTGAACACTTGACGATGGCTGCAGTGCTGTCAAACATCAGGAATTCTCACCCTGTAAGTACAGCCTTGACTCAAGTATTTGCTGCCTTTGGTATTGTCACCTTAAGGATAAACTGCCAAAAGAAGCAGGCCCACACCTCGCTGGATGTGTACGGCTTGAGTTGGCTAAGGAGATTTATATGTAACTTATGTGCATGTCTGTTGCCCTTCTGTTTTAAGGTCTTGATTCAAATATGCAGTTCAAGCTTCATTTGCCTGTGCTTCCTTTAAAACAAAGCAATAACATCAAGTACAGTTTACTATCAAAAGGTGTCTACATACGAGACAAAATCAACAGGAAAAAAAAGTCTGAATCAGGAGTACCTGCAAAATATAAGGAAATAACTGGAGCACAGCTGTCTGAACAATAAACAGATGGCTAGCAAGAATGGAATTATTTGTCAATAAACTGATAAGCAACCTACAGTGAGGACTGAGACTCTACATATGCCCAGTTTTGCCGGAAGGATTCGCAATGTCCAATTAATTCAACAAATAGGCAAGCATAAGATTTTTTGGCTTGAAACAACTCTATTATTCTCTTTATAGATTAAAATAAGTGGAATAATAGTAAAAAATGGTTTCTTAGCCTATACTCATACTACTGTAGAAAATGCAGTTTATTGTTTATTATAATAAAAAACTAACAAGCTGGAAACCTCTGTGAGATAAGAATAGGAATTACAGATATAAAGCTGAAGTTTATATTACATGTGCATTGAAAGCTAAGAATATCATGACAGATTTATGGATAAAGAAAATTGCTCCCATATCCTACTTAGTGATTACAGTGAGAAGGGTAAAACCTGTTTGACAACTTATTTCCTTATAAACCTATTTTGTATTTAAAATACTCCGTCCTCTTCCCATTTCTGAATTATTCATGAGCAGTTCTATTTAGTTACAAGAAACAAAATCTTAATTTTTATGTACAGATAGCATTGCATTAACTGTAGTTACATTTAAGCCTTTTACAATTAAAGACATTTAATCCAAATGCTAAGAAAAAGTCTCTGGAGACCATTAACTTGAAAATTTATTTACAACTTTTGAATAGGATTTGAGGATGTTATCTTTCAACCCTGAAAAAGCCACCTCACTCTTTATTTCATGGATTTAAAATCCAATTTAAATATTCATGACAAATACGCTTCATATATAGGGAGAAATGCATGCATTAGAAAGCATACTGATTAAACTCAATATAGTTTTAATGGAAACAGGTAACCACTTGATTAGTGGCCAGTAAAAATCTGTTTTAATTTACATAAAACCATATCCTCTCTTTGAACTCAGGGTCTGGCTCATTTGACTTTGTGTATCTCGACATAAATAATTTTAGTATGGTTATACCATTGCTGTTTCTTATCACATATTCTGAATCAGGATTTATACCATTAATGTTAAAAAAAAAGTTAAATACAGAAGAGCAAAAAAAGAGATTTTTTTTTTTTTGCTACATATTAAATTTAAGTTGTTTATCTTAAACTGTTTTGTTGAATTTATTGATTCGGGAATATCTCTTGCTTTTTCAGAAAGCCTGGTCTAACACGTGAGATTTGCAGATTTTTAATAACAGTGAATTTAGCAGGTTCCTAAATGGTCACAGCCATGCAGCAAATGAGCCACGTCAAGCAGTGAGGAATCCATGTGTGTGTGTGACCACAGAGCAATCATAGCTGTTATTAGTTCACTGCTCACAGCAGAAACAACCTGACACCCCAAGAAAATGGTTTGGCAAAAAGGAAATTCAAGCCAAAAAATGCTTCAAAGTCATCATTCAGGGCTCCAGCAGAGCAGAGCAGCAAAGACCAGAAAATGGGGAACTCTCTGTGTCGCATTCTTGTTTATGTCCAAACATTCTCTCTGCCCAGAACCAGGTAGGAAGTAAATCCTAAATGTTTTAGTCTTGAGACTGTGTTTATTATAATAAAGTGCTTTTGCTGGAGGAGGTAAAAGATGTCATGCAGAATGTTTTTTATTTATTGTAGCCAAACTCCATATTGTGTTCTGATATTTATCTTACAGTTGCACATATTATTCGTTCATCAAGAGAAAACAGAACAAGAAGGAAAACACTTAAAATGCAGTAAGAACTCTGGTCTGGTAAACAACAGAAAGGTAATATCCTAGAGGCAGCATCTGAGAGCAAATGGGTTCTTCATGGTCAGCAGCAAGACTTATTTGGGAGCACCATTGACTAGAAATGATTACTTAGGCCACAGAGCTATTCAGTGATGTTGAAACATATTTCCATATGTTTCAGCCAAGCATAAAGAAAAACACATGGGGCTTATGTACAGTACATGGAGCTTGCAATTAATACAATGTTTAACATGGTATTAATGCTGATAAAATATTTGCCAAGTGGGTGTAAACCACAGTGATAACCTGTGTTTAGAAGAGTAAGATGTTCTAGGAGCAGAAATATGTCTCATCAGTGGAAACTGCAAAAAAAAAAAAATTACCAGGGTTGTGGAGGGCAATGAGAAAACAGTTGTGGTAATTAGTCCTGGTAGAGTAATCGTTGACTGAAGGATTTGCAGATTCCCTGTCATGTGACATGAAATCGGATCTTTTTGCCCCTGGGTCAGACTCGACTGAAAAAATGCAAACAAAAAAGGCTTAAATGTTCTCTGAAGAATTGTAACTGAAAGAAAAGAACAGTTAACATGCAATAATGATGCTTTGATTTCACAGCGTCTCAACAGCCAGATCACAAAAGATGATATAAATATGCACTTTGCACACTTGCAGAGCTTGGGTGAAATCATAAAGAAATCTGAAAGTAATGATATGGTTAAATATGTCAACAATTATTTCTAATGAAAACCAAGATCATCTTTCTGTTTGGTTGCTCCTGCATGAACAGGCAAAGAAAATTCAACCCAGGACTCTGGATATATCCCAAAGAACAATAAGTTTTAACATCAGCTATCAACCTCTTATTTAATATCTAGAATTCAAAATTCAGCAATGAGACAAATCTTCCATTTTGTCAGAAATCAATATCTAATTTACCTTAGCAGTACTTCGGAAGCAGAATTCATTGGAAGTTATCACTAGAGTGGGTGTCTGTGCTGGCTGATTCACAGCTTATAACTCAAAAGTCTATTTTAAAGACATGTACTGCAGTACAAAATCTTACACACAAATGAGCTTGTTACAGTCAACACTTTCCTTGAAACAACAGGAATATTTTTCATTAGAAACTCTTGGAGAGATCATCTTGTCTATACATTAATTACATTGCCCTTTGTGCAAATGAATTTAGATCCCATATGCTCTCGGGCAGGGAATGCATACTTTTTCACTCAAAATAATTTAGCAACTGTAGCATGACACTGCATTGCAAATGAATGTAGGATAGCATTTTTATTACAGACACACCTACGTACATACATGACTTTCCAAAATCCTTGGTGCTGTAAATTGTAGGGAATACTTATGTCTGACATTCCCTGCCTCCTAGTAGGTTACATGATTAGTTTAAAAAAAGAGGCCAGAGGGGAAGAAAAGTGTCTTGTTTCTTTGTGGTTTCTTGCAGGACAGATCATCAGATATTGGCATGTACTCCAATAACTTGCTGTTTAACACAACTGACAAGGTTTTGTATGCTTTGCCCTGGATTTAGTTTGGATCATGAATAAAAAGAAACCTGTTACAAAGAACCAGTGATGTGCCTTTCCTTGCACATTGTTTCACAGAGAATTTCCAAATGCTTAGATCTGCTTTACACAATGCAAAATGTACAAGGATCATTGAAATGGTTCAGCTGGAAGTTTCCCTGTTGTTGGGGAATCCATCTGTCACATAAAACTGAATAAAAACTCTACCCCTCACTGTCTATGAGCCTCCTAGAGGTGGTCCAAAATTTGGAGGATGACTATTCATGCAACACTTCGGTCCTAGAGACACACAACAAAAAGACTCAGTCACAGCTCTAGTCTAAATCTATAAATAACTACATTCATACGAGGCCTTCATTCTGCAAGGAATGTACAGATTGTCTATATTTGATGCTTGGGTATGTTTTCTCTTGCAACTATAAAATCATAACCAGTATAAGCCACAAGGTGACACTTTAGGACTACTGGAAAGAGATTATAATTTTTGAGAAATAATAATTTTGACACTGGAATGAAGTGGGCCAATTATGAAGTACAGAGCAAGTGTGAAATTGGTCTAGGTCATTACTGAAGGGGATTGATTACTCGGCTGATAAAAGGCAGGCAGCCAACTTCTGTATTGACCTGTAAGAAGAAGAAAGGAACTCAGAAGTTTTTTATTGAGGGGTCTACCTTTCTGTTATCAAAGCCATAAACCAATTTTATTTATGGAGATGGAAAACATATCAGAACAGTGTACATAACTTGAAAAGCTTGTATTCTCAAGGAGAGCACCCCCAAACTTGGCACATAGAAGTGGCCACAGGAAATAGATATGTATGTGCAGCTGAGTATAAACCCTACATTCGGCAAGTCTATAGATCACTGACACTTGTTTCAGCAACTGTTCTGTAATGTGCTGCAAGTGAAAGAAACCAGACGAGGACGAAATTTTACAATGTGCTCAGTGGACATCTCTGCCACAAGCTGCACAATCAATATTGGGTTCTAGCATCAAAGTTGTTATTAGAAAATTCTTGTTCAGTTCTAACCAATCTTTCTAGAAAGACACCAATTCTTAGGAAATCTTGGATATAATTTGATTAAAACCCTGATCTTTCTATAACATATAGTGCCATAAATATTGAGCACAACAATTTACACATTTCAGAACAAGAAAACCCCCACCTGAGAACACATTTGTATTTCTTTTTCTTGTCTCTTCCAGACCTTTAATTTCCCAAAATTATGTTCCTCAAGGATGCCAGCAACAGGCAGAATTTATACACTTGAAATAAGATGCTCATGACATTCTAACAAAGTGCCCCAGGCTCCCCAGGTGAACAGAAAACTGGCAGGGCCAGTCACGCAAACTGAAGTAGAGTTCACCTGTCACTGCTCTGTCAAAACATCCTGGAGCACAGTGTTTGCTTGCCTTGCTTGAGAAAGTCAATTTAGTTGACAAGTCAAGTGAGGGACCTCATGTAGCTCCTTAAAGAAGAGTTGGACATTTTTTTCCTGTTCATCTCTTACTTTCTGTTTGTCTTGCTGAGATAGGTAAAGAGATAAAAGGACTTAGGACTTTCTCGGACATTATTGTGCTGTGTTAGAAAGCACAGTGCAAACCTATCCCAAGTATTTTTCCTAAAGTCCCAGCACCTGTAATATAGTTGTGTGTAAAGTAAGAAGTCAATACTTTGCTTTTTGAAAATCTGAGCACTCATAAAAAAGCAAAAGCAAAAAAGAATAATAAAAAATGTCTTGGGTATGGAGAAAAGACTAAAACCAGAACAATAGCCTTTATCCTCTGTAATTTTGACAAAGATTTACATATTTTAAAGCACTATTTTTTTTTTGCTGTTAGTTTTAGTGCATTCTTGTCTTAAAGAAAAGTTTCCTTTCCCTACTGATTTTACCATTTTCCATTCAACAGCTACAGATTTTCTTTTTCCTCCCGTTTCCTACAGGGAATAGGCTATCATGGCAGACTCTTGTTTATTTGTTCATGTACCTTTGTATTATTAATAAGCCCTGGGACGAGGTTTTGTTACTTAAGCTCCCTCTGCTGGTTCTCCAGCAGCAAAAACACAACAAATGAAAGGTTTTTCTCTCGCATTCCCTTTTTATTAGGCTTAGTGCTGGGAACCCGCTGTTGCTAAAGTTAGAGAGCACTTGCTCCACAAAGGAAGTGCAGAGGACTCAGAATACTAATGTAATAAAGAAGCTACTGGAACTAGGGACAGGAATATCATATATAAAATATTACTTAGGTAAGTCTGCATTTACTGCCTGCAGCACTCAGCTTCAGGCAAAGCAGCTAAAAGCTGAGAAATGCAGTTCCTCCACCCCTCATTCTCACCTGTTTAGGATTTAATACCAATTGTGTTCTTGACAGTCATAATCGGCCTCAGACTCATATTAGGCAAAGCTTTCTCAGTTATGAATATTTCACTCCCATCATCATAAACGCACTGCACAATATCCACTTTGGATCTTTAGGTCTTCAGTAAGACTTTACACAGACTGAGAAACCTCAGACTGAAAAGGGTACAGCTGCTTGCAGTTTGAGAGTACATATTTAAAGAATAATTACATTTTCAGTTGCTCATCTGCATGTTTATTTTTACAGCTTGTGGCAAAATCTAACCTGTGACTCTATTTGGACTCTGTACCCTAGAGCTGTGAGAAACACTTCTCCATATTTCCGAGCACTTTAGTTATTCACAGTCTCAATAAAATGTGGGCACTGCCCTATCTTGAAGTCTCCAGGAACTTCCTCTGTCTAGAGTCTGGAGTCAGAATCACTTGAATTCAGGCACACCAGTTAAATAGACCCTGGTTGGATGTGCGGCACATCAGGGTGAGCTACTCCAGAGACTCAGACTTTTTTTTCTCTCCCCAGTAATTCCAAAGAACAGACATGATGAGTCCTCTATTTTAGGTATCTTGTCAGGGTAGGCTATGTTTTAAAAATAAAATAAAATTCTAGAATCTGCAAATGAGGATGCAAGAATATAATCTAAAATTCTTCATGACTCACAGTTTCATCACCTGATTTATATTAGCTCTGCACCAGCACTGAAATGATTTGGAATAATTCAGAACACATTGTTACAGCATGATTGCAAAAGGTATGACAAAAAAGCACCTTAAAGGTCCCTGCAAAAGCCAAGAAGAGTTAAACAGATTAATTGAAAAAAAAATTGGGATGTATAAGAGATTAAAATCGATAAGAAATAAAGAAAGTGATTATTTTGGTATTTGATATTTCATTTAGGTTCATCAAAAGGACTGCCTGAGGACTCACTCTCCTGAGGAAAAGAGAAACATTCCCAGTTTGTTTCTGTCATCAGTAAATAATCTTTTAAGTGTTCTCTGAGACATTCTCCCTCGCCAAGAATTTAAAGAAGTGACAACACCATTTCCAGTTGCTTTCCTAGAAGGATACAGAATAGGCAGAGTCTTCATAGAACTCTTCCTCTGTTGCAGACAGACATCCCATCTCTCAACTCTTCCCTGCCTCATTTCCCCTTCTCTTAAAGAGCTGTTTTTACATTGTGAGCTCTCTAGGGCTAAACTCATCACTTGGCCAAAAGCAATGGAAGTTTTCCCATTTATTCAAAGGGTGCCTAAAGGTTTAATTTGGATGGTGAACTGGTTCCTTGAACTGTGACAATGAGGTTTGGGCACCCAATAAGCGGGCTACTATTTCTACTAAACTATGTAATGCTATTTCCCAACTAGTTTCATACAGGTTAATTTTTCATTAGATGATACTTGTACATATAAGGTTCCTATGAACATGCCTGGATTTTGACACAATCACAATATAAAGATATTTAAAAAATAATAGTCCAAGTATTGTACAAATCATCACAGAAGGCAGAGATGCACTGGGAAGAGCAAGACAGCCTTGGCTTCAGGGCCTTCTGACATCAAGAGCTCCAAAATTGCTGGATTGCTTTTTAGAATTCCCACAGCCCTGTTTTTAACCACAGTAAACAGTTGCTGAAGCCTTAATGAACCATATGTTCAGGATGGCAAATGCTCCACTCTAAGAAAAAACGTAAATTCATTTGCATTTTTCAAAACTCCACAATCAGTTCATTCTTCACTGTAAATTGTCAGATGTAAATGTCTCTTTCCAAGAATATAAATGAAATTTGTACTTTATTGTACATTTCATCCTGAACCATGAACTGTTATCACTTAAACCATTTGGGGTTATGAGCATCTCCTGGTTTACTGTGGGCTGGAATTATGAATGGTGGCTCAAGGCAATTCCAGATCAATGATTACATAGTTCTTTGTACTTCCATAAAAGCCTCCTTCTGTCATACACATATGACTGTCATATTTTTCCAGTAGAAACTCAATACTGAATTGGTTCCCCCCAAAAAATTTCCTGTTTCACTGTTCTATTTAGAAATAAAGATACAGAATCACAAGGAGTATTGTTTCAAACTAAGAATCTGGAGTATGTAGCTTGTGAGGATACTGATAACTGTGTCCATAACCGTGGTGAATATTCATCAGTATCTTACAAGATTTCAGAGGCAGTGCAAATTTAAGAGGCACTGCCACTTTGACTTCGCTTACATTTTCTATTTACATTGTATATTCCTTTTTTATTTATCCTCTAAACTTCTCAGAGCAGGTAAAATCTCTTAATCCATTTGTACAGTGCCTAGCACACCCTAGATTAGTGCCTAAAGTAACAATAATGATGATTTCCAGTGGTTGCCATCTATCAGAATCCATTTTAAGGCTTCCAGCAGAGGTCACAATTGCTCAGCACTTCCCAGGAATGCTTTTCTGTACAGAAAAATATTTTCTGAAATCAAAGCTAGAGGACTTCCCCGCATAACTGAGACTTCAGTGGAACCAAGCATGCATTAGATTATTTATTGGTAAGGAAAAAAAATTGTATCTAATTAATAATTGCCTCATATTTGGGGAAGCTAATGAAGTAGCTTTGGTCTCTTATAAAAATAATTTACCATAAAAGATGAAGTCTCTGAACTAAAGCAAACCATTTAATAGATTAACTGCATATCAGAAGTAATTTGCTTATGAAAAGGATACTTGTATTAGAGAGGATGGCTTTCATTCATGAAAAGTTAAGGGTTTCACTGTTGCCAAGAAAAAGCTGCTTATTGTTTAAACTCTGGATTTTTATATTTGTTAACAGCATTTTCTGGATTCCTCCACTGTATCATAGACCTGCTTTGTTTTATATGCAGTTAGTGTCTTACCATTACAGAAAGGAAAAGATAGTTCTGCAGTAGAAAGAAAGGAAAACCCCTCCAAATTACAAAGTGAAATCATAAAATGCCATCAGGTGTTTTTTAGAGTTAAAAAACCAAACGAAATCAGTACAGACAATGGGATTCTAGCTGAGGCAGTGAAAGTGTTGGGCTAAAGCAAGATGAGAAGGAAAAGCACCCGGTTGAAGAACATCAGGGAGTAAAATGGGGAATTAAAATGAAGGACAAAGAAAAGTGAAGTAAGATGGATTGGACTAATAAAGCAGCAAGTCACCAAATATCCATCCTGACAGTCTCCTCCAGTTGTCTCTCCTCGGGCTGACCTGTACCACTTCCTTTCTCTCTGGAATCATCACAGTAGCTGTGGTCCAATGCTGTTTGCATCTCTCCCACTTCTCTTAATTGAAGTGTCTCTTCCCGAGTTCCCAAATTCTGGCAATCTTCTGGCTGCGATTTATTTTCCTTTGGTTTGATCTCCTGCTTCTTTTTCTACTTATCACAACAATATTTTTACTTTGGGACATCAGTGGTCATCCTTCAAAACTCTCAGTTTCCTTCTCCTGCTATTTTATACTTGATTCTCAGCCCCATATCAAGGCTGTTGCTCACTCTAGATTTAGTCATTCATATGCTGTTGAATCTCTAAAGGCTTTGCTCTGATTTTTTCCCTCCATTGTCTCTAACCACCTCCCTGACCATCACTTCTTTCTGTCATCCTTCTGCCTTTCTCTTGCTAACTTCCTCACATGACAATAGTTTCCACTCCATCTTAGTGACTTCACAATTCCCATCTCTCTCTCCTGTTGTTAATGACTTATTCAGTACTTGAAATATAGTTTAAAATTTAAGTTAAGCACCATCCTAAAGAAAACAGCAGTGCAGGTATTTCTGTTCTCAGTGTGTGACAGTCCCCATTACAGCAGCAGGAATAAGAAAGAGAGGGGAATACAGTCCTTGAGTGAAAGGTCAGTAGAAAATAATGAGAGCTATGGAGGCTTCAAAAAAATCCTGCCTCCCTGCATTTTATTTTCAAAACAGTTAAAGAATTTGAGTGAATGAAATGTGTAGAATGGCTAGGTGAGATGCATACCACTAGAGTTAATTCTTTTCTTCATGCCAGCACCACAAGACAGGCTTCATTTTTAATCCTGGACAGCGAAGAAGTGGGTTTGTTTGGGGTTTTGCTTTTCTTCTTTCACATTTGCAAGGATGATGAATAATTATGTGCATACCTGCCAGAGCAAAGTTAAAATATCTGCCAAGCTCTTTTTGATATTACAATACATTCAGGAAAAATAAAGTCTAGCCACATTTTATTATGCATTTATTTATCAAGAATCTGTCATGCGCATCTACCCTACCAGATTGCAGACTTAAAAGGTAAGAACAAAGGCTGTTTGTTTTGGGTAAAGTAATCTGCAGACTAACTCTATTGCTGTGCTTAGCAAATGACTTACATCCTCTGCAAGGGCAAGAGGAAGAAACAAACCATCAGTTCTCAGAGAATGAGATTTGTTTAGCATTTTCAAGTTCCTTGAATGAAGTTTACAAAGTGATTCAGTCTACTATTATTTATTCAGATCTCTCCCAAGGACTATCAGTAAGATGCATAAAACTGTTTGGATTTTTCTTCCATATTCTTTATGGATTGTTATTTGAAGTGGGTACAGAAATTTCACTTTTTTTAGGTATTAGCTCAATGAAAACAGAGATAAGCCCAAATCAAACTAACAGCTAACAGGTTCCTAAGTCTATAAAATACTATTAAAAATTTCAGATAAAATGCTGGAAACCATGCTGGGATAAACACACACTGACCAGTGCCTAATTGCAATTTTCTTGTGGAGCTGAATACTGAAGGTAACAGAACTGATAGAATTCATCAAGTTTGGATCACCTCTATTCATTTTTGCTTGCACTTTTATTTTATATAGAGCCTTCTTTCCATTTAGGAAAACTCACTATATTAAACCCCTCTACTCTGATGTCTCTAATCTTTTCTGATACGTAGTTGAGTCAGAAAATCAGCCCAAACTCATTTGAAGCTGAAAATAAATGGTATTATGCAGATCATGATTGAGAGTCTTCATACACGTCCTAAAAGCAACAGGGGACTTGGAGAAAACCTTCCTACCACAAGATCTCTTTGCCCAGTTCAAGACCAACAGCATACAACAAAATCCAAGTTATTACTTGAAAGTTATTGTGCCTAATAAATGAACAATATTGTTTTTCTTTGAAAACTATCCTCATACTAACTTGAAATGTTAACCGTAAATGTCTCAGTCTGTTCATAGTTATCAGTGACACAGAAGTCTTCACTGGAACACAAGGGTGTGTTCTGATGGTGCAACAGAGTTCTGACTGGAGAATGACATGTAAAAATAGAATTTTGACAAAATCTCACATCTTCTCCCTTGAGGTCTCCTTCTCCTTGCTGCTTCCCACAGCAGTGCTGCTTAACAGCTCTTCAGGCATTTATTTAGAAGCACAAAGTAGCCTCGGGCATGAAATCCCTCAGAAGGAAGTTCTTAGCCTTCATCAGGGCCTGTACATCAGTTACTCTAGAAAAAGATAAATTTTGTTTTGTGCAAGTGCAAGGTTCTATCTATGATTCAAGACCCAGGGAGATAGTTAATAATGATAAAAAGGGATAGAGACCTGAGTTCCTCATGCATTCCCCACTGACAGGATGTATCCACACAGGGTGAATCATGTGGGTGGTTGTAGTCCAGCCTGTATCTCTGTAAAGCTGCATTTGAGGTAATCCAATCCTAGTCATGTTGAAATCCTGTAATAGAAATTCTCAAATCCAAGCAAGGAAAGAGTGCTCTATTTAGCAAGAACAGGAGCAGAGTGAGAGGGAACAACTGCACATTCAAGATATTCAATGACCCTCAGGTGCACTGATTTTGATCCAGAAAACAATGTAAGAAAGTGAACAGATAGACTACAGGTGCTGCTTATCTTTAAAACTTAGGTGAAATCTTGCTCTCAGGTGGCTCCAGGCTCTGCTGGCCGTGCTATTTTGAGAGAATATGAGATCTCAGGAGAAGCAAACGCTAATACAAAAATCAGATGTAGAAGAAGAAAGAATAAACAAGTGCCTGCAGCAGCTAAGGCACAGACTAAAGGAAGTGTTACCAACAAACAGATCATTCTGCAGTGAATGTTCTCATCCTCGCAGAGGATGCTCATTCCTCATTGCTTCAAGAGCATGACCTTGTAGACTGCGAGATGGCAGAAGAATGACTCCTAAACCCCACAGTGCACTGGTTGTGGACAGCAAAGCAGATGAATTCTTGGCACATTCCCTCCACAGAGCATGGTAGTATCACAAGAGAGATGGAAGCATAGAGTTTATAACAGCCTGAGTCCAATCCCAAGTGCTGGGATGCCCCAGTCATGGACAGAACTTAAATTGAGGAAGCATGAGGAAGCCCGAGCAGCAGGCTGTACTCTCGCACAGTGATGTGGGCAGCGTGTCAATGGGCACCACTGCCAGGAGTCAGGTGTGCAGGAGCACCCCTGGGTGTGGTTTTCCTCGAACAGGGTCTGTGATGGGAAGCCTTCCCTGAGGACTGGGGTGACATCCACGGAGACTGCCTGGCACTGAGTGTCCTCACTCTAGTCTCTGTATCTGGTAAGCAACAGTTTTTCTGCTGGATACTCCAGAGGGATCCTTGGACGCTTTGGATGGAACAGCTTGATCTGCTGGGTGCTCTTGAGTGAGAGGGCTACTGTGAGTGAGTGTGTGCAGGTTCCTGTCCATAGAGTAACAGTAAACCTGAATCTGTAACCTGTGAGATGTCATTGGAGTAGCATCATAGTTACCCCCTTGTTTGGCAGTTTTGGTGATGGGTTTGGCTGTGAATGAAAGTTTGTCCAAGTCTCTTATCTGCATGAAGTTGTTTTTCTGTACCTCTATGACATCAATACATGGGTCATGTAGAGAAAGACAAACTCTCTCGTTTATATTCTTTTTCCTGAGAAACAATTCTAACCATGTGGCATTTAAGTGTAGCAAGAATTACTGTTTAATCTCTCTGACAGTCTAGATAGTCACGATTAGCCAAATTAACTACCCAAGCCTGCTCTCTGAAAACATCTATTATTGGAACTTGGAATCAGAGAGCATCTGTAAGGTATTAGAACTGCAAGTGCATCTACAAGTGCATGTTTGTGAGACGCTAAAGAAAAGGCTTGTTACTCATTGCAAACAAGAAATACAGCTGAATGGAGGAAAAAGAATAATTCCATTTTAGTGCTAAACCCCACATTCCTACAGATTTTTTCAAATGGTGACACCTAGTGTGTTTTTTTTTAATTAAAAAGGAAAAAGTCCATTGAAAATAAGAGATAAATCATAGTAATTCAAGAACAAATGTTAAAAATTTGCTTCTAATTTTCACCTTCAGTTTAACATTCAATATAAGTTATGGTGAAAAAGATCATGTGATTCTACTTTGAAGTCAGACTACCAAATTCTACCCATTACTTATGGTCAAAACTGGAGGCATGATGAGAAGCTGGAACACTAGCCCTGAATGTTTACTGAGTTTAAATACATTCTTGCTCAGTGGTGTCAGTACACGTATAGTTTGATAAATAAGGTATTTGTGTGTGTGTACATTTACATATGTACCTTTCTCTCTATGCAAAGATAGAGATGTGCAGACTCACGAAGTCACTCAGAGCAGTTGTATGAAACACTCTTAATAGGAGGAGAAGAATGAAGAGATACCTCAGTTCTGCATAATCTAGTAAACTGGAATGACCTGCTCATAAAATCCCTTTTAAGAGCTGATCCTAGACCAAAACCATTATTTCAGTTTCAATTAAAAAAAAGATATAAGATAGATTTAAGTGGACAGTTACACATTATTTCCAGCTCCAATATCATACTAAGATTCTCTGTTGAAGAAAATATCTACCTATGTCAGGCTACCTATTCATCAGGCTGGAATCACAGAATCACAGAATATTATGAGTTGGAAGGGACCCACAAGGATCATCTAGTCCAACTCACTATCTAACACCCGTAAAGAGACCGAGAGCACATCGCAGAGCATAACACCAACCTAGATCCCTCACAGTCTAGCAGGCCACTCCGAGACGGAGGGGGCACAACGTCATCCAGCCCTACACCTCCCGGCTAGACCATGTCACTAAGCTCCTCGTCCAGTCTTCTCTTAAACACCTCCAGGGATGGCGACTCCACCACCTCCCTGGGCAGCCCATTCCAATATGCGATTACTCTCTCTGTGAAAAACCGCTTCCTAACGTTAAGATTAAACCTCCCCTGGCGTAGCTTGAGGCCGTGCCCTCTTGTTCTGGTGTCATCAACCTGGAAGAAGAGGTCTACACCCATCTGGCTGCAACCTCCCCGCAGGTA
>WEKX01025784.1:0-28485 GCA_013390025.1 Pitta sordida | reverse complement strand
CAGCCCTCCTGGACCCCTCTGCCATTAAGGGCTTTTTCCCATGGTACCCTCTCAATCAAGTTCCTAAACAGCCCAAAGTCAGCCCTCCGAAAGTCGAGCATGGAGGTTTGATTTGTGCCCCTTCTTGGCACGTAGCTGATTGAGAACTCTATGATCTCATGATCGCTGCATCCCAGGTTTCCTCCAACCACAATATCACTGACTAACCCTTCCTTATTGGTAAACAACAGGTCAAGGACCGCCCCCCCCCGGTAGGCTCACTCACATGTTGCATCAAGAAACAGTCATCGACTACCTCTAAGAACCTTCTAGACTGTCTCCTCTCTGCTGTGTGAAGCTCCCAGCAGATATCAGGGAGATTAAAGTCTCCTGCAAGAATTAGGGGAGCCGAATGAGCCTGGTAATGTCCTTAAGAGGAAAGCTGAAGACTATCCATATAGCAAGGCTTAGTAAGCCCATGGGTATTACAGCAGGGTATACAGGTAGATTGGTATAGCTGGAACAAGAGACAGAACTAATGAGAATATTGCTGTGCAAAAAATTGTCTTGATTACCCTTAAATTTTAAGAGCACTTAAACAATAAAAAGGTCTGACTTGTTCTTCATAAGAGTCCTGTTTACATTGTGGACAAACAAAAGAAAGCTTTCTATTTTAGAAACAGCTTTAATAAGTCATTGTTTTTAACCACAACAAAATAAAAAATACGGTGTACAATCAAAAGAAAAATGTTATATAAACAAACTTTGCAAAATATGACATCACGTAATAGAAGACCTTTTATTAACTTGAAGAGTATAAACTTAAAAGCCAGACAAACCTTTTAAAAGATTAATTTAAAATATATATTTAGAATACTTCAGTAATGATTTCACCTGAATACTAATAAGAGATGAGAGCTAAAAGCTTGTGCAAAAAGGTATGTTTACTAAATGGATACATTGATCACTGAACCTTATATAGTATTAAATTTTAATGACCTTCAATGACTTGAGAAACCTTAGTTGTTTATGTAAGAATTCTGTAAAAAACCCTGCGAATTTACATTTACAGACCCCTTATCTCTTTGTAAACAACAACATATTAAAAAGATATCGAACAAAACCAAAAAAACCTGCCTCTGATGAACACTAATGGCCATCTTGTGTAAGGTAGTAAATGCATCAAAACCCAGGTGGTAAACTTTTCCTCTCCTGCTCTGTTGAGAGTGAAGCAAAACATACTTTCGAAAGTGTCTGTTGCTCTTACACTTCATTTACAGCATAACTGGAAGGGCCTAAGTAAGGCTGACTCTAAACACTGAGTACTGAGTAACATGAACATGCTTAGAGACTCAGATTAGGACAGAGTAAACACAAAGAAGAGTGTTCTGCTCCCCAGCGACTTCTGTTGCTTGGACTTTTTCTGTCACTTGTCCAGGTGAC
The DNA here is from genome assembly GCA_013390025.1 of Pitta sordida. Taxonomy (NCBI): domain Eukaryota; kingdom Metazoa; phylum Chordata; class Aves; order Passeriformes; family Pittidae; genus Pitta; species Pitta sordida. The sequence goes on along the minus strand of WEKX01025784.1, from coordinate 27,063 downwards.
ATGTGTATATCCATTTAAGGTGCCAGAGCTCCCAGATAATTATTTGTAAAAGCCAGCTCATCAAAAAAAGTTAAATAACAAAGGAAAAAACCCCCCAACCCTGGATTTACATGCATTTAGACTGCATATAAAGAAAGAAAGAATGAACATATAAATAAACCAGTAGCATTGTACACAAGTTATCTGATGCAGAAATACTTACCCAGATAAATAATCCACTGAATTCAAAGAGTTTCTATGGGGAAAATAGAACTTGCTGTATTAACAAAGATCTAGAGATTCTTAGAGCTGATATATGCCATTTTGTAAAAATTAGCATGTAACCACCGCAGACTTTAATGAGGTCCACCTGCAACAGAGCTGAATTGAACCTTTATGAAAGTGCTGTAAACCTATATTTTTCTTTAATGTCCAATTTTATAGTACGGGAATGTTATCTATATTGCTACTGTGGGTAATATTATGCAAATAAATATAAGAACCCAATGTGGAAATGAACAAGTTGCATTCAGTTTTTATTTACAAAAGAAAATATTGCAGTAAAATGAAGTAAGTTTCTAATGAAAATAAAATATTGATGTTTGGCTTAGTTTTATCATTGAAATTTAAGGCAAATACTGCCATTATTGTTCCAGCCATATGCTGTGTTTTCAGGTGAAGTTATAAACTTCCCGCCTTAAATATCCTTCTATAAAATCAACTCTTCTCATAGCCTCAAACAGAGGCAGAAATTAAAAGCTATGTTCAAAATGTTTTCTTGCTAAAATTTCATCATCTCTACTGGAAATATTATCTTTGTATTTAACCAGCAATGGAAGTTTGGATTTGTTTTAATTAAAAAACCCCCAGCATGTCAACAAAAATTTTTCTTCTCAATTGCCCTTACCCCAGAAGACACAATTTGAATTTGGAAAGTGGGTTTACAAAACCTTTAAATGGACATACAATTTCTGAAAACCTCAAACTGCAGAAGTGGGAATGATATTGCTGCTGTAGTATAGTGAATAAACAAATGCAATTTGCAATTAATTCATTGAATATTATCTACAATATTGCTGTTGCCATGGAGCTTTATTCTCAAGTAAATTTTTCCTAAGCAGAATAATGGAAGGTTATCCACAGGCTGCGTAAGAAATGTGGCTGTAGGTTACAGTCTGAGCTCTCAAGCACAGGCAAATTTTTTAAACATAGGATCAAGGTTTGACTCTTAAATATCAATGTATTGCTTAAAATGTCGTCTATTACATGAAAGGGTAGGGCAATAAAGCTGAAACTGGGCTGTGTATTTCTGGAATTATTTTGTTTTATCCCGTGAAAACAAGGTTTTTTCACTAAAAGTTCAGTGCGTAACATGGAACTGCGTCAAACTCCAGACCTGTACAAACCTGTTTCAAAAAACTATTAGAAAACCCAAATCTCCTCCAGAGGAGTTGTAGGAGAGCTGCTACCAATGAGGTCTGAAGGCAGACCCGGAGTTTGGCAGTTGTTTAAACGCCCTTTGGGCAGTGATGGAACCGTAGGGACCGGCCGGGACCAACCGCCGCGAGGAGCGCGGCCTGAGGGGACACGGGGGCTCGGGGAGGCGGGAACAGGCAGGCTGGGATTGGTGGGGCTGGGCGCTGCCTCAGCTTGTGATTGGCTTGGCCAACCCAGCAGGGCGGGGCTGGTCGTGTGACGGGTATAAATGGCATGTGCGGGTAGGTGGTGCTGTCGGTGCCATGTTGGGACCGTGGGGTGTGTTTGGGAGCGCCGGTCAGATGGGTTGGGTGTCCTGGGGCAAGGGTGCTGGCCCAGACCCGCTCTGCCCGCTCTATCCACAGGAGTGACGGAATTCCACAGGAATTGCTACGTGGGAGTGGGTGGTCTGCGGCATGAACAGGGTGGGATGTGGCCCTCCAGAGGTCTGGAGATTAAATATCAAAAATAAAGGCAATAAAACAGTTTTATTCTATTATTGTCGTAAACTATTTATTCTATTATTCTAGCATTATTTTAGTCATTATTAGGTTAGCCTGTTATACTACTGCTTTTTTTCCCCCCCATTTTCTTACTTGATACATGATGCCTATTAAATAAAGGTTGTAGGGATGGGGCTGAAACATCCAACTGTGGGACCAGAGGCCCCTGGGGCTGCAGCCAGACCTTAAGAGATGTGGAGCTGAAATGGAAACTCTGGGGTTGGAGGTGAAATAAATCCCGTGGGGAAAAGGATGGAGCTGGGAAAAGGATTTCCAGACCCCCCAGGGATACCAAGCACAAGCCAGGAGTGGAGATCTCAGGCATTCCCAGGGTTTAGACCCAGCCCAAGGGCACCTTTTGGGGTGGGGGACTGGGGCCGAATGGACAGGCAAGGGAGAGGGAAAGTGTATTGGCAGTCAGATCTCATTTGCCACCAAAGAGAGGGTAGGTGTATCAGCTTATAGAGATGTTTAAGTGATGACAGTAATTCTTTTTTGCCTTGTCAACAGCCACGTGGGCTGCAGTGAGAGCCAGGAGAAGCATTTAGCCAGAGTCGGCTGCTGAGGAGCTGGAGCTCAGGAGGCAGAGCTGGTGAATACATAAAGGTGTCAGGGTTGAGAGTAAAACCACTGTGGGGCTGGGATAGAGACGCTGAGGCTGGAGCTGAAATGTCACAGAGCTGGAGCTATAATGAAATGCCTGTCCTGAAAACCGGAGGCAGCTTCACCTGGTGGCGTTGGGGAGATGAGGAGCTGGAGCCAAGACAGCAGAGCTGTCAGCAAAGCTGATGGGGCTGGAGCTGAAATCTCTGTTGGGTTGAGATGTGTTCATACTGATCAGAAGTCTAAAGTGCAGGTTTTGGACTATAATACGGTTGCCTGTTGCACCGACATAACAAAAGAATTAAGGAGTTAAAGTTTCGGCAAACATAACTCCTACTTGAAGTAAAAAGTATGTTAACTGATACATTGTCCCACTAAAAGGAGACATGAGAAACTTTGCTGATATCTTACAGTGGTACCATCTCTATCAGAACACCCAAAGGCAAGACAAACACTGCTTTAAAACTACTAGTGACAAAAAATCATGTTTCTTCTTAATGATGAAAATAATACATGACTCATTAAGAGTAATGGGAATGCGTTACAAATTCCAAAGCAAGATTTTATGCACCTCTAATCTCCAGATAAATTTTTTTTAATTAAAGCAAGTAAAGTGAGAGCAAATAGAGCTGTAAGGAACAATTATTAAATGAGAAATATGTCAGTCAGATATTTCTGAGCATGATTACATGGGGATAAATTTGCCACGTTATGGTTCCTTTTATGAGATGCTAAAAAGAGTCTTACCATCATACACACAGAGAATGCTCTAAAAATGGCCTTGAGAACTTTAAATTCCTTCCAAATTGCATTAATAATAGGAGTTTCTCAAATATACTGAACAGCAAATAGAACTATTAATTTCAGTGGTTGACAGCATATATTTCACCCAAGATTTAACAGTGAGAAAGACAGGGCCACCTGGACTTGCTGTTCTGAGTGACCTTGCTGCTATTCTACACTTAACTGTGGGGAAAAATATTTATATTGAAATGGATGGCTTTTCCTCAGTAAAACATTCCTCAAGTTTTTTCAGTAGCAATCTCGTGATATTTAAATCAAGCAGTGCAGCTTAAGGTGCATTACATTGCTGCTGTTCATCATAAGGGGGCTAAATTTCCACAAATAGACTGTCTTATCATGAGCAAAGAAACCCAGAATAGATAAATTAACGACATAACCCTGAGCCTTTCTAGTCAGACTCATCCTAGTCATGCTGCCCTTTTCCCAAGAGACAGGAAAAACACCATTTCTGCTGCAGTTACTCTCATCACTGAGCAACCTATGACATTATGGTTGATGAATAGGACAGATTTCCACTCATCTGGTGTTACTTTTAATTGCTTTGTTGTGCCAGTTTCAGGCCAGCTTCTTGAACAGTTCACTGTGCTTTAAGAACAAGCAGTATATTAACAGGGATACAAGAAGGTCAAGGAATGTTAAGTTCTGCAAAATGAAACAGCTGTTCATTCAGAGGAAAGTAGCCAGAACTTGCCTTGGTCTGTTTCAAATATTCTACTCATAAATATCGTGTTAACACTCACTACAAATCACTACTAGGAATTCAAATGGTGATACTGTATTACAGTTAAATAATGTGCTGCATCATAGCCAGTCACAACACTTGTAGCAAGCCTTCTCTTAAAAACAAGTAGTNCCTCGTCCATGTCATCGATAAAGATGTTGAACAGTACTGGGCCCAACACTGACCCCTGTGGGACTCCACTGGTGACTGGCCGCCAGTCCGATGTTGCACCATTCACCACCACCCTCTGAGCTCGCCCTTCTAACCAGTTTGTAACCCAGTATAAAATGTTCCTTTCCAGCCCAAGTTTCAAAAGTTTCTCCTGAAGCTTATTGTGGGAAACCGTGTCAAAGGCTTTGCTAAGGTCCAAGTACACAACATCCACAGCCTTTTTGTCATCGACCAGTCGAGTCACTGGATCGTAAAAGGAGATCAGGTTAGTCAGGCAGGACCTGCCTTTCCGAAATCCATGCTGACTAGATCCAATGTCGTGGTTGTTCTGCAGCTGCTGTGTAATGGCACTCAAGACCATCTGTTCCATTACATTGCTGCTGTTCTCAGAGCAACATGAACTTCATCATAAGGGGGCTAAATTTCCACAAATAGACTGTCTTATCATGAGCAAAGAAACCCAGAATAGATAAATTAACGACATAACCCTGAGCCTTTCTAGTCAGACTCATCCTAGTCATGCTGCCCTTTTCCCAAGAGACAGGAAAAACACCATTTCTGCTGCAGTTACTCTCATCACTGAGCAACCTATGACATTATGGTTGATGAATAGGACAGATTTCCACTCATCTGGTGTTACTTTTAATTGCTTTGTTGTGCCAGTTTCAGGCCAGCTTCTTGAACAGTTCACTGTGCTTTAAGAACAAGCAGTATATTAACAGGGATACAAGAAGGTCAAGGAATGTTAAGTTCTGCAAAATGAAACAGCTGTTCATTCAGAGGAAAGTAGCCAGAACTTGCCTTGGTCTGTTTCAAATATTCTACTCATAAATATCGTGTTAACACTCACTACAAATCACTACTAGGAATTCAAATGGTGATACTGTATTACAGTTAAATAATGTGCTGCATCATAGCCAGTCACAACACTTGTAGCAAGCCTTCTCTTAAAAACAAGTAGTTTCTCCCTCCCAAAAGTATTGTTCTGCAGTGAGTCTCCTTGTTCTGATGTGAAGACTTCTAATTTCTAGCCAGTTCATACTCATCAACTTCTGGTCCAGCCTTGTTTTCTTAATTCTCTTGCATCCCCCTCTACCCTTAAAGAATGACTGTCTCTTTTGCCAAGACAAACCAACCTCTTTTTTTTTTTTCTTTTTTTTTAGTTTTTATTTTTTTATTTCCCTTTTTAAAACAGGGTAATCTTTGTAATCCTGAAAATCTCATGAACTCTGTGTGCCTGTTTCATCCTTTATTCATCATTACTCAGCATGAGTGATTGAAACTTACACAGTATCTCAGATTAGATCAGTAATTTTCTAGTAATATTCAGCTGTAACTCACCTTGTGCTTAAAGAGTAGCAATGAATTAATACAGGATATTTCAGAGTTTTTCCCGGCTGTAGGCTGAGGAGGAACAAATGAAGACTCACAACTCACATTCTGTATTGTAACTTATTTTTATGTTAATTACTAATATCATAATAGCAGAACACTACACTCAGTTTCTATTTGATATTAGGAAGACACATTTCAAAATTATTCCTCTGTATCGATGACATTACTGTTATGAGACTTCCAACTTCTCACTCTAGTTCAGGGACCAACTGCAAAGGGATACTGTCCTCTAAACTAAACAATGGGATCCAATCTAAACCACAGGATACTGCCCCTTAACTAAAGTTAATATTAGCTGACTAGAAATTAAAGGATCAATGTAGCATTTTCCTGTATGTTTACATGGGTTTATCAAGTATAAGCAACAGCTGCCTTGAGCTGTTTAAAATGGACGACCTCTCGCCTATGTGATGTATTATGCAATGCATACAATGCTTGTCTTGGAATTAAAATGTGAGTGGAGGGTCAAAGTGAATAGAACATAAAATACAGACACTTTGATGAATCAGTGTAACAATGCAGCTTGACTGTATTCAAGGCACAGTGCATGAGACTACTTTCTAAATTTTAATTTTTACTGGCTTCAAAAAGAGAAAATCACAACTAGTACAAAGACTGTGGTTCTCGTACTAATATGGAAATTGTGCTGTTTTGGCTTCAGATGAAATAAGTGCAAATGGACTCCTGAATATCTGCTACACTTTCTCTTTAAATGGAAATGTCAAAGAGTTCAGGGATGAAGCAGGAGTAGCAACATTTCCAAGCCCTAATGTGTTTGTAGAGACCATAAGAGTAATTTCTCTAGCTCACAATAAAAGCACCTCAAGGTTAAGTTAACACAGGAGTTTGAGTGAATCACGACATGAATAATTTGAAATGTGGCTTCTGTGTTAATTCTTGCAAATTTAGAAGCAGGTTTATTTCTGTATGTAATAGTTGCATTTATGGTACAGCTTGGATGAAGCTCCATACCTTGCGATGAACTTGCAGGCTTCTTGCCTCATTGTTAGCAGTCAAACAATGTACATTGTTGTTTTAACCAAATTATATATACAGAAATGCTTCCTGAATAAATGTTTACATTTGCTTTGGCAAGCTGTTGCCTGTATAAACTGAAAATTCATGTTCCAAAGCATTTACAGTAGTTAAACTCAATACTTCACGTAGGCAGCAAATGCAAACAAAAAAGAAATTGTGCACAATCAAACGATACTTGTTACAGACACAATTATTTTGTACAGTAGTTTATAAGTCCTAAGTAGGAATTATAAAAGAAATAACCAAAAGTACACTATTTGTTGCAATATTAAACTTTACTATTTCAAGAGCATCTGCTGATCCCCAAAAATGTAGATGTACATATTCCAAGATACAAAAATACATTATTTAAAAGCCTTCAAAAGATTAGTTAATTATTCGATTTTGGCCTGGCTTGAATTTTGCACATTAGGTTAAAAGTGAGTGAAAGCAACATGTTACCCATGGATAACAGCAATACAACAGATCTCCTTCTGAAACAAGTGCTCTTAATCTTATTTAGCATTTTAGGAAGTCACTTGAGTGAAAAAGATTAAACCTTATAATACTCCTATTCCTTGCTCCCCAGTCAAGCCACATGTCCCATAATACTACGATTTATTATTATTTTATTTATTATATTATTAATTTTAATATATGTTTTGCTACTGATCTTGTACTCCTGGGATGGAGTCAGAGGACGAGTGTGGAGGCAGATGGTGCCAGGGGAGGAGAGCGGCCACAACTGCCCTGTCTCAGAGCCAGGCTGGTGGGGAGGAGCCCTGGGGGTCAGACTCAGAAAATGAGATATGAAATGGTTGGGAGGCTCTGTGGTGGTGAGAGTGATTGTGAGGCTCTTGGTAAAATCACTAATTAACTGATTAACCATTGATGAGGAAACCTGGGCTGTTGGAACACTTTTGTATAGGTCATGACAGATTCCGAGGAGATACAGACCCTGGGATTTGCTGCTATTCTGAATTGTTTCCAGAACTGTCTCACACGACTGTATAAGTGGTGTAAACTAATTTATCTTATTTACCAGTGAAATTATGTGCATAAATCAATCCAACAACAGCATTACGCACTTCTTTATTTATTTTCATATCATCTCAATGTTGTTAGTCTAAAAATTGTTGCTACTAATTATTTTGTAATCACATCTATGAAAGGAAGCACTGTGTAGAAACTCTTGTCCATAAGTTTTTGACTTGCTGTTAAAAATTAAGTGAGATTGCCTTATACTTTATAGATTGCCATTACTCTTGGAACACACCAGGTGTACTCTGAAATGGGTAGATTTACAAATGAATTAAATTTTTTTTCTGTGATATGTGCAATTATTTCCAGGAGTGGTAATAAATCCTTATTAAAATGTATTAATGAATACACAAATATTATGTATATCTATATCAAATGCTATTGAAACATTTTTCACTGCAAAATTCTCCTTGTTTTCTGCCTTTTAATTACACAAAAGAACATTCTCTTCCTCATGGTTAGTTTGCTTTGGAGTTTCTTGAGTTTTGTCTGGTTTTTTCACAGCTCAGGAAGGAACTCTGTAAGTGTTAATTTGTACTAGTACATGCCATGTTGTCTTGTTTTTGTCTGCAGAAATTGTGCATTTCTTCAGCCGTGGAACTCATTTCCCTGTAACTGAGAACATAACCTGCAAAGCAGTTACAAAAATGAAACTCAGAACTTACAAAACATACCATTTATCTTCATTCCCGTGTTTAGCTCATGCTGCTGTGCTCAGTACAGTGATGAAACAACTCTTAGGTCACCGGTTGGTGTAACAACGTTGTGACCCAGTCACAACTGTTCTAATGCTTGAGGACCCTTGTATCTGATTTACTCCTTTTCTTATTCATACAGAGCCCATCTGGCAACTCAGACTGGCTGTTTAAGCTGAAGGCACCATTTCCCTCCAGTTTGGGATTTTAGCATGAGTGAAAAACAGGTTTCAAAAAATTATCGAAACTGACACAGAAAATGCAATTGCCAAGGTCCTAACTGACTCTGAATTTTTGAGCCATGACTGTTCATCTTATTTTAGTGTTATGAGGATTATTTTTTGATAATACCTTGTCTCTGTTATTTCAAGTAACCTTCTTGCACTGTTAGAGGAAATAGACTTGACTGATTCCTGACTTCAGCATCACCTTTTGAATCCCATAATCTTCTTCAATTACTCCTACTGTGTCAGGTTATAAGTGGAGCTTGTCTTATTTTAGTCTTGTGAGAAAACAACAACAGTGCAGTGTGAGGTGCATGAAGTGTGCTGGAAGTCCTTGTGAGAACTCTAGAAGAGGGTGCTCTCACAGCTGTTGGATTTTATGTGTTCTGATGAAATTTGCTATCTATGGGCAAATATCTCGGTGAGTGTTGACTGGAAGGCATGGGGTTTCATGTCTGTCTGGAAAAAGGTTTGCTCCCTGAAGCATTCTTGTCACTTCCTTGTTGTTCTATGTGCATTTGTGAGATACTAAACCAGACCTTGTGAAATCTTAGTTGTGCAGTGTCTTGGTTTCTATTTTTGCCAGGGCTACCAAGTGTAGGCTTTTACTTACCTGGTGCTTTCCCAGGCTACAAGGAAAAACTGGCTCTTTCTGTCAGAATCTTCTTATTTTCCAAGCTTAGTAATATTTCAAGGAAGCCATGTAATTTGCTGTTAATACTGTTAACACATAATGAATATTTCATGTCAAGATGAACATGGGTTCTGAGTCTAAAAGATCGTGTAGTAACAAACTTTAAATTAGGAAACGAAATACATGTATACATATTTAAATTATGTTGAAGAAGTCTCTGATTAACAGCCATTAGCATTAAACTTGGGGTTCTATTAAAAGCATACAGCATGCTCAGGAAAAAGTCTATATCTTCCTAGAAGNAACTGGGGAGCCCAGAACTGCACACAGTACTCAAGATGAGGTCTGACCAGCGCTGTGTACAGGGGGAGGACAACCTCCCTGGACCGACTGACCACACTGTTCCTGATGCAGGCCAGGATGCCATTGGCCTTCTTAGCCACCTGGGCACACTGCTGGCTCATATTGAGTTTCCTATCAATCAGTACATTTTCTGTACATTTATTTTCTCCTTTATGCAGTGACGTGCTGGAACATTTTACAGATAGTTATAAAAGTATCTGCATGGTCTTCCCAGTGTCAGGGTGACAAACATGCCTCTCCCAGTGACTCTTTTACCTGATGCAGCCATAGCTGGTTTGAAAATACCTGAATTATACCCCTGATCCTGTGGGGAACTTTGCTGAAATAGTATGTAATTTATGTTGTGCTCTCTGAATTATATCCCTGTGCAATTTATGCTTTTCTTGCTTTCAGAAAATATAATTTAGTTTAAAGTAAACTCACAGACTCTGCATGCTCCCTGTTAGTAACTCAGGTCAGAGAAATAATGTGCAGCATCTCTTAAGCCGTGTTGTCCAGTACCGAGACCCCAGTGAGGTAACGAGTCACATGTGGCAAGGCACAGGTATTTTTATTTAAAATTTATATTTTATGTTTACAAATATGCCTTTTGAGGTAATGATCTTTAAAAGTATGTGTGCCTTTATGAAGGATGACAATAAAGGCCCCTAGGAATGGGAAAACAAATTGCCAGTGCATGACCCTGTAATGGAATTAATTTTATTTTGTTACCTAAGTTGATGTCGTAGGTCTGCCATATTTTGGATCTCTTGACCTTCCAGGGGATTTTCATGTCTTGAATGTCCATCAGACAACCAACAGGTGTTGTTGGAGGGATGGAACAAGTTGTACCATGGCTGGAATAAATGTCCAGGGCCCCAGGCAAGGGGCCAGGAACCATCACCAACCCTTCACCTAATAAAGGACAGACAGTGACAGGAGTCATTTTTTCAGGTGACTGGAGTAAATTTTCAAGTGATGGCATTTGTCTTCTTAAGTCACTGTTAGCTGTGATGGAGCCCTGCTGCCTCAGGGATGGCTGAGCACCTGCCTGCCCATGGGAAGAGGTAAACGAATTCCTTGCTTTGCTTTGCTTGCATGAATGGCTTTTGCTTTACCTATTGAACTGTCTTCCTCTCAACCCACAACATTTCTTACTTTTACCCTTCTCATTCTCTCCCCATCTCACTCCTCCACCAGAGAGACAGCAGCTGTGTGGGGCTGAGTTGCTGTGATAAAGTCCTACGATACCTGTGGATTAATGTGGCAGATTTACAGAAGATCACTATCTCTGTTTGAGGACTGACAGTAAATCGCACAAGCAGTTGACCTGACAGTCACAGATATATCAGATAAAAGATTTACTGTAAATCAAAGTAACAATTTCATATTTTGCAGTTTCTCAAGACTGGTAACCCAACTGATTGTCAGGGTGGAAATGGAAAAAGAGTGGAATATCTCTTTGTGTAGCAGTGCTGAGGATACACCTTGAGCTGGTATATCTGGGTGCAGCTGCAGGATGAGCTCTGGAGAGGGACTGGTAACTGCCGACCCTTTGCTTAACAAGTGGCACCTGTGGAACTGCCCAGGTGAGCGGGCACTGAGACAAATCAGGAGCCGATGGCTCAGCTGGAAGAGCTCAGGCTATCAGGGCACACTGTGAGGGGATAAAAGTCCAGGGACTCATGGCCTTTCTTGAGGTACCCGTTTGAGTTGGTTTTGTGTTACTGTGCTGTGAGTAAGTTACTTTCTGAGAAAGTTGGGGTGAGTGTGGGGTGTGCATGGACCCATGGGGACACTGGAGCTCCTGCTGCTTAGGGGTTTCAAGGTCAGCAGTGATAGACTGGAGGGGTGGGAGTGTGGCTGCTGGAGAGTCTCATTAATGATTCTTCTGGGAAGTTTCTTTAACATTCAATGAAGAGAAAAATAATGCAATCTTTTATTGCCAGGCTTACCCCCATAATAACTGTGAAATGTTGCCTGTTCTTTTGTTGAAGTTGACAAATATACTCCCTATGTGAACAAAAAGTAATGAAATCTTTTTCAGAGATATACCCTAAAATGTTACTTTGTTTTGCTGGTGGTGAGATTGCTAAGCATTGGAACTAGAGGTAGCGAAGCAAATATGTATTTTGTATTCCAAGGCATTGTGTCAAGTAGATAAATGAAAATTCAAATTACACCTGTTAGCAGTGTTTCAACTTCAGGAAGTCCACATACAGTAGTGAAGTGCTGTTATTGTTTTGATATTCTGTATGAAAATAACATCCTTTGGAGATGAACTTGGTATTCACATGGCTGGCTTATAGTTGTGACTTTTAAATGGGATTTGTCCTACTAAGTTTTGGTGGGGGATGGCTGGTGAATATTATTTTCTAAGGACATTTTCTTGTGCAATAAAATAAACCAAACTCTGTATGGGAACTGATCAGATTTGCTGTATGTTATTCACAAGAAGTGCATTGTTAAGTATGTCTGAAAGTTAGACTGTGTCTAACTCGAGAATTTTATGCTCTCATGAAGATCTGTGTGCTATACAAATATAACATGCAGTATTTGATTGAATGATAATAACAGTAAACTGGATTAGAGGGAGAATGCCTCAAAATGAAAGAAGCAACAGAAATTGTTATTGTACAAATACTTTTTAAAAGATTGCAGTCATTATTTTTCTGTTATAAGTTTTATAGCTGGAGCACGTTATCATACACGCTTCTGCACTGGCAAACAAAAAGATGTGAGTTCACTTCTTTAGGAACAGCAGTTTTATGCCTCTTGATTTAGGAGCAGAAACTCATCTGTTTCCATGAATTATGGGACTTTGGGTTGCTTCTTTTAAAATCTGGCTGCAAATAGAAGTGCCAGTTTGAGGCTAGAGTGTAGTTCCTGCTGGCTGAAGATAAGAGGTGCCTGGCAGCACAGGCCATCTGATAGTGGGAGGACAGACTGAATGTCAGGGCCAGAATGTGAGCAATAGTAGGAAGTCATTGAAAGTAATGGTCTGCAGAATTTTCGCTTGGTTGCTTCTACTGTGGTTCATTTTCCTTAATCTGCTTTAAGACTTCAAAACAATAAGATGAAAGGGAACATGATCTGCATATGTCATTTAAATAATGGGGATGTAGGTGTAAGTTCTCCTGGCTTGCTGTCCAGTCTGGGCCCAAAATAGGTGGTTTAACTTGTCAGTGACCAGTTCATACAGTGATGTGACTGAAATATAAATAAAACCTAGAAACCCAGAGCCAAGGGTAAGAGGGGCAATTTCAAACATGGCATATTTAGCTGCTTTTGGTTGGATCAAATAATCCACTTTGTAACAGCTTGGTTTCCCATCCTTTTGAAAAAGTCTAGAACCTATAAAATGTGCATTGTCAGTCTGTGAGAAGGAGTTAAAACAGTTTACAAGGAGTGCCCAGAGAGGTTAGCCAGGAGCAGAGATATTGTCAGCAAGCCTATTCACTGTCACTAGAAAGCAAGGCTCTGGGGGAAGCTAAAACTTCTTCATCAGGCTACCTGGGGCTGGAACTGTCAGAGGTTAGTCACAGCAGAGGAGATTAGCTAGTGTCAGTCAAGAAACATGCTGTCTTGTGCCTGGAGGTAGGCTGGAATCATGGTCACAAAATGTTTCTATTTGACTTGCTTAAAGAAATAAAGAATCCAAGAGGTTTTGGCAGGTGTTTTAACCCTTACACTGCTTTGTTCATGAATCACTGTGCTGCTGTTTCCTTCTAACTCCCCCAGAGAGGTGCCAGATTGGGAATGCTGTATACTCAGATGATTTAAAAAGAAAACATTCGGTTTTAACACAATTCTGCTTGTTACCAACGTGTTCTGGAGGGAGATGTTCTGAGGGCAGAGCTCTGCACCACACGGTGGCACTGACGGCGTGCGATGATGGTTTTTGTTTGAGGCTCGTCGCTTTCTGAAAAGCCTCACATGCAGGAGGCCTGAGCTCAATAACTCCCTCTGACCTCCCTGGGAAGTAGCTGCGATGTGCAGCAGGCAAACAGACCGAGGTGTGCATGTGTTGTCACATAACGAATGAAAGTACAGCATGAGGGATCCTAGCGCATCCTTAGCCAGGTACTCCACTGACCTCCCTAACTGTGCATCTGTAAAGGAGGAGATCTGGACTGCAGTCTCAGTAGATGCCATGGACAACTTCACTGATTATGAAGAGAACTTTACAAGTCACTCCTCTTATAGTATGTTATTGGGTTTTTTTAGTGGCACTTTTCTAGAAGTGCTGATCATAATAAAATGAAAATAGGATATTTTCATTAAGCTTTGCTTAAGAGGCTGATGTCAGGGGTCTTCAGACTTGTGTCTTCAGACTGAATCGCCTACCATCGCACTTTCAGATGCCTGGGGCATGGTGTGCTTGAATCACTTGTTCTTATATTTTTGTTTCATTTTATTGATTGGATTTTTCTTGGTAAGATTATATGTGGAAATAGAAAATAGCTTTATATTTTTCCTTATTAGTCTGATCTTATTTTCATCTCCAGGATGCTTCCTTGTATTAGGATCAGAGAAGAGTTTATAACATAGCCAAGGCTAGCTCTTAATCTGTAATGGAATTGTTTGTACTTGGCCTCTAAAAATGTTTCTTTATATAGCTGCCAACATCCAGGGACAGCTTGTTTCCAGTTCTCATTTACTGAGAACTGCCTTCCTGAAATGAAAATAGTTTTTATTATGGTATTATTTTCTCTGTCAGGTTTTAGTGGTGTAATTTATTATTATTTCATGACTATTAGCCAAGTTGTCATCCACTTTGACATCCTTAACCTTTTCTTTGTGCTATGTGTGACATCAAGAAGACTTTCCTTTTCACCATAATCTGCATCAAAAAAACAGGAACCTGTGGGATTCAAGAATCTGCGAATTAGTGTCTTGCTGTATTTCTTGTTTGACTACCTCTGTAGTTAAAATGAAAAATCCTTGTTATTGCCAGGTCTTAGAGAAAAGACTCTGCTCATTGGATTTTTCTGATCATAGAATCTGCTGTATATCCTATGACCTTTTCCTGTTTTATTTCCTAGTTAGTGATTAGTTAGTATAAATCATTCTTTATAAACTGGGCTATACAGTGGGGGAAAAGAAAATATAATGGGGGTTTTCTGAGCTAGCTAATATCCTACGGTGGTATTTCAGATCGGTGTGAGAGACTGTGCCATTTTTGATTATGGCAGCCTCAAAAGGGTCTCTGTCATTTTGCTTCTCTGAATTATTCCTTAGAGGATCATAAGTATGTACAGCTATTGGAGTTAAATTATATTTGCTGTGAACTTGCAAATGGTTAGAAAATACTTTTCTATAACAGAGGATGTTTTTAAACTGACCTGAGACCTCCCAAGTCCTTAGAGCTAATACCTACCACAATTATAATGGTGTTGTTTTCATGTGTCAAAGGAAGGAAATGTTACTTCAGAAAAACATTGGTGTTCTGACAATATTTATAAACATTATAATTAATGAGGAAAATACTAGATGTGCATGTCTTAGATGCATTGTACTTGGACATCTTACAGACAACAACATCTTCCAAGCTGGTTAACTGTTGTTTGCTGTTTTCGTAAGTGACAGGCATATTTTCAGACTTACACAGGAAAATGTATATGACCTCTGTGATAAGAATTAATCTGAATGGTGAAGATTTAAGGCTTAATTATAATTCTGTTCCAGAGCAACGGACTGTGTGAACTGCCATTACTAAACTGTGCTGTGCAAACACTGCATACTGATGGAATTTGCTTGTCAACCCCAGTGGCATTTCGAGGCACTAAGCTTGTTGTTCTGCCATCCAAGTGCATCCTGGGAAAAGATGAGTATCTCTAGGGAATGTGATCTGCATTTTTAAGAAGAAAGTCAACCTCAAAGGTGCCACAGAAGGACTCTAACAGATTACTTTGCCCAAGAGATAGCTGGTTTATTGACTGTGAATTGTGTATGCTTCTTAGGTGATGATACACATTTATTTGGATGAATATATAAATTTTTTTGTTGTGCATGAAGTGATTGGTAATAGTGCAGTGTTACAGCGCAGGAAACAGTCACTAAATCAAAATGATTCTCAAAACTTGCATTACCTTTCCAATATTTTTTTTGCTTTTAAACTGTAGATTTGTGTGTAATGCAGTCCTCTCAAAGAAAGAGAATAATATGACTCATAATGGGTATTTTAGTACAATGTGTGTGACAGCAAACATAATTAAAACAGCCTAAGTAAAGAAAATAGGACTTGAGCAAACTTCTCTTGTATTTACAAGTTAGAACACTAGATTATTTTGGGAATAAAGAAGGCAAATCAAGATCATGTTGCGTCCAAAAACATGAGTTCAGAGCAAAAAGTTGATGAGGTTAAATGATAAATGAGTGGCAGAGAAACAGACAAGAATGTTATTAAGATATCTGCTTAGGAAAACAAAAACCTAATACAGCAGCTTCTCAATTTGATGAGAGAAATTCTTTTTAAGTCCATTGAAGTTAGAAAGATAAACGTGTCTTCGGGTGTGGGCTGAAGGAATGTAATCTGTTTTTTCTGATGCACTTGATGATGAATACAAGTTTTTCCGCTTTAATGCGAATAACTATTACTTCATTTTTCAATTTTACCTCAAGACTTTCTTCAACGATGTGTTTTCATGTTAAACACTAGAGCTTCTAAAGAAGCAGCAGAGATGTTTTGCCTCTGGGCTGTTTGTGCTGCAGAAGGGCAATTAAACTGGGAGTATTTATGTTGAAGTTTTGTACCTTTGCTTTAACAGATACAACAATGTCTGATTTTGCTTCTTTCCAACTTTATGGGAGTTTTGTAATTGATTTTGCTATTGGGAACAAAACTGGGCCAGACATTTTGAGCTGTAAGTATCATTGGCGTTATGGAAATGGAAGTACTGTTAAATTGCGATGCTGACAATGGATTATCTCACATTAAGCAGGTTTCACTAAGTTATTATGTGTAGGCTGGTCATTATAATTGAAGATTTCCATGCATATGGGAAGCTAATATACTATGTTTTTTACATAGCCCTGTATATATGTTAATGGAATTGCGGAACTCCCTTAATGCTTCAATAAATATGCCAAATGTCTGTAGCAACCTGCTGTTTGCTGTGCCCAGATTGCTTCTTTGTAAGAAGGTATCAATCTTCAGTACTTGCTGCGTTCAGCCTCTCCCAGTCTCTGATCAGGATCCATCTGTTCAACTCCATTTAGTTGTGTGGATTTTTTATGATAGATATAGGCTTCAAAAATGTTAAACTCCAAGTGGTGCCTGTTCCCTACTGTGTTGTATTTATCAGCATAATAGTTTCCAGTTGCAAAGGGATAGTCATGCGCTTCCAGGTAACAAAGTGTTTTGTTGCTTGGTACATTTACGTAGATCAGGCTGGTTTTTTTTTGTGGAGGGTCATTTTTTTTCACCTCAAGTGTACATTTATGAACCTTGAAACCCCCTATTTGTTTTTATTCAGAGGCACTGGAATGAAGCTGAAGTATTTTTTCTGTATGTGTATTGAAATAGAAGATTGGATGCATACTTGATTTTTAGTCATTGTGTTCCTTCTCTAGTCTTTGCTTTCTTCCAGCAGTACTGGACTTTTAGCAGTCCGCTAAAATGAAGAGTGTGTGAAATCTGAAGTGAGCACATGGATACATAACCTTAGAGGATTTATTTGCAAATATAACTTTGTATAAATGAGTTGTTGAAGCATCAGTTGAAATTTAGATAACATATTATAAGTATGCAGGTGGCTAGACATTCTGGTTCGGCTGGAAATGGTTTCAGAAATGTATTTGTGATCTACTCCCTCCACAAAAATACAGCTTTGTTCCTGATCTAATAGGCTTATAACAACAGAAGGCAATATCATCTGCATACAGGCAAATGTGTGATTGTGGGTTTGACACTGTCAGCATCTGTGCTTTGAGTTGTGGCTCTTACACATTGAAGTACATTAATCTACTAATGACACTGAAATGGCAGCACTACAGCTGCCTGACAGTTTGTGGGTATATGGAATTCACCGTAAACGTGAGCATTACCAAAAGGAAGCCAGGAAGAGCCTTAATGAACAGAATGCCTGACATTTGGCCTGATATGAAAATGGTTTTCAGGTAGAGTTTTTCTTGTGAAAAATGGTACTAAGAATTACTGTTTTTTTAAAAATTCATCTGAATGCTTAAAAATGAAACATACAAAAAACTTTACGCAGTTTGGATGTGAAGTACATATATATGTTAAGTACTGAAGGATTTCAGAAGATGGTAATTCTTGGTCCCTTAGTTTAAATTAAATAGTCTTAAGCATTTGTGTCATGCTGTCAACAGACAAATACCTGGTCTGGATATCCTTAGCAAACCTGAGGCTAGAAATTAATTCTGAAGCTTTGTAATCTATTTTTCCTTTCAATGAATTATGCAAATCAGCATAACATTGAAATTCTAAATGGAATATATACTTGCATATTTTATTTGCGTATTTTAAATGTTTTTGGTTTGAAAATGAGTATTTTATGCTTGCATCGTCCTTATAAATAACATCTAGGACTAAAAGGTCTTGCATTTGGGGTCTAGAAGATCCCAAATGCACTGCAGGACTTTATTGTCAATGCAAGGAATCAGCCATGAATTAGATTTTCTGCAATTTTACAGTGCTGCATAACTTCAGAAAGGTGTGGTTTCTTTGGCCTTTCATGAATGTGAACACTTTCTTTCCTAGTGAAGGGGCAGAATGGGGTTGCTATAGACACACTGAACAGAGCTGGACTTCGTCTGTTTGATTGAGAACTCATTCCATCACTGATTAACTTTACTCAGCTGTTCAGCTTATTGGGGCCAAAGAGAGCCAGTAACTGTGTTTGCTGCCTCTGCTGGTGGCACTGCATGAGGGACTCATCCTGAACTGATCCTGCTGCTCAGCTCGGTGTTGTTGGCTTGGACAAGGCACCGCAACTGTTTTAAGGGCTCTGCTTTGTTTTTACTCTAATTTTTCCTAAGTCAAAATCACTCAAGTTTGTTCATCTCCTTTACTATATACTTCTGTTTCAGGGACTTAATATTTGTTATAAGTATTTTTACACCACTGACATTCGAAATAGCCACTTCAGCTTATGACTTCTGCTCTCTGGATAATGTTTCCATTTTTTAAAATATAGTCAAACCTGAAGACTTTGTGGCTTTTTTGAATTTAGCAGAGCAGTAGCCTTATTTTTAACAGTTGCAAGGAATTTTTAAATATTAAAAGGTTAATTTTCATTTCTAGGAGACTACTAAAACTTTATTCAGGAAGAAGCTATTTTGGTGTACATTTTGTGGGTCTCTACAAATAGTTAGAAAAAAACTTGGTAGAGCTGACCAATGTGACAAGCAGAGAAGTATGTAAGTAGAACACAAACTAAAGAAAAGGAAAGCAAATCAGCACCCCACTTCCAACCTACAGGGTTGTTTTTATCATACTCTCATTTTTTGTAGATTTCAGCCTCCCTCTCACTTTGTCTCACACTGATATTTGTTGTTGGGAGGAATAGGATTCTGCCAAACATGTGCAATTCTTGCATCCCCTTTTATATTGGGAATAGAGTCAATCTACAAATTACTCGGGAGTTGTATTGGTCTTAACATATGCGTAATCACTTGAAAATATGAAGCTTGTATTCGGGAATTAATTTTAGTTACTAGATTTCCTGAAAAAGTAGAATAGGAAACACAATTATATTTTTTTTACATCATAACAGCAAACACTGGCAAGCAAATATCTCTATATCACAAACTACTAAAATGATATCGATAAACAAAATGAAGTATTTATTTCTGACTGACTGTTTTTAAGGATGATTTTTCTAAAGCAGCAAAATTACTGATGCCTTGTACAGATAGTGGCATATAAAAAACAACTTTGAACACTTTAATCCTGACATATCTCTAGAGAAAGGATGATAAAAGAATCCCCTAAAGATTATGCCTGACATTCTCATGAGCTCTTAAAAAGTGTAATAAGGTGAGCTTGTGTGGGCTGAGTGCTTAGGTAAAGCATGCCTGAAACTTGCTTGAAACTTGGCATGGACTTCTTTTTTGATGTGGGGAGTTTTCACTAATTCCCTAAATTCACTAATAGCACCTAAATTCACTTCTTTGTGATAATGACCTTAATTTTCCCTAGCATAGAGAGAGTCTTTCCTTTTCCTTGTTTGTTTACAACTTTTTTTGTTTACAACTTTCCAAAGAAACAAACCTATTTTGTACTGTATCCACTGCCCAGATAGGCCATATGCACTGTATTGACTGTTTTTTTTTATTTTTTTTTTCCCCTTTGCCACTTCTACAGAAACATTTTTCTAAGCAGCAATGGAAATTAGAAGTGGTAGAAGTACACAATGTCTTTCTTAATAGCTTGGAGGGATGGTGTGGTTATGTAGCAATGAAAAGTTACAGCTTCTCGTTCCTTTATATTTGAGGTAGTGAAATTGCGTCTAGAATTTCAGAGCCGAGAACAGAGCACTTTCACATTTCAGAGGGGTACTGAGTAGCTACTTTTTCTGTTATTTGGTTGTTGATCCTGAATGAACCTGATCTGACTGAGTGAATGGGGGGCAGCTGCCAAGGGGCCTTGGTCCCTGCTCAGGGGGTGAGAATGTGACTGCAGGAGGGGTTATTTAACACAGGGGAGATTTAGATTAGATACTAAGAAAAATTTCTTCATTGAAAGGGTGGTCAGTCATTGGAACAGGCTGCCTGGGCCAGTGGTGGAATCGCCATGCCTGGAACTGTTCCAAAGCCGTCTGGATGTGGTTTTTGGGGATGTGGTTTAGTGGTGAATGTGATGGTGCTGGGTTAATGGTTGGACTCAACCTGAACAATTCTGTGGGTCTGTGGCTCTGTACCAGCTTTCCTTTCAGACTGAGTAGAGATTGCCACACAACAAAATGTGTTTTAAATGGAGGAATTCAAGAGTTTATATTGCAGTCCTGAGAAAGTAATTTTGAGAGTCATCAAGAAAATAAGAAAAAGGCTTCTAGTGGTTTCAAATGGTTTTGTTTCTTTGGGGCCTTTCCATTGGGCAGTTGTTCACATCTGTTATGAAATCCAGCTGAAGGTAATTTGAGTGATTCCATTTTCCAGTGTTTGTGATCTCAAAGTCTTCTACTGCAGCATCCTGTTGTGGGCTTCAGCTGAGGAACTGGTGCGTTAATGGAGACTGAAATACCTTCTGATCCAGACAGGTGGTATTTCTGATTTAAGCAGAACTGAAATAAGAGCACAGTGATGCTCTTGTTGCACCTACCTGCAGCTGGAATACTTTGGTATCCAGAGCTGTCAGTACAGAACTGTTCACAAGCTCTGAGTGTAGGATATGGAAAGGGAAGCAAGGACTGCAGAACTAATTGGGCTGTGCTCTGAGTTTTTATATGCAGCTTGAAGATCCCAGTCATTTCTGAATATGCATGTGTTTTATCTAAACATCATATGGTTTTGCTGACCTCTGCAATGTTGATATTTCTATCCTAATTTGTACGTGTTCCTCTGTGCAGTGCCTGGTTTAGTTCTAGGAAAATGGCTAGAGTGCTGCTGAGTCAGTGCAGCTGCAATAATGAGTTGACCTACTTTTTCTGTCTCATTGGGACATCCATGCATTATTGGAAGAAAAAATTAATTGCTAAGGATAATACATAGTAAAGTCAGTGTGGAAAATCACCTATCACTGTATTTTCTTTCCCTTTGCATTATACTTGTCCGCAAACCCAGCCATAAAAGCAGTCTACAGCCATAATACTAGGAACAGTACTAGCTGAGGAAAATATTCAAGTAGCATTTATGTATAACAACTGTGCATCCCAAGGTAACACAAGTACTCAAAGTGCCAAAAAATGGGCTGCAACAAGCTACTTTTTTCAACTTTGCAATGGAATGGTAAAGAAGTGGAAAGTCCTAATTTATTCAGTATCTTCTGATACAAGCTATTCACTTCCAAAATGGAATGTAATCTTGTGTCTGACAGGAAGCAATGATGGTTTTATTTCATTGTTTTCCCACCTCTGTCCTGCAGTGTTGTGGTTACAGCATCCTCTAGTGCCCTCTGCTTTTGTTGCTTGGGCTGTGAAATTGGTCCCTCCCCGTACCTTTGAGCTGTTGTGCTATGTGAAAATCGAGGAGCAGAATGAGTAGGGACAAACCCCATGTCATGAGGATAGTGAAGTAAAGAAGCAGTCTAGATCTGATCTCCTTAGATGCATTATCCCAGAGGCACTGCCAGTGCTGCTGGTAGGCTCAGCCTTGGCCAGTGGTAGGTCTGTCAGAACCAGATGGCCTTGGCTCTGTCAGATGTGGTGGAAGCCTCTGGCAGCTTCTCACGGAAGCCACCCCTGTAGCCCCCTCAGCTCCCCACTACTGGAGCCTTGCCATGCAAACCCAATACAGAAGGCTTTTTAAAAAAAAGACCTGGCTACGCTATGTCTTGAAAGGCTATTTCATCTGTTCCTCTGCAGGCATGAGTCAGTGGGTGTATAAATAATTCCTGATAGCTGTTTACTTAAATTGTTCTTAAAAGTACTGGTAGGAGAAGTTCTGCAGGGAGCAGCCCCTCTGGTGGCTCACTAGCTAGTGATTTACTACCCTTACCTTTGTTCAATGTGAATCTTGCTTCAATTTAAGGACACTATTTTACTCTATGAACAGTTCCCTTCCTTTTTGTAGTAAATTAATATATCTGGCAGCATATTTTTTCATCAGCTGTCTGTAAACTGTTTCACTTCTTTTAATAATGTAATTTGTTTTAAGAAATAACTTTCTTCTGTTGTGGCAATATACATATATTTTCAACTGATGTTTTGTCAATGCTGTCATGTTGAGGACACTTGTTAACTTTTTGGAGTTTCTAGGGGAAGTCCCACACTGAGCCTGCAAATCCCACCAGCTGAAGCAGAGCAAAGGATTGTCTGCAGCCAGAGAGGTTCAGATTTTGTGACCATAAGAACTTGTATATGGGCTTAAATGTTTTACCTTGGAAGAAAAATTCAACAATGTAATTAAGGTGCTGAGAATGAAAGTATTAAGAGCCTTTCTAAACCTGATAGATAAGGGAGATTTCAATTCCAAAAGGTGAACAATTTGCTCTTGATATTGCTAGTCAGAGATTATTATCTCCTACCCTTAACCCCCACCCCCTAAAGATTCATGCTTGTGATTAAACCCCTCAAAGGGCAAAAAGGACATTTGTGTATCTGTTTTTGAGGCAGATGTGGCTATAACAAAGTATGTGTGTCTTAGTATGGGAAAAATAATTTACAATAGAATATCATTACATGCCTAATGAAGAATGTGAGGGGAACCCCTCGCTGCCAAATACAACTGTAGAAGTTGCAAGAAGTGAAGTTCTGTTTTCCTGAAAAAAATGGGCAAAGATGCATGAGATGTTTAACTCATAGATGTGGTGTTTATGTGCTGACTCTTTAGTATAATATGTATAGAATGCTGCAAAAAATAGAAGTTATTTCAGTAAAATTGATCTGAAATCAGGATAATGCAACTTCCAGAGTTCATGTAGTTGTTCTAGCCACTCCACTGAATTTTGCCACATTTTACCACTTTATCTTTGGAGTTTCAGCAAAACAACTCACCTAATGTAGTGCTAGTGTGATAGAGCACCAAGACTTAGCACAGCTTGGTGATGGTGATAGACATGCCATCAATTTGGGGATGTCTGTGCTCAGTTCCTGCTTAGATTAGTTCCCAAGTGAGTCCTGGGATAGCTGCCAGGTCAGCACAGCAAAGCCCAGTTTCATGCAGCGGTACTGGCTTTGATCCTGGAAGCAGCAGAGTGTGTCCAGCATATCCAGTGTGCTACCCCAGGGCAGTGCTGTCCTGGTAATGTTGTGTTCCAGCTCTGGGATGAGGCTTATATTAGAATTTGCTGAGCTATCCCAGCATGGTAGGTCCTCACACAGCCTTGAAATATCCTTAACATGTAGTCCTGGCTGCTGTCTGTGCAGATAGATCCCTGCATCCTGAGTACATGGATCTGTCAGGGCAGCAAGCACTCTAGAAGAGATGACATCAGAATGATAGAAAATGAGTGGCCAAAGCACAGCAGTTCATGTGGAAATGTGGGCATGAAAATTATATGGATGGCAGCCATTTCACTGCTGAAGCCACCCTGGTACCCTGTTTTTCTAGAGCTAATAAGGGAGTATAAATTAGCAATGCCAGCTGGCAGCATGGGACATATTTCTGGTATTTGCTGTGTAACAGGGTCTTACAAAGGTACTCAGTTTCCAATGCTATGGGCAGAGTGCTGTGTTCCTGCCAGGCCACCAGAATGCAGCATCTGCTCCTCTCCCACCAGCAGAGTCTGGCACAAAATCTAGTGTGTCTGGCACAGGAAGATCAGGGTAGATTCTCTTCCTGGTGTGGAACAGGTTTACCTGCTGGTCTGAGTACACCTAGGCTGTGTACCCTCACTCTGGGATTTGCATGGATGAAAGAAACAGGCTGCTGATCATCTATTCTTCTAGCAGATGCAATTTCATGGGTTTTAGCAACTTAAAATGTTGCTTAGTGATTTGAATTTATGTCCATGTACAGTTGTTCCAGGGCTACTACTGTAGAGAGTATTGAGTTGCATGTCTTTCCTGGCTCATGCCATCATCTCTTATGTGTATCTTTCTCCTAAAAAGCTTTATTTGGGTAAGGAGCCACAACCTTCTCTGTTCCTATTACTGATTCAATTGACCTGTTTTAACTGTGTGTTCTGATTGCCCTTTCTCTAGTGGAAAAAGAGCAGATATGTGTTTCTTTATCTCTGTGGACCATTTAACTGATTCTCCATTTCAGAATTGAATATTAAAGTCACAGAAATGGTTTATGTAGCAAAACAATAAAGCATTCATAATTCTCCCTCACATGAGAAATAACACAAGCATGCAATTTAACATAAATCTTCTGCTAAACCTAGACATATGTAAAGTTGCTCATTATTATTAGTTTTTCCTTTCCACAGCCCAGTTATTTTCTTCAATCTCCTCTGAGACTTCTGCTTGCAGTTTCTCTCTAAACTCTGCATTAGATATTCTGTTTCAATGCAGTTCTAAAGTTGTGCATTTTTTATTCTAACCAGTGTTACATATTGTGACAACAAGCTCTTGGACACTGCTTCATTTCGGAGATTTAAGAATCTTTTAAGTGAACTATCTTCCCATGCTAGGATTGGGCAGAGTCTGATTAAAAAGAAAACCATTTGTTATTCATGTGATAGAATACATTTCCAATTTAAATACACGCATATAGTGAATAATTAGATTTTGGTATTAATTTTCTGTTGATTTCTACACCGTCTCTCCCCACCAGCCTCCTTGAAACAGACATGCTCTTGCCATCCTGCAGTAATATTTAGTAGTATTTGGGAAATAATACTACTATTTTTGTTTGAATTCAGCTGCAGATTTCACTTGGGCTGTATGTTGGTGGATTAACATGATAGTAGGAAGGAATGCAAATTTCAAGTGCATAAAAGAAATGACAGGTAGACGTAAAGAACCTCTCTGAGCAAAAGGTAACAATTTAAAAACCTGGACAGAATTGTGCATGAGCAGAAAGATCTGAATCTGACCCAGGGCAAGGAATTACTTGGAGTGACATTAGGTTCTTTAGGCCCCAGGGGTATTTTAGTCCTATCAGGACTTGATCTGTATTATGGATACATGTGAGGAAAGAAAAGATCATTTTGGATAACCAATGCTTATCGTGTGTTCCTCATGACCTCAGCTAAATTTGGTCCCCCTGCATAAAGGCTAAACCTGAATCAAGGCGTATTTTTCCCCTTATACTTTAACAAGTCTATATACAGCCTTTAAGGGCAGTACAAGGTAAAATCCTGATTGTATGTAAAATACTTGTTCTTGCTGTCTGTTCATATGTTGGCAAGAGCAATTCTTGTTTTCTTTGTTAGGGTCTGAACCTTGTCTTTATTTCTGTTCATTTTTTTCTGTTTGCATGTTTTTTCAGTGGTAGTTTGTATTTTGGAGCATTTGTATTTTCAAGAGCAACTGCAATGCAGACTGTTTAAATGCATTGAAAAGCAAAGCATGTTTAGTGTAATTGCAAAGAAAACACAGACTGCTTCCAAGGTATGTCACTTATTTTTAATCAGAATACTGGCAATACAGCCATGGGAAAGTGTAACTTCGAGGTGCACTGATGGTAGAAATGTCATTGTAGACACAATGAGTTTTTCTTAATAATGCTAAATACAACAGCTACCAAACAGCCAGAGACTAATCATGCCTGATGTCTTCTGGATGCTATAAAAAGCATTTCCTCCTAAATCTTTTTACTTAGATACTCTTAATAAGAACATTAGACTTGGGTCTCACATGTTTATGTAAGATTATTAAAAGTAACTTGCAAGATTACTGAAACTGAAAGTTTGCTTGCTTGCCTTGATTTTAAAGAAACATGTTTTGTTTGTCTTTTCACTTCTTTATGTACATCCACTTCTCACTTTTGCCTTGAAAAAAAAATTGTTAAAATATTCCTTTTGGCCTTTCAGTGGCAGTTCTGCAATGTGATAGAACAGCTTTTAAAATATCTCTAATCATGAAACTGTCCATTTGTCCAAACAAAAGCCCCATGTGTTACATTCTTTGGTGTTGGACACTTTTTATATTTTCGTAAGTGAGACCTGCTTAGCAAATGAAATTTAATCAAAATGAAGAAAATATGTATTAAAATAACTCAACCTTAAACTTTCCTACTCAAGATATATCTCATGCCTGCTTCACTAGAATTCCAGTCTCAGTAAAAGGGATTTATACCAAAGCTGAAGAAAACCCGTCATGCTTTTAAGACAGGGTCTGTTTGCAAAGCTGTCAACAACTTGATGTGTTTATCATAGTAGTTCTTGCAAATTGTACTGTTACATGTATGAACTATTTTAGTTGTCTGAGCTGGTGGTGACTGTGTGGCTGGTGGTGCTCATATCAGCAGCTCTGCCTGCTGAAGGTGGTGATGGATCTTGGCATAGAGTGGAAAGGGTAATTTCTTCATCTTACACAGCAGTTTGAGTAAAGCTCCTTCTTTCAGTCTCCTGGTAATTGCTGCTGCCTCTTTTTTGAGTTCACAGAATCAGTAAGGTTGGAAAAGACCATAGAGATCATCAAGTCCAACCTATCACCTAATACCTAATCTATTCTAGCCAAACCTGTTACCTAACCTGTTGCCATCCTACTACCAACACACCATCCTACCTATAACACACTACTCTAATATCTAGGTCATGTCACCAAGTACATCATCCAACCTTTTCTTAAACACCTCTAGGGACGGTGACTCCACCACCTCCTTGGGCAGCCCATTCCACTGGGAGATCACCCTCTCTGTGAAAGAGTTGTTGACTATTACAGCTAAACTCTTACTTCAGTTGTTTTGTGGGGAGATGGATCTAGTCAGCATGGATTTCGAA
>WEKX01025782.1:0-11093 GCA_013390025.1 Pitta sordida | reverse complement strand
TTCTGTGTTTTAGATCTTTATGCAACTTTAAAGTTAATTGTCCAAAACCAACCCTAAATGTAAGGATAGGGACCCATCACCTCCCTATATGAACATAATATGATTTCCAATATTGATTTCTATTGCTGTTTTATATTTCAAAATACTAAATTTTAATAAACATGATGTCTTTCAAAAATTTTCTTTCATGTTAGAATGCTTATTAAACATTACTATGCTCTTCCTCCTAGCATCTTTGGGCTAGATGTTTTCTAGAAGGCCTTTCAGAAGCCCAACCAAATTACATTTAACTATTCTTTTTCCTGTATAGTTTCAATTCTGTTGAATAAAATCAGACTTAAGCTGTACGATTTCCATTTAGAGAAGCTTTGCTGATTTCTATTGTACTGTCTTCATTTGCATGTTTGACAAGTCTCTTTGAACATGTTTTCTACTAATTTGCCTAATACTAAAGTCATGTTCACTGGTCTATAACTTTCAGGTTCAAACCTAACACGTCATTTAAGATGGCAACCATACTGGCTACACTGCAGTCTACTAGCATAATAGTAGAGATTCGTGAAAACTGGTTATATTTTGTTCGCAATTCAGACACTTTGATAGGGATTTTCAGAGGTCACTAATGCAGCTTGGTTCCCCAATCTCATTACTATTTAGTGGAAAATGTACTTTGTATTTCCTGGAAATGTGGAAAACTCTTAATTTTCAGTTATAAGTTCTCCTTAGTGAATGCTGTTTCATATTAGTCACACAATTATACGAATTAACAGTTAGCAGTTTAGTTTTAATTATTAACAGTTTAGTTTTAATGCAGCACCAACAGTAGTGAAGCTTAATGCAGAAATCACGCATTCCTTTTTATGTGAAGTATAAAGTAGTAATAATAGTCAAGTCCATTTAACCAAACCCTGAACCAGCCATGGATTTAAATCCTTCTATTTCATGCTGGTTGCTCAGTTCTATTCAATATATATTTTTATATATATATTCCTGCAAATGTCATTAACTTTGTTAATCTTTTGCATATTCCTCTTTCTTGCCTAACAAGGACTTCTTTTCATTCTTCGAAGTCTGTTATTCCATCTTCTGTTGTTGCCATATGATGCCAATATTACCTGCATGTACCACAGCAGTTCTAGCCCCTTGCTTTCCACTGTTTGCTTTTAATTCAATGATACTTTAAGTTGAATTTTGGGTTTTGTTTGGGGTTTTTTGTTTGTTTGGGGGTTTTTGTTTGTTTACTTGTTTTAAGTTTTTTGTTTGTTTCTGTTTTGATAGATTCTAAACTGCCCTATCTAGAAGCTAGGAAAGACTAGCGTTAATACTGTGACTAGTATAATAATAAAAACAAAAGATGATGTCTTTGTATAAATTCCACTTCAGTACAGTGGTGAGTGTACTGGCCTCTCAACCTGGAGACTGGGGTTCGATTCCCACCAGGAAGGCAGTGGTGCCATTCAAGAGTTGGACTCAATGATCCTTGTGGGTTCCTTCCAAATTAGAATATTCTGTGATAGAATATATGTATATGCTAGTTACATAACAAAGAATACATAGCATTATTTTCTGTAAGTGAATTTTCTGCCTCTTGTGCTCCAGCAATCTTATCATTGAGTGACTGCTGCTTTGGTAAATTATTACTATGTTCTGTCTTGATAGAAGAGCATACTTTTTTTCTCTAATTTACATCAAGTTTGTTTTGGTGACAAAAGGAGCATCAAGACTTTTTGACTTTTGATCAGGAACAAGTTCTCGTGAATGACAGGCAAGATACAGGTTTTCTGCCAGAATCCTTCTCAGAATGAAGTGACTGAATTAAAAACAAAAATAATTTGGTCTCAAAATATTTAATTTGGAATGTTCAAAAAAAATTCTCAGAGGCTTCAGAGTGTAAATATATGTCCTTGAGCAAAATTTATATTTTTAATATGGTCTTTTTTACTGATGCAGTCAAAAGTAACTCTGTAACTTCTGGTTTCAGTGTGGGGGCAGGGGGAATCAAGGAAATAGCTTCCTGATTCCGAATATAGTATGACTGGAAGGAACTAGAACTACTGTAGCTGTGGGTCTTTCACTGACATGACAGTTATAAATATTACATTAGGAAACTAAAATCCACTGAAACTAAGAGGGGGTGTTGTCACCATTGAATTTAATAGAAACAGGACTGGGATCAAATCAAGCTAGAGAATACATAAGATAAAAAATGTGCCTTATTGATGATGAGAGATTTTGTTGAGTTGGGTTATTTTTTAAATTTGCCCATTTGCTTAAGAATTTTGCATATGGTAAAATTGGATTTGAAACATCAAGGGACAGTAGTAGTCAACTGGATATAATTTGAGAATGGATCTAAAACATTTCTTCATCTTTTTTTTAATGAATCTTCATAAAAAGTCTATGATCTACCCTAAAGTCATTATGTATAGTATTTCTCCTGGAGTTGGTTAGGATGGAGTATGAATTGAATTTAGAGATACTTGAATAATAGAGAGAAATAAGAACTTCACTGGGAGAAAGGAAAAAATATATAACAAATATATATATATATATATATATGTTTGAGATAACAACAATAACAACAGAACAAGGAGTATGAACAATCCCCTACTGGCAATGATGACTGAAGATAGCTGANTCCCCTACTGGCAATGATGACTGAAGATAGCTGAAAAATAAACCCAAGGGAGCCAAGTTCCAAGGAGACTGTGGTACAACTAGGATTCCTGGGGCAGGGAAATAGGGTTCAGGATAGACAAAGCAGTGAATAGTAATGGCCAAAAGTCATTTTCTGAGACGTCCAAGGGGCTGTAGGGGGATCTAGTGGTTGGCAGTGGGGAAAGGCTGTGCTGAGATGGAGACTTGAAGGCCACGTGTTCTGGGACAAAAAGGCTGTGGTGGAGATTGGTGAAGCAAAAGAGATGTCAACGCTTCAGGAGATCCATGAGCCAGCTTCCCCTCTGTGAGTCCTGGCAGCCGTATTTATAGGGTCTCAGGGCCCTCTCCTAGCCACATGCTTTGCGGGGGTGGGGAGGGAGGGGAGAGAAGGGAAGATGAGAAGGGAATCATCTATTGTCTGTCCAGTAAAAAGGAGAAAAGTTTTAGAATAAGGCTCTCCCCATAACACTGACTTCTTTTCAAGATTCTTGATTTCTAACATCAGAATGTCTAAATTCTACACAACACCTTTTATTAAAGTTAATGAGCCTTCTAATAGAGTATTATGGATTTAGAAATGTGAGATATAAAAGGAGTCTTTGTTTCCTAATTTTTTAATTTATATTTGTTCTGCTTCAACAAGAGCACATTTTAATTTTATGCTAAAGAAAAGAGATACTAAAAAACAACTATGTGCATTTCTTACTGATTAAATGAGGACTTGAATAGGGACAGATCAGTAAAATGAAATGGAATGTTAAAATGGTATTTCTCTGCATCAAATTCCCAGTTTCTATTTTAAATATTGGTTGCAGAAGATGAATAAAATATACATTTGTTTTGCCTTGCAAACTGACTATACATATTGAACAGACTATTTAATCTCTTTTGGACACACAGAATGAAAGTCACCATAATAGCTACGTACTACTTTAACAGAAGATTTGTGCTATGATGTTTAACCTACTGTATATAGAATTTGTATTGTAATGTTATTCCAATGAGTAGCAGATTTTGTCATATACAAAAGCTTCAGCCCAATGACTGCTATGTCCAGTACCTACATAGCCCTTTCAGTTTGTAATTGCATATATAAGCATATTATTAATGGCAAAAATTGTGTCCCTATTTTGG
Organism: Pitta sordida; assembly: GCA_013390025.1. NCBI lineage: Eukaryota > Metazoa > Chordata > Aves > Passeriformes > Pittidae > Pitta > Pitta sordida. The sequence continues at coordinate 7,301 of WEKX01025782.1, read as the reverse complement.
ACATGCAAATTGCACATCATCATGGTCAGACAAAATGTAAATATTTATACAATCTCTCTCCTCTTTTTCTTAGTCTGCATGCTTGCAAAGACAGAGAAATCCATGGATTATCTGGAAGATCCAAGGAAGTATCAATTTTGTCTCCAGCTGGCAATAGGATCATCTAGTCCAGCTCCCCACCAACTAGACCATGAGTTCCTGTCCTATGAGAATCTTCTCAACAAATAGTTCTTCTAGTAAGGTGGAGGACAAAGTGCCGCTGAAATCTGTTTGTCACATGTTTAGGATTTCAGTTTTATCTCTCTGATACACTTTTGTATTTTTCCTATAAGCCTCTGAAAAATAGACATCTCCTTCCATTGTTTTAGGTTGCTTACTATTTGTTCCATTGTATTAAAAGGTTTGAAGCCTGTTTCTGCCACTTTACTGTCTCCAAATCCTATACCAAGAATATGACAATCGATCCTGTGGGGTAATTAAAAGCTTCTGCATTGTAGGGTCCTGAAAAACAATTGTCTTAAGTTTTATTCCCTTTTAAATACTTCTACCTAGTTGTTATTAAATAGGACTGACTGACAAAAGGTTAATTCCAAAGACAGATTTTGGCCTCAACAGTAGAGCTGTACTCTGAAAAGGAAACATAAAATTGAAAGGCTAAGTTTCTGTGCTCACTGTATCTCTGTGAAGTTAGACTAGGTGTAATCAGCTGGCAGAGATCAGGCTAAGGTCTTTTCTTTCCATCACCATGAGTAGTAATAAAGGGAAGAGGGAAACTGTGGGCTCATATTACTGCTGGTGAAGGGCTGGATCCCTGACAGGGCCATGGCCCATAGTAAAGTTAAATGGGCAGGATGTGAATGTGACATGGGAAACCAAGACAAGACATTTAATAAATAACAAAAGGAGAAACTTCAAAGATAGTTTAGGAGATGCTTTTTGGGAAGAGAGTATTGTGAAGCCAACAGAACCCATGCAACAGAATCGCTTGTAGCATATAAGGGTGAGGTCACTTAGGTAATGGTATCATAAATACCAATAGAGGAAGAAAAAGTGCAATCAAAGGCGGGGGGTGGGGGGGAGAAATTGTTTATTTAGGAGGAGACTGGGACGAAGATAAGACACCTGGATCAATATAAGACCCCAGTTCTGAAGCTACCAGCTTAACTGACGGAGTTATTTATATTTAAAGATTTAAAATTTGCTCACCAAACTTTGCAAAGTCTTTATTTCATTAATAACTCAAATTTGCATAAAGAGAGAATACACATGTTTTTGAAAGAGAATTTCTTTTCAATTTAGTGAGAAAATAAACTTTAGCAAACAGTTTTGTATGGGTAAGATAGAATCAAGAAAGAAAAATTCCACTAAGAAAACCAACCCTCAGAACTTAGTAGAGTCAAACTCACTAGTTTTAAATTAACCGAAAGAGATTAAAGAAAGAATAATTAAAGTCATTAAGAGAAGGAAGAAGTAAAAGAAGAGAGAAGAAGAGAGAGGGAGTAAAGAAAGAGATAAGAGAAAAGTAGTTACTTCCGATGGTTTGATGGAGTTTGGCCAGAGATGGAAGAGAAAGCAAAAATGAAAGCCTGTGCTTATGTGGTCTGACCAGCACACAAACTCTGACCTGGCCCTTCACCCAGCACACACAATTTCTTTCAACCCAAATAATTACATAATCCAATGAGATTTGAATCCAGTATCTCAAAATCAAGAAGCAGGAGGAGGGGTAAAGAGGCAACTGAATAATGTGATCAGTGCTGTACACATGGGCAGCCTCAAGCTTGATTATTGCAGTCTAATCAGGACAATAAACCACTGTGTTCAGACAATACCACAAAACTTAAACCTGCTTTAACAGTTAGGAAGCTGATATGCTGGTGGTTTCCCTGGCTAGAAGGAAATATATGAAGCAAATGGATCGAGAATCCTGGCATTACCATGATGGTACCCATTTTGGACCTAGGAACATGGAAATATACCTTCTCTTCCGAAGTGCAAAGATAAGTGATTTACTTCACGGCTCTGTCATAAACATCCTATATGACCTTTAACATACTGTCATCTGGACTGATCTCTTTCTCATGTTTTTTTTTTTGCTCAAGCTTCTTTCAATCAACCCCACCTCAGAGCATGAATTGATCTCTTTCGTGGCATGGTTATACAAATTATTTATCATCAGTGTCTTACTAAGCTCAATTTCTTCATGAGTTTATTTGACATGCATACTGATAAATTAGATTCTCACTTATGCTTGCACATACCTGCCAATTTAGATCTTGATCTCAACTCACCATTTCAACATCATTTTAGATATATTTGTGCAGTTCAAATCTGTGAAAACCTAGCAAAAAAATCCTTTTTTGAAAACCATGAAAATAAAAACTTGTGATTAGGAATTATTCAGCATCTCAATATTTAGCTTATCATCAAAATTTTCTTTAAGGTATATGTATTAGATTTTCTGACTTTGAAAATCATAGCTTTAAAAGATGCTTCTAGTTAGACACCAGAAGTAGAGCTATTTAATCATTAGTGACTTTGTTCTTTCTGAGTTGCATAATTCAGCCCAATTTCCTAAACAGTACACTAGAAAGAAAATAAAATGGTTTAAATCACTTTATTGGTCTTAACTATATTCTCTTTAAAACACGAGTTACATTAAAAATAATTGAGCATATACTTGTAATCAGTACAAAAAGTTATGATCATGATTCTGAATGCAGATAACGAGTTAATTTCTTGAGGAAGCCTTGCAACCTTTTTTTATTCCCACTTTCTATTTTTGAGTTAATTGAGCTTGGTCTAGAATTGAAATCACAAATGAAGTTGTGCTTTAAAATTCAGGTTTTTTAGTGCAACGCAAAGAATCATTCCACAGTCTCAGTCACCAGAAGGGAGTAAATTTAGATACTGGTGGTATCATTCAGTGTATACAGATATCTGTCTTGTTTAGAATAGCTTTTCAGAGGTAATGAAGAAAATCATTAAAATTGTCTGATCTTCTCTGTAAGATTTTTAGGGCTCTGATTAAGTTACTTGGGACCATTATGCCATGCTTGAGTGGGTAAATTGACTCTTTTTTGTAATAGTCTTATTAATTAAGTTTACTAGAAATCTTGGACTCCTTTACTATATCCAGATTGTTTGTAAATACTTCAATTTATTTCAATGTGTATATGTATCCCATGTAAACTTTGTTTCCTTTTCCCCCTTTAATCCTGAAGTAGACTTGGCTTCTAGGACATAGCAAGCAAAAAGTAAAAGCCCAGATTTCTTGTTCAATAAATTGTTTAGATAAGTTTATGCAAACTATCCTTCTTCAGCTGATTGAATTTGGAACTGTATTTTGAAATGACTTGGAGGAAATATGTGGATATTTCCTGTTTGTGGAAAGTCAGACTCAGAACTCTTTAATTTAGCTATTTTAACTACTTAATGACATATTTGGTATTTGTACACATACAAATTGTCATATAGAAAATTATATAAGACCTTAAAGCTGGAGTGTCTCCAATATATTTTATTTTAATTTTTTTTTTCAGAAAATCTACTTAAACTGAAAACTTTTAGGAGGTAGACTAACTTCAGAATCAATTACACTTCACACTAAACTGAAAGACTTGCTCAGTACAGAACTATTAAAATTCTATGGGTCTATGTACTTGTATGGGATAAGGAAGGGCAGAATTCAACCTTCCAATTCTACCAGGAAATCCAAGTTGTAGTACTGGACACTTGTTCCTGATTTGGCTGTGGAGAAAAAAACATTATGAATATTTTCCATTTGAACTTTTCTCTGTATAAGTAATTATTATAGCAGGATCCTTACTGAATCTAAATCTCACAGATACTTGTTCTTTTGAGCAATGAATAATGATTTTGCTGAGTAGGATAAAAACTTTGGATTTTATTAAGTACGTCTGAGATTTTTTTCCTTACCCTGAAAACATTCATAGAATGAGAAGGCTTTATTGTGTTCAAATCTAATGACAATATGTTAGTGTTTATAATAATAATAAAAAAAAAATTGTGGGTGAATTTGTTTTTAAATTATTTTTCTGAATGGCAAATTAGGGTCTATCTGGGGAAATGTGAGTGAAATCCACCTACGGAAAATTTCACTTGACAATAATGATTCATATCCCATATAAAATAAAGATAACCAAACAAGAAAAAATACGTAGATGTGAGACTGTGTGGATAAGAATAAGGGGAGATCAGTTTTTTAAAAATGCAATTTGTAGATAATAGCATAAGTTATAGATAAACTCTTAAAGAAAAATTGTTGTGACTCCATTCCTACGGGATGTTAAACTTATGTGAACTCTAAGCGTCCTGTGACTAATGTGATATAAAATGCCATATTGTAAATGTTAAGCAGGTGTCTTATACTTTATTTTAAACCCTAAAATTGTAATAATATTTTTCATATTTTTCTCTCTTCTTTCAAAGCAGAAACTAACATTAACAGTCCTGGTTTTAACTTCACTGAAAGTAGAAAAAGGCAGGGAACTACCAAGTGAAAAATTAAACCCTGTAAAAAGGTTGAATTGATCAGGCATCCCTCTGACATCTGGCACTGGTCAGAGATCTCTGCATCAGTTTAGAGGTGATTTGTACAGGAGCATAGTCAGTGTTATTTTTTATTGAGTTCTGTTTGTAATTGCAGTCTGAAACATTTCGTTTGGGGATTTTTTTTCTTTACTAGTAATATAAAGTGCTTCAAGAGAATTTCCAGCTAATTTGGGAACTTGATACAGAGGTTCTTTGCATAAGCTAGTTTCTATGTCATGGAAGAGAAAAGCATAGATGAAAGATAGCTCCCCTTCCTGGCAAGGCATATGGCATGGGGAAGGGCCTTCTCCTTTTATCGGACAAACAATGGAGGATTCCTTGGCTTATCTTCCCCTCCCTGAAAGGCATGTGACTAGGGGAAGGGCCTGAGGGTCAGGGCAGGCTGAGTGACTGCCAATGGCATATGAAGACATGCCCACAAGGCATGTGACGTGGGAGGGGCCCGAGGCCCTATAACTACAGCTCCTGGGCTCACAGAGAGAGGTTCATGGACCTTTGGACCTGAGGATGCCTTGTTTTTCACCTCTGCCATTTCACCCAGGACCATGTGGACCTTTGACTTCTCATCTCAGCGCAGCTTCTCCCCTGCTGGCCGTTGGATCTCCCTGCAGCCTGACATTTTGGGAAAGGACCACTGGATGTTACTCCACTGGTTTGCCTACCCTGAACCCTATTCCCTTGCCCCTGGAGTCCTGGAGGTGCCCCGGTTTTCCCTTGAATTAGGCACCCCCCCTTGTGCTTGTTTATTTTGCCACATGTTTACAGTTGTCATTATTCCAGTGTGGGTTTGGTTTTTCTTTTAATATACTGTTATTGTTCAAACATATATATATATATATGTGTTATATTACATTTTTTCCCTTTCTCTCAGTAAAGTTCTTATTTCTCTCTCTATATATATCATTCAAGTATTTCTAAATTTAATTCATGCTTCATCTTAATTGACCCAGGCCATGTATCTACTACTTGGGTATGATCACCTGTTCATGAGGATGCGTTTAGTACATGTGAAAGCAATCTTTGTTGCCATTATTCCAACAACATGGGTATTTCAATCTTTATGCATTTTTAAAAAACATATGTCATTCTCTCTGCTCCTGTCAGGAATCTAAACAAACAAATAAAAAGTTCCATCTTAGAGGCCCTGGAATTGAGTTGCTACAGGATTAATATCTCCTCAGAAAAATGTCTTGTCAATTCACCTCTTTTTCCTTTATCTCTTGTCCCTCTGTTGCCAGAGGGGTTTTTGTCACTGTTGTTCTCCCAGACTTTTTCCTATGGAAAAGCTGGTTATTCCAATGGCAGTGGACTGCTAACGGTGGTGAGGATCATGGCCAAAGACAGAATTCAAGGGACAAGAGTGAGAGTGGGGTCATTACCAACATGTTTTTACCTTTCAACAGAGGTAAATTTGGACTCCGGAAATAAATGAAAAATCTGGAATTAAGATGAATTACTGGCTACGATTGGAATGAAAGTCAGCTATTAAAAGTTAACTACTGTCAATTTCTTAGCCACACATTCTGTACAGAGATACCTTTTAACTAAATATCTATCAAAACTATTCTTAAATATATAGAACCACATAAAAACGAAGTGTTCAGTATTTTTCTATTCACTTTTGTCTTTCCTTTGTCTGTAGTATATAACAATTACTGCTGTTGATTTATATTCTATTTTAGATATGCTGTTATCTACTTGCAAATAGACAACAACTATATTTTACTTTATAATCCTCTTGGGTCGCAACTAAGTGCACAAGAGGAGAATCTCTGTTCAAATCCTGGTTTAAGGCATTCTTTAATGTTCACAGGTTACTCCGAGTGAGAAGGGACCCTCAGGATCATCAAGTCCAACTCCCCACCAACTAGACCAGAGAGATTAGGGAGGGGTTTAAAGAACTTGGTCAATTGATCAGTGGGACAGGAACACAGGTAGTATTTTGCTCTGTTCCTGTAATGGCAGGATTGGACCCTGAAAGCAGCAGGAAGATTCTTGCTCTTAATAAATGGATTAAGAGCTGGTGCCATCAGAAAAACATAAGGTTCTATGACCATAGGGTGTTCTTCGCCAAACCAGGGTTGACAGACCCTGGAGGGACGAATCTATCAAGTCGGGACAAAAGGGTTTTGGCCCGAGGGGTAGCAAGACTTCTTGACAGGGTGTTAAACTAGGTTCAAAGGGAGAAGGGGATCCAGCAGTCACTCAAGAGGGCACCGGAATTGGTAAGAATGACCCACAAACATATTAATCAGCACAGCTGAAGTGCATGTACACCAATGCATGCAGCCTGGGCAACAAACAGGAAGAACTGGAGGTTATGGTGTATCAAGGAGCGATACAATACAGTTGCCATCATGGAAACGTAGTGGGCTGATGCGCATGATTGGAGTGCCACATTGGAAGGCCACACACTCTTCAGAAGAGATAGGAGAGTACATAAGGATAGAGGGTGGCCATATATATTAAAACAACCCCAGGCAACAGAGAAATTGGCATCAAGGATGATCAAGTAAAGAGCCTATGAGTCAAGGTAAGAGGGATTCCCAATAAAGCTGAAATTCTGCCCAGGTTATGTTCCAGACCGCCAGATCAGGAGGAAGAGGCAGACCTATTGCTCTTTAAGGAACTAGAGACAGCCTCAAGATCTGCTGCCCCAGGACTTTCAGGAGACTTTAATCTGCCTGATATCTCAAGGATCCTAGAGATAGATGATGACTGTTTCT
>WEKX01025780.1:0-14122 GCA_013390025.1 Pitta sordida | reverse complement strand
TGTTGTGGCCAAAGTGAAGAACCCGGCACTTAGCCTTGTTAAACCTCATACTGTTGGAGCCTGCCCACCTCTCCAGCCTGTCAAGGTCCCTCTGGAGGGCCTTCCTACCCTCCGGCTGTTCAACATCATAGGCCATCATTTCCTTATCCCTGAAGGGAAATGATTATTTTCAGTCAGTAACTGGTTTCTACATCTTCAACTTCATTGATGTGTGGAGTGAGGCAGTGTTAGACTATTTTCTTTTACTTTTTTTGGTTAGTAAAGTAGGACACCCAATTCTTCTTGCCTGCATATACACATATTATTCTGACATAAGATACTAGAAGTTTTGGGACTTGCAAAGCTCAGCAAAAGCCCAGTTAAGTTTCTTCAACTTTTTCACATTTGATATTAAAATATCTCCATGGGATCTGGTGGGATTATAACCCACTCCCAGTGCTGAACAAAGTAAAGTACTATGTCTAGAGCTTTATCATCCCCAAATTAATTGGTTGGCATTTGGAAACCCATCCTGAGATCCAGCTCTCTTTCTGATATTTTTGTCTCTTTCAGAGAACAAAACTGCTAATTCTAACAAAAGAATTTTCCTTTCTTTCCTTTCTTTCCTTTCTTTGTTAAGGGAGTAAAGTGAAAAGGGGAACCTAGGAGGGGATAGTCACAATGTCATACTAAATATCTGAAGATAAACAGAACTCAGGCAATCATCTGTCATTGTTTTAATAAGCAAAGAACTCAGAAAATAATCCCACTGAGAATTTTTAATCCACTGTTTGGATATAATTTAACTTGTACCCCAGAAATACAACCTTGTGAAAAAGTTCTTTTCCTCTCACTTCAGCAGTTGCTTGAGTTATTTCAGGTGACCACAAATGAACACTCAGATATCATCCTTAGTTCAGCTACATGAAACACCACTAACACAATCACTAACATGACATCAAAAGATTTAAGGAAGAGCAGGATGAAGGTAAAATGTGGTGAGTGTAAAGACACACAGAGAACAAGGAAGTCACAGAAGCACCAATGATTAAATCATGGCTCCTGAAATAACTCTCATAGCCAATTATTTTTGTGGATCAAATATCGCTGTGTAAACTTGGGTGCAAAAGCCTGTATCGGGTTCTTGCTGAATGAATCATTCAAAGCATCAGATCAAAGCAAAACTAATTTCTCAAGAAAACCAATTTTTTTGGCTTTCATAAACATTTATTTTCCACTCCTTCTCAGTGAGCACAGTATTCAAATGTGAACAACTCAGAAGATAAGTAAATAGATTGATCTGAATATTCTGATCATATGGGAATTCCACCTCCTCCAATTTACCAGGCATGTTATAAGCACCTTCATAACAGGCTTCTGACAAGTTAACAATTAATTGAATCCTAGAAACAACCACAGAAGATTCTCAGTGTGATACTCTCTTAAAGCAAGGATTTATGCATATGTTGTCTTGAGTATTGGGGATTCAGTGTCTTCATCCAACAAATACTCATTTTATTGTTTTACAGTCTTGGTTATTTAAGTTTGTCCTGCTCAGCTTCAGGGGAAGAGTAACTGTAGCCAAACTATTTCTGAGATTTCATTATGATGATGAAGGGCATTGCTTATTTCTCCAGGGACATAAACACATTATTTGTTATAAGGTTATATTCCTGCCTTTATTTCTAGGGCCTCAAATCTATATCAGTACAAAATTAATCACATTCACCCCTTTTAAAGCAGATTTATATGTTTCATTGAGCTGCAAAAGTTATACTCACATGTACTGGAATAGTTCCATCCTGTTTGGACTTCCATCATTCAAAGAAAAAAACAAACTGATCCTTCCTCTACATGTTTAATTGGGAATGATAATTACTTATAAACGCTGGAGACTCTGGTCTCCAGACCAAACTGTGTAAATCTTGCAAGAAGGTGAACTTAGTATTTATTGAGTACATTTTAAAAAAGAACATACTCAAACAGATTTGAAATCCAAAGGCCTTAGTGTTTGCCTGATCAGTTTTCATCAACAAGACTACTCTCTTTTTTCCCTTCTTTCTCACTCTCACAGTTAAATCAAACTTTACCCAGAATATTTTCTTAACTTTCACTATTTTGAGTTTATCAACTTAAGACAAAGTGACATAGTGTACCCAAAATTAATTTGGCCAGAACAAAGTCTCAGTCTCCAAGCTTTTGTCAATAAAAGTGTGTCTAACTGAGCTGCTGGTATCTACCCACCAAGAAATGATGAGACAAACAAGCCTCAAATTCTCCTTAAAGTATAGTAAGAAAATGAAAATTAATGAGAAGTAGAAATTTTCTAGTTCCCCAAAAGAACTTTAAACAATTTGTTGCCTTCTCCCACTGCCCCCAACAAACAAGTTACAGAATAAACCTGGAAGAAAAAATACAATACAGTCTTTTCTTTATTAAGCTTTTTGTTAGTTGCTTTTATCTTATTATGCTCTGGGATGTGCTCTTGGTCGCTGTACGGGTATTAGATGGTGAGTTGGACTAGATGATCCTTGTGGGTCCCTTCCAACTCATAATTTTCTGTGATTCTGTGATTCTGTGATCTAGCAAATGTTTTTGTAATTAATAATATACTTTACTTCTTTCTGATTTTAATGAACTATAACATCAATGACATCTTTTGGTATGTTTGAATTGCATGTTCAAGTATATTTACATTGAAATTCCAGCAGGTTAAGTGTAAATACAGATTATGGACCTTTAAATGTTTTCAGCACTACAATACCTCCCTCTTCACACACAGGTTTCACTGTTCAAATAATGTACTTAGGCAGATGTATTTTAACTTCGCTTTATGCTTCTGTACTTTACTGCAGGAAACCAGCCTGGAACTTGCAGACATAATGGCACTTACGGATCTATGGAAGTAAGGTCAGAGAATCTTGAACACCTGCTTCTTTCTTTAACAATGAGGACAGAAAAAACCCCAATTGTAACACAGAACATGGGAACATTGCAGGTGATGTTTTGAAAGAAAGTGTATTTTTTTGATGGGAGTGAAATTCAGGTGGCGGCATAGTTCCTCACTTTTCCTCCAGCTTTTCAGGTAACTACTGTTCTTTATTGAGGCTTTACTCTTAAGTATGTTTGGCTTATAAAATGAAATCCCAATTATCAGCGGAAAGACTGAAGTAGGATCTTAATCATGAAAAGATGGTTCTGAACTGTGAATAGTTTTACATGAGACCATGAGGTTTATTAGCAGCTGCTGTACAAATGACTATGGCAAGAGATGTTGAGACTGTGCAACAGTGGAATTCTGAGGATATGCTGCTCTTTCTAAAAGACTTTAAATTATGCACCAATGTGTGTAACTCTTGCCTTTTTTGCTTGCCTCTCTTTACCTAAAATTGTGTGCCTTTCCTCAAGAGAGCTTGGTGAATATTCCTAAATTATGGGATTTCATTGCCTTGCAATTCGTTACCCACCTTTGCATAAAAAAAGCAACTTATGTCGTTTTAGTGAATCTATGGTCTGTTTATATTGGTGTACCATTTCTAAAATGACTGAATCTTACCTAAAAAATAACAAGAAATCTCCTCAGAATGGGGTTTGTCTCTTAAAACATAGTGGAGTTATGACTGACAGGTAGAATGAAGTGCCAGAACGGACCTGCTTTAAATGCCTCAGTACTTCATGAGAGAGTTGTGACATAAATACAAACACCATTCAAAAACATTTATCTGATATTTCTATAGTTTGCTTTTATTTCTGTTTCAGCTTCACTGAGGAAAGGCTCTGGAACCTCATTCAGATGCCTCATCTATCCTGAAAAAAGTGTTTCTTTTTCTGGGTATCACTGAGGAAAGTGCTGAGAAATGGAAGAGATGTGGGTAAACAGAGTTGCAGATACATGTTTATAGCAGAAAGGTGGGTGATATCTGTCTTGTTTTCATCCCTGGGCAGAGACATATGACTTTTATAACCTTTCACTTGCGGTAGAAACAGCTCAAGATGCTCACCTAAGAAACAAGATGAGCAACTTCTGTGACATCTGAATAAAACAGAAAGCAGAATTGAAGAGAGATGCCCCTGAAACATGAATCCAGCTCCAGAGGTTTATGGCTATGCTGAGCGCACTCCTCCATCACCAATATTTACTTAGGATGTATATTTAAATCAGATTTAGTTGTATGCATTTTTCATGTATACAGTTGTGTCTTTCTCCTCTAAAAAAATAAGGGTATCCATATGTTCTGAGGTTTTTTGCTGATACTTGTTTATCTGCTAAGGGCTTATCTGTACTCTTTGGGGTACAAGCCTCAAAGCTTTTCAGGCCAGGATGGTAGAGATTTGAAGAGAAACAGGATGTTTTATTGTTTATCTAGAAACGAAGCTATTAACTTAGCTGTGTATTTTTATTACTAAAAGTAAAAAGCCTAATTGATGCAGGTTGTCCTTGATCCTGCTTTTTTTGTTCCTTTTACTACTCTACGTCTGTCAAATCAATGTATTATTTTCATTAAATATAGAATTAATAATATTTATTCTTTTAAGCAGTTTCTCGGGGAAAATTCCTATCCATTAATAGTGTAATTCCATGTTAGTGGCAGGGTAAGCCTTGGTCTTAGGCAACTGGAATCCCATTAAAAGCAAAAAGCTTTGCAATGGTGCTGTAAGGGATAAGGGATTTCCAGGAGTCCTCCACACAGGTGCTCACTAAGTGTGTCAGGGAAGGTGTAACATAATAAACCTGATTCTTTTTAGAGTATCCATGAGAGGTTTTATAGCAGTTTAACTTGTTCACCGTTCCAGGACACGCATCCTGCTCTCTAAAACAGGTACAGCTGAGTGCCAGGGTGGCAGTTTCACCATTTCCCTGCTGCTTGTTAAAGTGATTCCCAAGGCTGGGAACCCTCTGGAAAAAGGCTGGGACTATCCTTTCCCAGGCAGCAGTGGGCTATGCCTGGAGGAGCAGGAGGTTTGTGTTGTGCAGAGATGGGCACAGAGCAGCCGGCGATACATAACCTGTAACACAGCAGAGTTCAGAGTGTGCTGAGACGGGTGGAACTGACACATAATCAGACCTTCTGTAATAGAAAATATTTTTTTCCAAGTGACCAGAGGTCACTTTTACTGCAATTCAAGATTTCATTAAAAAGAACATTGGACTGAGACTAAGCTTAAATGAAAGAAATTTGCACCTGCAAATACAAATTGAGCAGGTAGAATTAATAATTTTCATTTCCATTCTGCTGCTTCTTGAGTTCCTTCCACTTCAGAGAGTCTTATACTTGTTTTTGCTCTCAAAATATATTTTTTTAAGTCTGTCCATGACGGGGTTTTATGTACTTTTCAAGAAAGGTGCTAGTTAGTCTTGCATCAATGACCTTGTAAAAAAAGTCCTGGGAAGGGTAAACCTTGAGTGGCTCAAGTTTAATACGTCTGTTAATTGTCTCCATCAGCATCCCAAACATTAATATTCTACAGTATTCTGTGAGAGTGACATAAAGTTCTTGTCCACTTCTGTTCAAGATATTTTGTATTTTTGTGTTGTATCATTCACTTACAATGGAGTTTTTTCTCCTGCCTACAAGAATTGTCATATTTATCCTGCATTTTCAGTTGTTTCAAATTTAGAGGGGACCAAAACCCACTGTAATCCTAGTATAAGACATATGGTAAAAGTAAGATTCATAAATGTGCATCAAGTTGTGATGTGTTTCGCTTTTACAAAGAATATTTGAGCATAATACGTATAACCCAAATTAGAAGAGCTATGCCCCATCCTTAGAGGTTTTAGCAGAAATCTCTACTTAATCCAAATAAAAGTGCCAGAATTAATGTTATTCTTATCAAATGTGGTGCCAGGAGACTTACAGTAAAGCCTAACGATTCCCTGACTCTTCTAGATGAAGCAAAAAAAAAAAAAAATCTTTATGGATGATGTTAAATGAAAGATGTGCTTTTGGATTCAAAGCAGTGTAATGTTATGCTGGTCATTAAAGTGAACTGCTGTTTTCCTCTCCTTTTTATGACAGAATTGAAGAGAAAAGCACTTGAAAAATTCTGATCTTACAAGATGAAAGAGTACAGTATGATCTTTTGCAAGTGGCAATTTGAAGAAGTAAGTGCCGAGTTCATGGCTGTGCAGGGAGTGGGATTTATTTCATCTGTTTTTAGACATCCACAAAGAAATGCCTACAAGTAAGCCACTAACTTGTATAGTCAATGGAGAGAAATAGACACTTTATAGAGAGAGTTTCAGGCTGTTATTCTCTTCAGGAAAATATTCTCTCTGTTAGAAAATCAGTCTGCTTTCAAAGAATTTTTCTTCAGTAGAGGTTCACACACCGTGGCAGTCTGTGCTTTAAGGTCAGCATTCCTATTCCAATCTGGGGAGGCTAATAAAACACAATCACAAGAAAGATATAAGTAAAAGGAACTTCTAGTGAACTACCTTTCAGGGAAGGGCTAATAAAGTTATATCATCTTGCTCAGTCAAATCCAGTCAAATTCTGAAAATCTTCAAGGATAGACATCCCGCGACTCCTTGAGATAATTTAATCCTTAACCACTATCACTGCAAAGACATTTTTTGTAGAATCATAGAATGATCTGGATTGGAAGGGACCTTAAAGATCATCCATTTCCAACCTCCTGCCATGGGCAGGGACACCTTCCACTAGACCTGGTTGCTCCGCGCCCCATTCAACCTGGCAGTGAACATTTCAAGGGATAGGGCACCCAAAACTCTCTTGGCAATTAGAATTTCCATTCTTGTAACTTTTCTAGTGCCTGAGTCTTTTGATCTTGGTCCCTCCTCAACAACAGGTCTTCATCATATTTGTCCCTGCTGCTTCTAGGGCAGAATTTCTGTCAACAAACGCAGGCCCCATTACAAGACATGTCCAGGCTTCTCATTTCATGCAGTCAGGATGCATTCATCTATTCCCTGCTTGTTTTGGGGAGCTTGATAGCTTTGCTGTTTCCACAACTGGGAGTTGTGAAGTTCATCTCTTTCTGTGTATGTTTTCCCAAGTTGATATCCAGCTATACATATACATATACGTATACAAGGGATAGCTTTGATGTACCAAATGTACCAGTGCACCTGGTTATTCTACACTCAACATAGTACAGCCCGTGCCAGTAGTAGCATTAATCTACTTTTATGCTCCAGACATTTGTTTTGGAGATGGCCAAACCCATATCAGTTGATGAGCAGCTGCAGATTACAAAGAAGTTGTTTATTCACACACTTGGATGTGAAATTTCCTTCTATGTGTAGAATCCCTTTTCAAAGTTGATACTCAGTTGAGCTGATAACTTGGTACTCCTGGTTTATTATTAAAAAAAATGTTGATCTTATGAGCAGCCTCCTTGATTGCTTGTCCTTGATTTCTTGTTGCATTAGTTAGCCTGTACTTCTGATCATTCCAGATGTGATTTCATCCAGGACTCCAGTGTTTCTCTGATGACCTTAATGAAAATATGCTGTATTATCTAGGGTGGCTGAAGCAGCTGTTTACTTTTGTGTTTGTATAGTTACTTTAATTTTCTGCTGACAGTAGATTGAAACTTTCAGTGTTCTGAGATTATGTTATTATTCTCATGGTCAAAATAATAAAAAAGTATAGTTTAGGAAGCCTGACATTGGCACTGAAATGATTCACAGCTTTAGGCAATTTATCATATCCTTGAATTTTACAGAACCTGGGCAAAGTATTAATTGACAGTAAGGCAGAAGAATGTTGAGATATATGGATATTTGTGTATTGAAGCTTGTGAAGATCTAATGTCTGTATTATATACACTCCATTTTCTCTAAGTATGCAGTTGATGTTTGACTACTGTATTCTACACTTTATTACTCTGAAGTAGTAATTTTAATGAAAAAAAAAAAGGAAATAACTGTATATACTGGACTATAATTCAGTTGTGAAGATTTGGCCCTTACAATCAGATGGTACTAAAAGTTTACAAATAACATTTCCTGTTTGAAATGAGCACCAGCTGTGTAGTTTGGACATGGATTTCAAGCCACAAAGATGTTAAAATCTGTGGGTTTGGTTTTCTTGTCTATCATCACTCTATATTTAGAGATGTATTTTAGAGATGCCTCACTAAAGCATGTTTTCTCTATGGGAAATTGCATCCTATTTCTGTCCCTTTACACCCCCCTCATTCTGTACAATTAACTGTATTTTAATCTGGCTGTGAGTTGTATTCTGTTCTGAGCAGGGACCATCATCTATTATAGTCATTTTCTGCAGTGTCTGTAAATTAGGTAATTATCTCCACCAAGCTTTCCAAAACGAAAGAGTCAAGTTGGTTTTTGCTCAGCAATGGTTGAATTCTGAGTAATTCAGCACCATGTTAATAATTCTCTCTCTGTAGAGTTCTGAGGTGGTGGAGCAATACTTAAAAGCTACAGTGAACTTCATTCCAAGAAAATATATTAATGAAGATACAGACTTAAATCTTAGTTGTTTTCCTGAGGTCTTGCAAGCTAAGTGTTCTCTGAGTCCAACACAGAAGAGGAAAATTGCCAACCCAGCTACCAACCGTTTGAAAAAGTTTGCAATTATGTATTGAGACCTGGCAGTAACTCCCAAACTCAGCAGTCAGAACAATAATTCCAGCTTTTTGAACTAAACTGTCGTAGGAAGTCCCACACTATAATAAGATGTCATTCATAACCAGCAGTTATTTCTACATTTGGTGTTAAACTTTAGTGCAGGGTCAATCTTCTGTTTCCTAGCTCCTGTTTCTATATCAGCATCTCCATGCAAAATTCTACTTAAGTTTCTTTTTTATTGAATCCGTCATGAAAATTCTCCCACTTTTTTTTTTTTTCCAGGTCAGGAAATATTTTCTGTGTAGTTTCTTTTTGTTTGATTAATTTTTATTTCTCTCTGTTTTTAATGGACTTTATTACCATTACAGTCATTTCAGTGTAGGGTATGGACTTTGTGGCTTTCAATTTATCCATGACTTCAGATTCCATGGGCAGGGCTTGTGGTTATCAAGTAGAGAAGTCCTTGTGGTTATCACAGCAGAGAAGTCCATGCCTTTTTAACACCTCACTGTGTTAAAAATATCAGACACCACTTAAGACTCTGGAGGTGTATTATATGACATAGACCTGGTTATTTAGAAATAGAACTGCATTCTGGAAGGAGCCATTAATTTTTTTTTTTTAAGCATTCTTCCTCACAGAATGTCTTTACTAACTTGTCTCAGTTGGGAAATGATGTTTCGGCAAGAAATTTGACTTTATTATTGTTCATTAGAGATATGTTTAGCAAGATAACAGTTCAGAAACCAATGTCATAATTTCTGATCAAACATTTTTTTCAAGTTTTTTAAAAAATCCAAACAAAGGTGCTTTCTAACCTTGGTGCTCCATTTCAGGAAACAATTTCAGAGCTGTAAGAGAATAGGTATATTCTAGCATACTTGCATTTCTGAAAGAATCCATGCAAAAAAATGGGGTTGAGGGGCTAAGCCAAGTGAGAATGCCTTGTTCCAAACTGACAGAAATGTCTGTACTTGAATGAAAACAAAACTGAACTCCTGCCTTGCTGTTATACAGTTCAAAGCTGGCAGCTGAAGGTAAGCAAGCAAGCACCTCAGATGATAAAGACATCATTTCAAGCTTATGCATAGTTATATCAACATTCTTTTTCCTGTAAACATTAGAGAGAATATACTAGAGTAATGTATAAGTACCACACTCACAAGATGGTTTCAATCACATCTTTAGTAAAAAACTGTCTTTGGCATAACACGGAGGCAGAATATTTCTATTGTTTTTCTCAGCTCTAAATGAATTAGGTGGCTCCACTTTGAACATGAGAATAAAGTGTGTTCTGAAGGTTTGAATGTCCTAATGAGACTGGGTCCAAGAAAATCAAGACTTTTAGAATTCAGAAGACTTCTAAAGAAATTTACTTAGCTTACATAAGCCCCTAGCTGCCCTGCAGACAGGACATGAGGTAACAAGATGTCAAAAATACCTGCTTGACTAACTCAGGGCTTGGTTTGACTCTGGGTTTACTTGTAGTACTGGTATGAAACTATTACTCCTAAAACATTATACTTTCATGTCCTTTGCCCTGAGTCTTTGTGTTAGAAGTTGGGTGGTCTAAATAGGGATTAATTTATTGTGGAGAGATTAATAGGAATCACTGAAATGCTCAGACCTGGAGTTGTCAAAGGGTGTCAATCTCTTCTTGTACAGGAGCTTCCTTCACACCAGGGCTGAACAGTCTGTGAGAACCCTTGATCACCCAATTGAAATGTTTTTTCCTGGCCTTAGTCGTTTGAGAAAGTATGAGAAAATAGCAAACCTTGACAACACTTGATCTTTCTGCTAAATTACTTTTCTGTCTCATATTAAATGCCATCTATTGTTTGCTGCTTCAAGAGATTTAAACTAACATGATTGCATGGAAGGCTTTCCAAAGTCTTTTTTTAGCCTGGAAGGACATGACACTGTTTATGAGTCAAAGTAGGCTACGTTTAATTGTCACTGAGCCTATGATTTATTTGGCAGGATCACTGGATTTCACTGATTTATCTGTTTATTTTGTTGCTGTCATACAGTGCCCTTTAGTTAGTGATGGGATAATACATTTGGTTTTGTTTGCATGGTTTTCCCTCGTTAGTAAACATCTGCAGAGTCTCTTAATTTGCTTAAGCCATATGCTTTCCAGAGGCTTTGGCCATTCATCTGAGATAAGAGTCGTGATGCACACCGTGCTGTGCACAGCTTACCTTGTGCTGTCCCAGGTGTATCAAGTATAATGGAGACATTTTCTTTTTTCCTTCTTACCTTTGAATAGTACTATTAATTTCTGTGTAAACATTCTTGCTGTAAGTCTACCAACAGCTAAATCAGAAGCTGCTTGCCAGCCAGGTGGGAATGAGGAAGCCTATGAGTTATTTTAACTCTTTACTGATCATTTCAAATTTTGTGACAGCAGATTTTGTGTGCATGTTTTAAAGCAAGCAAAAAAACTCCCTAGGCTCTTCCAAAATCAAACCCATAGAAAATAGGAACTTACAGATCCTGCTGGAAAAGCCTGGTGCATTTAATACAACAATAAATTTTTACATATCTGTACATAAGTTATGGAAATGGATATCCCAAGTTTCAATGAAATTACTGTAAAAACCCTATAGAATTTAAAAGAGAATGAGAATCCTAAAAAAATTACATTTTTAGCCATCTACACTGTTAGAAAGAGGATATTTTTCTCTATTATACTCCTTAAAGAGGTTCTGAAACTCTCTAATTTTGTATTCAGTTTCCAAGAGGTGATCCCAATTGTACAGTCTTTCTCACATGATTTGGTTCAATGACATCAGTGGATTTATTTGTTCAGAAAATGCAAAACCTATGCAATACATGATATGTTATATGAAAGTTATCTAACATAAATAATTATCTCTTTATAGTGGCAATCATTCATAGCACAAATTCTGACATTCCCAGGGCAGAATGTACATATAGGTTTGGTTTGGTGGATGGCTGCCACACTAGCCTGGACAGCTGAATTCATGTCCAGGATTAAGGAAATACAGCAATACCTCAAATTTTGTGGGGGTTCAGGTCTTCTCAGGTGCCACAAAGCCCTGATCTCCGAAGATAAGAAGGTCATGAATATGAAAATAAGCCACACCCATCTCCCCAACCCCCTCAGCCCGGGAGCTCTGATGGGTGTTCCCAGCCACCCCACAACCACTCCATGGCTTTCAGCGGTGGTGGTGTGGTGCCGAACCCCTTACGGGCTTGCAGAGCTTTATCTGCCTCATTGTTGACCCATTTCACGTTAGATATCAGGCAGATTTGTAGATTCGAATCAAGGTGGCTGCCCCAAGATGGCGACCAGTGGGGGAATTGGCAAAAAACCTCTGTTTAAACACAAAGCTGTGTTTAAACCCGGGGGGTTGGGGTGTGGCAGCACTTGGTGCTGGTGGTCACCAGGCTCACAGTGAGACCTCGGGACAGGGGTGAGCTGTGATTGTGGTGGGACTCTGGAACCAGGAGCTCTGGTGATGCAACCTAGGGACAGGGGTGAGCCATAGTGGTGGCAGGACATCGGGACCAGGATGAGTTGCAGGACCAGCATACCTCGCCCTGGTCCCTGGGTGCTGCTCCCGGCACAGCGTGTCCTGGTTCCAGGGTCCTGCTGCCAGCACAGCTTGTGGTGCGACCTAGAGACAAACGTGAGTCAAGCCCAGTGGAGACTTGCCACGGCCCTGCGGCAAGTGACCATCATAAAATGTTGGCACCATATAACCTTTACATCACTCATAAGGGAGGAATTCGGGCGGTTCCCAAGCGAGCCACCCCTCCCTTTAGGGCATGGCAATCCTGCCCCCCGGCATGGGCCGGTTCTGCTCTGCTGGGGGGCAGAAACACTCTGGGCATGCGCAGACCAGGAAACATTGCAAAGAATTGAGACGTCTTTCTGGAAAAAAAAACCCACGGAAGTCTGAAGCAGAGATCGCAGAAACGCGATGTAGTGAGGTATCACTGTAGCTTAAAAGCTGACTGAATTATTTCATCAGTGGGAAAAATAAGAGGCCCAGCCAGGAAGAATTATGTCGCTCTGGGAACATGTCCATCTGTCCCCTTGTTCTCTAAAATGCTGGTTGTGTTCATATTTAGAGATTTTGAAATGCTACAGTGTGAGTTTTCCAGCCAAGGACTGGGATTCCCCTTGATGATACGCAATAGTCTAAAAGGAGGGTGGTTGATCTCAGACAGTTTTCTTAGTGTTCTCTATGACAAAGAGCAGAAGAAGATACGAAAGAGAGAGAGGACAGTGTGGTGATTCATTACATATTTTTTATTCTTCTTAAAAATAGTTTTCTAAATCAACTTTTGAAGTCTGTCTCTTTTTAGGCAAAGCTGACATCCTCTGGAGTTACCTATTTCCCTCGAGGAAGGCAAATCTGTATGTTTTGAGCACAGAGGTTTAACTGCAGGTTACATCTGTATGATGGAAATATGTTAAGAATTGCATCTGCCTTTGTATCATAGTCATGCCTGAGAGTTTAGCAGGTGAAATATGGACACGCAAAAGAAGAGTTATTCCTTAAAAGAGGACCTTGTCTCACCCTACGCCAGTGCGAATGATTGTTAGACTAAGGCTGAGACGTGAGGGCAGCCAGAGCCATAATTATTCCTGTTCATAATGATGGGACTAAAAATCTAGATGGTCCTCACTATTCAGGATCTACAATGAAACCATGAATGGCACAAAGAGAAAAAAAGACTGGGCTTTTTTCCAATACTAAGTTCCAGTCTATGGCACTCACTACTACTGACTATAGTGTGAAGTTCACCAATATCATTTTACTTTAGGGTTCTTAATGAACAATTAAATGAAGCCATTTTATTTTTTTTAGTTTTGACCTATGCTTAGTCTTGAATGTGAGTGATGTATAGCAATGATCTCATTTGCTCAATCCATGGTAATTACCTCGGATGCATTTCCAATGTGATCGTGACTTCTTGTTCAAATCTTTTCTGTGAAGATGTTTTCTATTCCCCCAAATGCAGACCCAAATCTTTTAGACTTCAGGGCTATATTGCAGTTAGTTTCACTTCTTATTTTGGAGAGAATCTTATCACAGAGACAGGACTCATGTTTTCCTTCCAGTCAGATGACTATACTATAATACAATACACTGCACATGAGATTTTAAAGTGCTTGTACACCAACTCTGTCTCTGCTTGCTTTTTAGTCTCTGTCAAAATAGCACTCCTGCAAGCCTTTTGTTTTACAGAAGATGGAAACAAAAAGAACAGAGCTAACCAGCAATCTCTGTGTTCCAGCAAAAAGAAGAGAAATGGCTTTGAGATTACAATGTACTTCCAGTCTCTGAAAATGAAATCGGTTTCAACCAGGAAGGAGGAAAAAAATGGAAAAGAAAAAGAACTTCTATTGAAATGTTTTCTTTCTGTCTCTTTTGGTTTTTGTTATTTCTTTCTGTTCTGTCCTGATTGCTTGTTAATGTGAAATATATGTTTAATGCTGAAATAGTGAAAGCACAGGTTGTTTACCTGAAATCAGTTGCATTTAAAAGGGAGCTGCCAACTTTTCCCTGCCTTAACTTAATGGCTCCATACATTCTTTTGAATCCC
>WEKX01025778.1:106852-117613 GCA_013390025.1 Pitta sordida | reverse complement strand
AACCTGCTTCTTTTTGATTTCATTTTACGGCTCTTAAGCTTTTATTTTGGCAGAGAGTAGGATCAATCTATTCCTTTCTGTCTATGATATTGTGGATTTCAGTCCAACTTCTGCTCTGTGACCTCATTTTCAGAGATGTCCTTATCTTTAGCCTGTCCTTTCAAAAAACTTACTAATCCATTATCAAACTTGTTGTCTTTATTTGAGTATTTTCAAGCTTACTGAATTGTTTTTGAGATGAATGGTGAGAATTGCACCAGCAGTCCAGATACATGACTTAGAGAGGGGCATTCTGAGGCTTCCTGTATTGTTACTCTGTTTTGTTTTTGACAAATCCGAGATAATCATTATGTTTCATTTTCTGGCCCGAGCAATTGTAGCAAGGCTAAGTTTTCAGGGAATCATCTACTGTACCTCCAAGATCATATTTCTCAGTGGTAATGGCCATTTTAGAACCATTCTTTATGTAAATAAAGCTTTGGATTATTTTTCCCTGCTCTGTATTTGCCCATTTCAATATATATTGAAGTGACAGTCCTGCTATTGAATGTCATAAGGTCTGGAATAATCCTTTTGTATTCTGGACATTCAGACCCTTTCTCCTACTTCAAATAGTGTTATATGATTAGCATTCTTTGTTGCTTTTTCAACTGTTCTTTTATTTGAATTATTAAGAACCCATGAAGCAGTGCAGATTATTTATGAGGTTCCACTGGCTTCTGGCACTGTAAAAACTGTTTATTCTTATTCTCTTTGTCCTTTTGCTTTTTAATGCAGATGAGGACCCTTCTTTTTCTAAAGTGCTTAGTTCTCTGTAACTATCTTTACTCATATACCTTGTTAATTGTGTTTTAGCTTAATGTTGTTATAGTCTTATGTAAAAGCCACTGCAGCCAAAAAGCCTCACAGGTATTTGCATCAATTAACTATGGATGGCTAGAAGTTTGCAAGTAAGAGAAATGTATGATATCCTTTATCTAGGGTTGATTACTTTTAAAAAATCAACTCTATGTGTGACGAAACCCTAGGAATTTGTCTGTTGGTCTTTAGTATGGAGATCATGGCCTTCAAGCTTTAAAATACTAAACATTGTGTTTCCACAGAGGAAAACTAACTTCAGTATCCAGATATAATAAGTACAGATAGTCAATTTATTTCACAAAATATTTAAAAGATTCAAAGATAAATATTGATTTTTAATAAATAGTATTTAGTTGAATCCATTGCTTTGAGTATGCAATGGAAAAATGACAACTTTACACACATTNTATCCAGAACGCGGATACGAAGCCACAAGAAAATTCCTTTGGCAAACCACAACCAAGATGATACAAGACAGATGCAGAGTTGTCAGTTCTAGCCAGTTAGAATGAAAATTACTGTTTGAACCAAAATACAGATGTTGAATACAAAGATTGTTTGGTTTTGTTTTCTGTTGTATAAATACAAACATCCTAAAGTATCTTAAAAGTTTCAGGAAGAACTAGCTCAACTTTCCATTTCTGTCTGATACTGCAATATAAAATCTGATATTTTTGAAATAGTGAAGTTTTTAAGATGTGTCTCTGCATGTAAATACTCATACCTTCCACTGATGAACAGTTATTAATTTTGTCTTAATTTCTTCACTATTGGTGCTTGCTCATTAGATATAACATCTGCTTCCTGTAAATAAATTATTACAGTAGTAACATGTTGATTGAAGGTTTGATTAGAAAGCTGAACATACAGCAGTTACAAAATTGGTAATTACTTTTTTTAGCAAGGTGTTAAAATAAAGAAGTTAGTTGGTATTAAATTGGAGACCCAGTGGAAGAAGACAGTATTTCTGAGAAGTTGAGCATACAGACTTCCTGAAACTAATAAAAATGTCTATGAAAATGGGAAATGCTTGAAGTATTTCTCTTATCTGAGAACAAACACATGTAGGACCTTTGGTTCATTTGGGAAATAAACTTTTGTCGTTCACTCTATGACTTTTTTCAGTAATTTAAATTTTCCAAAATAAGATATAGAGTGTCTGAGTAAAGACCTTATGTAACTAACATAGTATAAAATATATTGTGAGGAGAGAACTGATTCAATGTTCAGAATCAAATAATTCACTTTAGTATATATGGACATGTGGAATGTGCCTCCTAGATATTTAGAGAGTTCGCCTCTTGTGCCCCTCCCCAGTCTGGAGTGGTTTTGGGCCATGGGTCTGTGCAGTGTTTATTGATATATGTGTTTTGCCTTTGTTCCACTCTTTACTTCAGTAATTATATTGAAATTGGGATTGAAAATATGACAGAAGCAGAGTGAGATAGTTAAAGAGGGATAGATGAACACCGAGAGGGAAAAAAGATGTACTTTTTTTTTTCTTGTTTTAAATTGTACTGACAGCCAGGGGAGGTTTAGGCTGGATGTTAGGAAGAGGTTTTTCACAGAGAGTGATCTCTCAGTGGAATGGGCTGCCCAGGGAGGTGGTGGAGTCGCCATCCCTGGAGGTGTTTAAGAGAAGACTCAATGAGGAGCTCAGTGACATGGTCTAGTAGGTGGGGAGTTGGACTAGATGGTCCTGTGGGTAGTGCCATGGTTTAGACAACGGGTTGCTGTTGGGTTACAGGTTGGACTCGATGATCTCCAAGGTCTCTTCCAACATTGCTAATACTGTGATACTGTGATACTGACATTACAATTTCTTGAAGTCAACTTGCATCTATTGATACACATTTAAGAAGTCATCATTATGTAAGCCATTTACATGCATTATTCAGAGTGCAAATGTTGCTCTACATTTTTTCTTATTGGAATGTTTACCAGCATAATTATTAAGTGTTAGTAATGGTTTTAATGTATAATAACTGCTCCTCTTTTATTTTCTTGCACTGTTTTATCTTTCTTTTGAATTAACCGTTATCATTTGTAAACTCGAAAGGGTAATTGTAGAAAGAAATACAATCACTCTTATACCAGAAAGTGTTAATTTGTATTTTTGTTATTTCTAGGGGTAAATGACCCAAGTAGTGATTCTGTGTATTTATTTAACGTGTACTCCAGGAGTTGAAAGACTTTCATCTTTCATAAAGCGTCTCATAAATTAGCAGTCTTTAGGAGGGCATTCATTCACAGAACTCATCACTTATTCTGGAAAGAATAATTTCTTGATAAGAGAACCTTCAGGCAGCAGATCCTTGTGTAACCCTGTATGTATGCAGAAGTTAGTATGGAAGCTGTAATAATATGGATTAAAAATGTAAGGGAATATTCACCCCTCCCCCCAAACCACTGAGTAAGATAACCTGAAAAATAATGCTCCTTTACACCTTTAGGAGGGAAAGATACAATATTTCCAAATATATACAGGTTGTGTATTCACAAGGTGGCTTTCTGAATTCTGTGTTACAGGTTAAAAACCGTAATAGAAGAACTGATGCAGACACAGCAAACCCTTTTGAGCAAAGAGGAACTTGTGTTGGAACTAGAGAAAAAAATAGAAGAGTCCTCTAAGACTTGTGAAAAGAAGTCTGAGTAAGTTGAAATGAAATTATGGAATACAGTAATTTGAGGGAAAAAGGTGTCTATAATGCAGTTCTTATGACTTAAATAAGAAATAACCTTTGTGAGTTGCAATTACTATGTAAAACAAAAATCAATTAATTTCTTATCTCTAAAATAACCCTTCCCCGTTCCAGATCCTACCTCATTGAAGAATTGAGTAGCTCCATGATTTTAATATACAGTCAAGGTCCGGAACTCTTGGGGGGTTTGCGTTTGCATGGGTCCTACGAGTCCAGAATCCATCAAGATAGAGGACCTATGAATATTCAATTAGGCCACGCCCATAGCCATGCTTCCTCCACTAATAAGGTCTGGAGGGTGGTCCTGGGACTGCGCTCGCTCTGTAGAACCTCATTAAAGCAGAGGAAATGCCTTTTCCTGTTTCACGGTGGCTGCTGGGAGCTGCATTTCTGAGTACAGAGCTGACGGATTTCTGGGTACGTTCTGCACATGTGCAAGGTCACACAAGTCGTGGAAAAATCAACCGTGATTAATTGAATCCTGCAACAATATAGACCATGATTAAGTGAAGGATCACTGTAATTGGCATGGTTTGGGGATGGCTCAAGAGTGGACCTTTGGTTAGTATTGTAACTTCAACTTGATGGAAGAAGATGAGACACTGCCTCTCTGATGGAATTCATAGTGTAGGTGTAATTTTGTGGGACTTCTAGTGTCATATGCAAGACATACACTCTTCAGAATTTAGCAGGTTAAGTTTGTTCTTCTTCGCATATTTTGCAGAAGTGTAAAATGTAAAGAATGTAAATCTGATACCCTGTAGTACTGCATAGTAAATAACAAAGGTGAAGGATTAATGAGTGTTTTATAGCATCATGAATAAAACATTATTATAAAGAATCATTCTTGGGCAACATCCGTGGGTTTTTTTCTTCTGCCTCTAGTTAGAAAAAAATCCATCCATACCTAATCTGAAGTTAATAGATACAGAAACCTTTTGTCTGTAGTGATATTTTCCTGTTTCTTGTTGCAGTCAATCATAATCCGAGTAACTTGGTCATAAATATTGGTTTACAGTACCAATTTACATGTAATCACAGTATATTTTCCTGTTTTCCAATTTTTGCTTCTTGACCAGCTTTCCTTGCTGCATGTTATTTAAAGAATAAACTGTATTTGAACTAGGTGAATTCGTTGAGATGTTCAGATTTTCTCCCCTCAGTATTGTTTTGTTACCAGTTACCATTCTCTGAAAATAGTTCAGACTATCCCTGCATTTCTTGCTGTGAGTAGGCTTCTCTGACTGATCCTTTAGCAGATGTCTGCAATATTGAGAAGATGATTTCAGTTCAAATTGCACCTCTATCATATTAAAAGGCATGAAATCTGTCTTAGATATCAAGTTTGAAGATCAAAGTTTCCTTGCAATCATCCTTGTGATTTGTCACTGATCACGCCTTCTAGCAGACCCTGTTTTCACCTTTTAACTGCAGTGCAGAATGATCTGGATGTTTTCTAAGTACTTACTGTCCCTAGAATTCTGACCTTGGACAATTGCTGCATTGGGTTTCATAGTCACTGCTGTCATACCATATCGCACTGTCTTGTGCAATATGCCTGGTACTATCATCCTGGCATTAATACCCGTTTACCTAGTCAAATCATGGTATTGCCTTCAACACAGAAACGGTTTTAATTATATTTTATTTATGTATGTATATGTCAAGCATAAAATCTACCCTCCTGACATGATAGCGTATTGAATATTTGGGTTTTGATTGAGTTCATTATTACCACTTCCTGATATGTTGCACTGATCTGCAGTGATCCTTCACACAAGATTGGACTCTGTGAGGTTGCTGGTAGCTCTTCCTAGTCGCAAGGGCCGTAAAGTTTGCACTCACAAAAGCCATAGGCAAACCATGGAATTATATAGATACTAATTCCTCATGCATGGCTTGTGTGGAGAGCATTCATAGGTGGATTTGGGAAAACCAATTACATGGTAATCCATTTTGCCGCAGTTTGGGAAAGAGACTATATTGTGACTTTTCACTTGCAGGATATGTCTTGTTATTGTTGTATCATGCTAAGATGAAACCATTTGTTGTCTGGGGATGTCATTATGGATGTGTATTCACCAAAGCCTTATTGATGGTGAAAGACTATTCCTTTCACATTCTGCTCATATTGTGGAGTTTTGTTCATTAATGACTTAGCATAATGCTCATCTATACGGATATGATTTTTATCTTTTCTTGCCAATGTGGGTTTTATGGCAGGTAGATCCGTTACCACTTTGAAACCTGTTTGAATAATCGTTTGGATCAGCATCAGTTTGTGAAGGAACAATCTCAATATGAAGGACTTTTGTCTTTCCTTTATTCTCCAGGGATAGGGCTTGCAGGAGGGTCTGTCTGCCAGGGAGTATCCTGAATCACAGAATCACAGAATCAGTAAGGTTGGAAAAGACCATAGAGATCATCAAGTCCAACCTATCACCTATTACCTAATCTAGCCAAACCTGTTACCTAACCTGTTGCCATCCTACTACCTCATTCTTCACAGTTCTGGTCCCTTTACCTCCTTCATTTGTTCTTTTAGACTGTGAGAACTCTACATCAGTTAAAGACCAAATGTCGCTGGGTTCCAGCTGCTTTTAAAGATGTCTGTATTACATATATTGTGGGTGATTCTGTCTTCTAGGCAGCTTATGGTGATCTTTGGTTTTGGCAGTTCTTTGGAATAGTAATGTCATCTAGTAACCTGAAGATGTTCTAAGTGGTTGTCCTTCAATAATGATTTAATCATGTCTGTCTCAAGTATTCTGGGGTATGAGGGGTATTCAGAGAAGAGCCATAAAAACAAACAGGACACAAAAAGTTGCTTTCAGTTCCTCATAGAGATCAATTTATTTCGCTTCATAAGAAATCTGTTACAATGCAGTCCAGAAATACTTATTCGTAGAGGAAACAGCAGATTTCTCTTGCTTGATGCCGGATTAATTTATGCTGGACATCAGGCGAATTTAATAGTGCAAATTATCATTACAACAACTGTGCAGATTGCAGTAAATTTCTCTTTGCTGGAAATCATTATATAAAAGTTTATTTATTCTTTAAAGGACAGAGAACCCTATCGTTTATCAATTCAGTCAAAAATTAATGAAAACAGTGGTTTAATCTGCATTTATTAGAATGTGATTTTTGTGATAAAGAGAATGAGTGTTTGTTGGCATTGTCTTGTAGCTTTGAAAATTTTCTAGAATTGGTCCATGGATTTGTAACTTCAAATAAATAGTTAAGTTGAAGAATTGTCATGGTTTCCCTGTCACCTCTTATGAAACCATATAGTATTTTAAATTATGTACGTTTTAAAATTGGTATTTTTCTTTGCAGTATTGTACTCTTGCTGAGCCAAAAGCAAGCGCTTGAAGAACTTAAACAAACAGTTCAGCAATTAAGATGCTCTGAGGCAAAATTTGCAGCCCAGAAAGAACTACTGGAACAAAAGGTTCAAGAGAATGATGGGAAAGAGCCACCACCTGTAGTGAATTATGAAGAAGATGCCAGATCAGTGACTTCTATGGTAAGTTTTACATCTGTTTTACCGAATTGTGTACCTTTGCTATTGTACTTCTGTCCTCGTATTGGAGTATCAAGGTATTCACTGCAGGGACTAAAGTGAATGAGCATCACTTTGCATTTCTGGAGACTTATTTGGACGAACAGTTCAATTCTATGTTTTTTTTATTTTGAAGTTGCAATAATTCATAACATTCCATGTCTGTGAACTTGGATTGGTTTTATCAACACTTGATGCTAGATTCTCATTACACTGTTTTATTATCAAAAATGTTAACCCTTCCATAGATAAATGTGACTGGGTAGCTATTGGATATTTTTGAGTAAATACATTTACAGTGGTAAGTAGAACATTAATAGTAAAAGCTCTTGGAATCACTGCACATATTATGTAATTGAGAAATTAATTTTATGCACTGTTAAACGGAAATGAACACTGGTTTCTCTACAACTTATTTTTAAATGTTTACATTCTCTTAATAATCTAAAGAAACATTTTGTGCTCTGATGAGACCCCATGTCATTTAAATAAGTACCTTCCCTTGTTAATATTTGTGTGACTTCTCAATTGTATGCAGCTTAGTGCGGAATTAGTGGGCCATATAAAAAAGCAAACAAACACTACCTGTTTACTAAAGAGACAAACAGTAATGTTCACCTTTGTGGATTAGATTTGACATGTAAGAGATTCTTGTGACTTCTTTGAGGTTTAGCCTGACATTCCTTTTGGTCCACAGGGCAATATCTCAATGAAATGATAATGAAATGGTTGTTTCTGAGAGGAATGGGTTTTTTTCCCCTCTATCTATTTGTGGAACCAAGAATCACATTCTACACTTATATAAAACATTATTTTACAAAGCTTTTATGCTTGTTCTGGCCTGACAGGAGTGGACAAAATGCCAAAACAATGAAGAAGGAGAAAAGAAGAATCAGGGTAATGATTGCAAAAGATTAGGAGACTTTGAATCTTTCCGGACTAGGCTATCTTTTCCAGCTTCTCTGGACAACCTGTGCCAGTGTCTCGCTACCCAGGTGACACCACCACCCAGGTGGGATGCCATCCCCTCCACCTTCACATAGAGCCGTTGGCCACAATCCTGGGGCTGTGTCCATCCAGCCAATTCCCTATTCCTCAGCATGGCCTACCCTTCAAATCCCTGTCTCTCCAGCTTGAGGATGAGGATTCCATGTGGGACCATGTCGAAGGCTTTTCAGAAGCCTTAGTGGATGAATTCCCTTGTTCCGTGTTCCCTTGTCTTCCCTTGTTGACTGCTACAGCCAGTCCTTTACAAAAGGTAACAAGATTGTCCAGGCATGGTTTGCCCTTAGTATGACTCAAGTGTGGGAATATGACTGACTTAAGTGCTGGATGATTTCCCTTGAGTAAGTTTTCTTTAATTAATGAGTTGGTGTCACTTGCTAGTACAATTGACAAAAAAAGAGGCAGATACAATTTCAGTCTAAATGCAACTTTTTTCAAATTGCTGTGCCTTAAAAGGACAGTTTTGACTGTGTCTCGGGGTGAAAAAATAATACACTGATGGGATGTTTGTATAGAAAAACATCCTGGTGATTTTTATAATAGATTTTTTTTTAAACTCAAACTCCTTAAAATTATAGAGCTGCTAGATGAGCAGAAATGGAATGTTCTTGTTGCTTATGGATCATCCTGGTATCATTCAAAAGGATTGTGTTGTTTCTTCAGCTATTAATGCATTTAGGGTTCTCCTCAGAGCAGTTCATCTAAATGTTGCTCTGACACTACATCTGAATGTGATAATTTATTCTCTTCAGGAGTTAATTGTAAACACTTGTTTTACAAATACCTTCCCCGAGAATTAAAGAATTACAAAATTGTAAACGGTTTGTATTATCACTATCCTTATGAAGTAAATTTTCATGTCCTCAGTCACAAGTATTTATTTTCTTTTGTAATTTAAAATTAAAAGTAGGATATGCAAACCAGTTTTGTGAAGTTTCATATCTCTGTTAGTATTTGCATGATGTCGTATAAAGATAGGCAGTTTCATGATGGAATGGTTTGAAAATTGTTTTGTTTTCCGTTCTTACATTGGGTAATTATATAGCAGAATACTAAGAAAGAACAAAATTCTGAAATGCTGTTAGATGTGTTTTTGTAGACAGTGTAATGTTACATGTGTGTTGTTTCCTTGTTCTTTTTTGCCTCTGTTAATTGTAAGAAGTTTTGTATTCTGTTAGTGTCTTCAATATGGTTTGTCTTAGTAAATGTATTTTATTTTTGTAGAATATTAGTATTGGTGGTCATGTACACTTTTTAGGAAAAAAGGAAATTTCTGAATGATTCTACTTGGTTATCATAGCATGTCATTGCACTTGACAATTTTGTCATTGTATGTGGGAAAATGAAACGTTGTTTCTAGGGTTACACCTTTTTAATGAGATCCCTATGTAAGACAGACATTATTATAATTCTGAAGGTACTACAAGTTTGAAATCTTGTCTTTGAGCCCCTTAGAGTTAGGCACTTACACGATTTGCTGTGTTAATGGGAGAATCATAGTTTGCATTTTCCTCTGTACTTTCCTGAAGTATGGAGATCGATACTAAGACAAAGATGATTATTCCTTGTTAACAGATACAGTTTGTGAAAAATGTAGTATCCAATATTATGTCACTCTATAAAATTAAAGAGTAACTGGAAGCTACTTGAGCTAACTTTTCAGTATTCAATTAATGGATATATGGCCTGTCATTTGTTCTAAGATGTGTGTTATATTTTTTCTATTAATATGGTCTACAAAGTGTATCAGTAGTCCATGGTAATTTAGATGGAGAAAACAACAGCAACAAAACATCATATGTCTAATGATCGGATTAGGAATAAAAACTATAATTAATTTTTTGATTATTTCAGCACCAGCTAAATATTTACCCAGGTAATTAAGTGCAATTATGATCATTTGCATTTCATGGTAACGCTTTAAAATTACATCATCAGTATTGCCTTGGAATTTTTGCAGAATGGGAAATCTTCAGGGAGGGCTTAAGCAAGGCAATGGATTTAGTTAACATAAAACAGTAATTAATTTTGTTTAGAAATAATGTAGTGAAGTCTGTGTGCCACTTTGATATGTCTTTTCATTTTCCTTACATAGTAAAAAAAAAATTTATAAAGACACAAACCCATTATTTTTAAGAATATGTATTTAAAATCCTGGTGTGCTTACTACAGAAATGTTTCATATAGATCTATTTTTTGTACTGCAGTGTTATACTGGAATGGTTGATAAAACTGAGGCTTGGTGTGCAGGCTCTGCAATACTTAAAGGACTTGTCAGCAGGTGGAGCTCAGTGCCAGAAGACTAGTTACAATTGAATAATCCAGATCTTGTAGCACAGTTACTGGAAAGGAAAAAAAGAAAAAAAGTTTACCTTGTATCTACAGTCGACCCTCTTCCACTTCGCGCCCCCCATATTGTGGCTTCACATCTTAGCAGCATGATTTTTCAGTGATTAAGGAGGCCCCTTTTTGCAACCGTGCATGTGCAACCTGGCACGTATGAATATTCAATTAGGCAGTCATAAACATGCAAATCAACCAGCACTGTTGCAGCAGCGGTGGCGCTTCCCCCTGCCCCTGGCACGGCAGTGGCTCTGCTGCTTCCCCCCTCACTGGGCACGATGGAGG
>WEKX01025778.1:82892-106801 GCA_013390025.1 Pitta sordida | reverse complement strand
TCCAGTGCTGCCCCCCCTCTCCAGCATGACGATGCTCCCCCCCTTGCGCATGGTGGTGGCTCCACTACTTCCCCTCCCCCCCGACACAGCTGCCATGGCAACGGATACACAGCAGTGCAATGCTGAAACAGCACCAGGGGGCTGTGTGAGGGTGCAGGACAAATTTGCATATTAATGAGCTGCCATTCTAAACGGAAGGAGGGCTTCGTGGATAGGGGGCAAGACCCACGGTACCGTGGTATAGGAGACCCGATTGTAATTGCTTTTACTGTTTGTGATTCCTTTTTAAAATGCTTCGGACATCTTATACTGACTGGTTGTTGTAAAAGTAATATAAGCCAGTTTTTGGTGAAGGTTAGTCAGTTACTACAGAAGAAAAATATTAAATGCATGAAACAGAGCTAAAGTGAGTGTTTTATCTTTCCATCTCTGCCTTCTAGAATCCATGACTCAGTACTCCTAATAGTGTGATCAACAACCCATAGTCAGAGTCTCCCAGGTTTGGGTTTTCACAGAATCACAGAATCACAGAATGTTATGAGTTGGAAGGGACCCACAAGGATCATCTAGTCCA
The DNA here is from genome assembly GCA_013390025.1 of Pitta sordida. Lineage (NCBI taxonomy): Eukaryota > Metazoa > Chordata > Aves > Passeriformes > Pittidae > Pitta > Pitta sordida. The sequence goes on along the minus strand of WEKX01025778.1, from coordinate 106,227 downwards.
ACTCACCATCTAACACCCGTAAGGAGACCGAGAGCACATCGCAGAGCATAACACCAACCTGGATCCCTCACAGTCTAGCAGGCCACTCCGAGCCGGAAGGGGCCCAACGTCATCCAGCCCTACACCGCCCTGCTAGACCATGTCACTAAGCTCCTCGTCCAGTCTTCTCTTAAACACCTCCAGGGATGGTGACTCCACCACCTCTCTGGGCAGCCCATTCCAATATGCGATTACTCTCTCTGTGAAAAACCACTTCCTAATGTTGAGATTGAACCTCCCCTGGCGTAGCTTGAGGCCGTGCCCTCTCGTTCTGGTGTCGTCAGCCTGGAAGAAGAGGTCTACACCCATCTGGCTGCAACCTCCCCGCAGGTAGTTGTAAACAGCAATGAGGTCCCCTCTGAGCCTCCTCTTCTCCAAACTGAACAGTCCCAGTTCCTGTAGTCGCTCCTCATAGGGCCTACCCTCCAGTCCATTCACCATCCTCGTTGCCCTTCTCTGGACCCTCTCAAGCAGCTCAACATCCCTCTTAAACTGGGGAGCCCAGAACTGCACACAGTACTCAAGATGAGGTCTGACCAGCGCTGTGTACAGGGGAAGGACAACCTCCCTGGACCTGCTGACCACACTGTTCCTGATGTTTTAGATGAATGTTTTCAGGAGTCTCACTAAAATTGATGAATTTTGTCAATTTGTATGTTTCAAATTGTTTAGTCAGTTACATAGATAGGAAAGAGCATTTACAGGAGATGGCTATATGATTAAAGATGCTTCATTACATACATATTAGATGAGGGATCATAAGGTCCTGAAGTATGTGCCCACAGTCTTGAATGTCTCCTCTTCCCATACTATCTCAGGGTGTACAGGAACTTCATTTTCAAACAGATGGAGGAAAATGCCTTCTGTAACAGCCCATTGCAACAATAGTATAAAGCTTTAGAGTAGAGATAAATTTGTCACTTTTCTTACTGACTCTGAAGAATTGAGGCATTCTTATGCTTTGTAATGCACTGCCAAACATCTCTCTTATATGTCTATGTAAGCAATTCTCTACTGATTTGAGGGTCATTACATTTCTATAGAGCTAAAATATATTAGGGCATGGAAGGGGAGCCCTTCACAGTTAGTTGATTTATATACTTACAAACCTTTTGCACTTCCACTATGCTGTACCAAGATTTTTACTTTCTTGTTAATAGAAACAGGGCCAAAATTAGTCTGTGCAGCACTGGAGACTTTATCCTTACTTTTATTTTAGTCTTCAGAGAGGAAATGCTGCCTGTGTAATCATGTTGTAGAAATTTTGCCTATTAATCAAAGACTTGGAAATAAACAGTTTTATTTGGTGGATGCCTGGACAGCTGAAGTTTAACTAAGTGATCTTTGTTTTAGGCCATCCTTTCAAGCTTGGTGGCTGGGACGTGTGTTTCTGGCTTACAGCCAGAATTTAATATTGAACAAAAATGCTCCAAATGTTAGATGCTTCTAGAAACTGTGCAGAATGAATTCTCTTCTACTTTCTCCCATAGTGAGTGTGTTCTAGCTTCTGTTTCTTCTTTTTGTAAATCTGACTGCCTGGTGGACATACATCAGAGGAAGAGCAATACAAAAGGAGACACTAAGGTAGTAAACAGATAAAACCAGTCATGATTTGTCCCACACAGGTATTACTGTCTGGTCCAGAATTTGCAGGATGAGAGGTCAATGGACCTGTCAAGTCTTTTTCCAGTGAACATCCCTAGAAACTTCCGAAGTAAAAGATTTGGCTAAGTTCATGCACTACAGCTGAGAAATTAGGTATTTCTTAAGGTATGCATATTATCTATCAAGAAGTGTTGAGCAATAACCTAGTCTCAGGGAAAGGCAAAATTAGAAGTGTGAGCAAAATTTGTGAGGTGGCTCATTCACAGAAACAAAACTCGTAGAATATTTGAAATGCAGAATTAGTTTATCCTATCTGTATGGAGGTGAGTAATAAGTACTTGAGATAAGTACATATACCTCTTAAACTGCCAAAAACATTGCAAGAGCTTTCATTTTTTCAAGTTTTCACCACAGTAGCATTGCAGCACTGCCTATTCTCTGGAGGTTTGTTACTTCAGTCAAAATCTTCTCTGTGGATTAGGAAAGCTTCACTCAGAAGTTTTGCTTTGAGCAGAAATCACGTACTGGTGTCCAGTTTATGTTTCAGTATGTGTGGATATGTTTCTCTATGTGCTGGGAGGAAAGCAGTAATTCTCTGCCAGGATTATCACCACTGGCTTCTTGCATCTTTTTCATAGTGATGGCATTGAATTAGTGTGATTATTAACTTCTCATAGCCTCTAGGCAACACACAGGAAGTAATGTGATAGAATTTCGCTGCTTTAAATTGCTTCTCTGCTTTTCTCTTTTCAAGTGGTCGATTAAAAATACCATTGTTCTTAAAGGCAATTACTATGCTTCCAAAATTCCTAAAATCTACTATAGAATAATGCTTGAAATTAGGATTTATGGTTTTAATCTAGTGCCACTGCTAGTTTGTTTCCAGATTTGAAGTGTATGATCTTATGATTTGCCTTGTGGCTTCTGCTTTCTTTCTGCCATGTGGGGAAATTGCCAGCTGCAGTCCAAGGAGCCAGAAGGCAATCCAATTTTCAGACCACCGTCCTTGAGTTACAGACATGAACACTTTTTGTCCTCCTTTTTCTGTTTTTACTGTTGATGACCTTGAACAATGGGGTGAATGAAATGGCATGTTTCAGATGTTACCTTTTTTTTTCCTTGGATCATTCTTCAGTAAGACAGGTGCAAAACCTTCCCGGTTACTTTGGGATCCAAGTGCCTGAAATCAACACTAATGCTGCTTTCAGATTGCCTACGGTGTCCTGCCTGGCATCAATCTGTGACTGATGTCTGCCAGTCCCATGTAGGTGTCTTGGACAACTTAGGACACAGGAAGTACTGGATACTAATATCCAAACAGATTGTCTTAGATTAGCAATATGATATGTGTGGTAAATGCATCTTAGTTGTTTGTATTCCATATTGCTGTTCTAAAATGGCATTGCCTGTAGCACCCCTTTCCCCCCCTCGCCATGATGGTAAATCCTGGAAAGGAATCTGAGGCATTTCGACTGGAGGAGGAGGAGTTCAGGGAAACGGGACAAGAGCAGCAACAACAGCCTGGCCGGGGTGAATTGCAGCGACTTCTCTTGGGACTCTGAGGAACTGAACTTAGCGCCCAGAGACACATCCGAATTGAAACAAAGAATGTCAGCTATCTGCATCAGATGGCTCCACATCTAGCCAGGAGCAAAGTTGTAGGCCTGCCTTCCATTCCTCGCCACACCTGCAGGGGAGGAAAATATTGGACAGTGTCGGACTGAAAACAACAGGGTTTTTTTTCCTTTCGCTGTTCCTTAACTTCCTGGAGGAGAGGGTTTTTTTGTTATAAATTTGTGTACTTCTGTTAATAAATAATTTTTTTCATTTTCTTCTTCACTTCCCTTTGAGAAGAGAAGTCAGTTTAATTGGAATTGGTGGAGAGAAAAAAGCTCACTCTAAACCACAACACAGATGAAAGCCACTTTCCAAAAGACAGTGAAGTTTTTGGCTAAAATCATTCTTTCATGGTAGGGAAATTGAAAGTTCCATGAGGGATGTGTAATCTCGCAATTTTTGTCTCTAATTCAGACAAAAAATTCCAGGATTATTTATCTTCATTTTAGGGAGGTACAAGAACAGGCCCCAGGAGCCGTATTTGGCTGTTGAGTCTAGAGTAGTGTGAGAAAGGCAACGACATTTGCATGAGGANTTGCTTCACAAATGGGCGAGGTCATGAAGGAGAAGTCGCGATATAGGGAGGATTCACTGTATACAGGAGTACCTGGAACTCATGTCCTCTTCCTAAGAAGGAAGAAAACCATGAGTATGACAGTGAAGAGGTATATAAATGGTATACAAATGTGTCATTTTTTGAAAATACTTTAAGGCCTTTGCTTTTGGGGGACTCTAGGGCTGTGTGGGTCAAAAGCCAGTTTGTTTTCTTTAAGTTGCTGCAAAATTTTTCTGCAAGCAAGATTATTTTTTTAATCTTATTTTTTGATAAGCTCTTTAACTGTAGAAAGTAAGAGTTGGTATCTAGAAGCTGTAGATCTGTAAATTTAAAAAAAAAGGAAGGAAACCAAATTAACGATGGAATAGCTAAGACATTTGCTACTTCAGTTTATTCCTCTTTAGATTACTTGAATGAGAGAATGAAAGAATGGAGCCAACTTGACAATTTCAAGGTGTGTGAACTGTTTTTAACGATTGTCAGTGTTAGTATAATTTCATGAGAGAATAATTCCATGAGACTAGGGCTCTGATGTTATCACCACATGTTGCCACAGTGATGAGTATTGCGCTAAATCAAAGCATAAATAGGATGATCAAGAAAAATGCAGTATACAAGTGATATAGCCTGGGCTATATCTGCAGATGTTTATTTTTGCTGTCCCTCAGAACTACTTGTTATGTCCAGAACTTGGCTCTGAGCACTAAGATGAAATAAAATCACTTCATGTTTGGATTTATAGGTGATATGAACTTCTGTCACACCTCTTTAAATTAAATTACCTGGTTTTACCCAAACTTTGTAACAATGAAGACTTGCACAGTGGCAAATAGAATTGTAATTATCTCACTCTGGAAACCTGTAGCATCTACTTAAAAACTGCTACAAAAATGAAAACAGAGAACTGTAGGTTGGAGAGAAAGAAATGAAAACTCATATCAGGGTGGAGGGTCTAAAAAGAGATGTTTGGCAGTCTTGACAATTTCTGTATCATGGTCATCTTAAGTTTTCATTTTCTGTGCCATCTGATCTCTAGAGCTGTTGAACTTGTTGATTCTTTATACTGAATCCATTTGGGGTGAGCAGTGAGTCTTGCAGTTCAGAAGAAGCTGGTGTGACTGAGCTGGCGTTACACTGAGGTGACCACAGGCCATTGTACTGAAGGAGGATGCAAATATTTGTATGATTTTTAGGTGAGGGAGGTGTATTCTGGGAGTTCTGAACAACAACCTCCAGAAGGGGAAAAAAAGAGAATTAAAAAAAAGAAACATTAGGTACATATGCATTTTGTTAGTCTGAGAGAAGCCTAAATTCTCAAGGAAAATGACATTTCAGTGCAGCTGATATAAATTCAGTTTTCTTCTGTTAATTTGTTGGCTTTTGTGGTATGATGGGAAGATGTTATCTCAATGGACAGAGGAGTGAAGGAAGACAATCCTGCATGTGGGAGTTGTGAAAATTTCCTTCCTAATAGGACTCTGCTACACTGTGGTTGTGCTCATGGAGTGGTGGTTGATTCAAGTTCAAGTCTACAGTAATATGTCACAACTACAGAGGTACCACTAATGGAAGAATGATTTGTCTTAAAGTAATTTTTGTATGGGGCAATGAAATATCTTTTGGAAAACTCTGCAATTGTTTTGCTCTCAAACTCTTCTGTGGTAGTATCCAAAACTGTGTCTGTATATTGAAGGGTTTTGGTCCACTTCAGGTGGTTGACCTGTTCAGTCTGTAGGAATTTATAGACACAACATATAAGTTAGCACTGTTTATGTGAGTAGTTGTATCTACAATTTGATCTTGGCATTGAAATGTCTCAGGAACAGTGTGTTAATGAAATGTACCTTTATACTATGTGATACAAATTAGTGAGGAAAAAAGTATTTTCAACCAAGATGACTGATGTATGCTCTCTGTTACTTTCTTCAAATTCCTTTTAAAAAGTTGGTCTGTTGAGTCATATATAACTAATAAACTGTAGGCATTAAAAAACCCCACAAATGTCAGGGAAAAAAGATGCAGAAGGAGTTTCTTCTATAACAGAGGAGACTAGTCTTTGATTGGATAAGCAGCTTGAGGACACTTAATAAGTACTGCAAACTTTGAGGAGATACTGCTTGTTGTATAGACCTTTTTAATAAGTAATGACTGAAACATACGAAAGACTCATCTGTTGACTATTTTGTATTTCTGAAGAAGTTCTGCCTAATTTATTTGGCTCATTGTGCTAGATAAAATTTATGTGCTAGGTAAAATTTATGAACTTAAGCTTGGATAGGATTCAAATATGTTACACATTGGTCCCATTACTGAAACTTGAACACTGAGTCTTTCCTCCTTGATGTCTGTATTTTCAGAATAGTCTTGTTTGTGTTTATGATTTATAGCTATGATCTATACATGAGTTCAGTGGACCATAGACTTTACTCAGAGTAGAATTTGAGCACAGCCTGTTTCTCGGCTTTGCATTCTTATTCTGTTTAAGTTATGGGCCGTTTGTGTAGGAGTTGGACTCGATGATCCTTGTGGGTCCCTTCCAAATCAGAATATTAGTCATTAATCCTGCCTCAGATATGCTGCTCAAGTTGTGTTTTATAGCTGTCACAAAGCGGCTCTACGATTTTCTCTATTAATATGTAAGCTGATTTTTTGGATGAACCTGGATCTGTGAAAACCAAAAGCAAACATTACATTCTGACTGTGCTAGCTGTCAGACAGAAATACCTGATCAAATTTGAATCTTGGCATACTACAAACTCCTTCCAGTTACAAAAGGTTCAGTTTTATCCTTTAATACAGTTAAGGTAAATGGGAATCTGGTTAAGAACCTCTTGTGTCCCATTGGGCTGAAGCTCTTCAGGGTTAACTCCATGAAACTTTGTTTAATAAATAAATAAATAAACAAACAAACAAATAAATAAATAAATAAAGGGATCCTCTCACAATATAATTATCCAAACTGGGATACAGTTACCAGTCCATATTTAATAGCACTGTTTATTGGGAGAAGAAACAGGCCCTACATCATACTGAATGACATAACATGTAGTGCTCTTTCTTCTTGGTTGAACATAGCATTTGCCATTTGTCAGGCTTCATTAAAACCAGTCAATGAGTCACCTGGACACAGTCAATGAATTATTCAAGGAATCCTGATTGGTGGGTGTGTAGAGGGCAAAGTCAGAGAAATGTTGTCTTAAACCAGTCAGAACAGTATGACAGTACAATATATCCCTGCTGCATTATGACCCCTCCATTACGACCCCGTGGATCTGCGAGGCAAATTTCTCACAATTTTACTTAAGCCACTTGCAAGTTTCCCCAGCCGACGCATGCGCAGTGCCTCTGCTCTGCCGAGGGGCAGTGCCAGTACTCCCTGTGGGGCAGCGCCGGCCCGGCGCCATGGGAAGGGCCAGGAGTCATGCTGTCCTGTGTGTCCTGTGTCCTAAGTGCAACTGGGGACTGACCCACGCCAGGCACGTGTTTCTGTTTCCATGGCTACAGGCGGGGAAGAGAAGTGCCCCAGGAAAGTGGGGCTGGCCACGGTGACCAGTGGGACATACTCACTCCGCTGCACAGCTGAACCCTCCTGCACAGCACCGCGGAGCTGGCGCATGGTGGGCATGAGCACTGGAGCCAGAGAGGGGTTGGGGGGGGAGCAGCAGCGCGGGGTTTGGGTTGCGAACATGCGTGGTTGCAACAGCCCGACAGCAGCTGCTGAAATGACAGCAGAGAAGCTGAGGGATTCTAGGGGGTGTCTCCTGAGTCAGAGAGGGCTCAGAAATGCTTCCCTTTGCTCCCCTGTGCCGAGAGAGCCTGTGGGAAGGAGTGGAAAAGTGTCCACAGTGCTCTGGAGTGCCAGGGGCTGGAGCAGTGGGCGTGGCCTGCATGCATATTAATGACCTGCACGTGTTTGCGAGTTTGACGTTCTGTGAGACCTCTGACATGACCCATTTTTTGCAAATAAAGGGGTATATTTAAAGACAATGCAGCTCTGATGCAATCATGTGGTGATTGGCTGGAGAGACTGGATTCTTCTCAGGCCTCTAAGAATTTCCTTTTAAGTTAGGGGGAGATTTGGATGTTTCCCTACCCTATTCCCCAAGAGATACTGTTTGCTGTAGGTTGGCATGGACTTCTGGTAAGAGTGTGTTGCATGTTGCTGCCTACAGCCAGGGAGTCTGCAGCTATGGAATGTTTAGTCCTTGGTGTCTTGTGAAACACAAGAGGATTTATGGTTATGTATTTCAAGATATGCAGTAGAGTGGTGCTCTTGTTCTCTATCCCTTCCTTACATGTTGACTTCTGTCCACTGTTACCCTAAAATCTGTTGCCACTTCAGGGTATAGCTGCTTCAGTGCCTCTAATCCCTTCCAGGGACCAGACTTTCTTGGATTTAAATGACTAAGATCTGGACTCAATCACTAGATTTGTAAAGCACTTATCTTTAACAGTCGTTACTGTCTGTATATGTGACTAAAAAGCAACCAAATTCAACAGCACTTGAATGTATTTAATGAGATCTGGAAAAACTATGTCATTCCTCCTGTTAGTGACTAATGCATTTTAATTAAAGTAATTGACCTGTGTACTAAGTGCAGTCACAAACAGATGCTATATTCAGTTCATGCTATGTTTATAAATACTGCATCTAGATGTCTTTTGGTCTACAGAACTCCCACTTGGCACAGTGCTCTGCTAAACTGGCTGCTGCACAGAATCCTTGCTCCTCTAGTTTTAATTTTCCCTTTATGCGGGTGGTATAGCATCCAGTTAGTTGCTGCAGTTGTCTTGCCATGTCCTCTCCTTTGGATACAAAATGCTGAACTCTAAAGCGATGTAGTCCTCCTTAGAAAATTTTCTTCTGGATGGAACCTTTGCTTAGGTTGAGGTCAGGCAAAGTTTTGTTTCCCAATATTTAGGAAGAAAATCCCAAACTGCCCTTTTCACTTTTCCTCTTTCTTGCCTGAACTCTGTGTTCCCTGTACTTTCCTGGATCATCATTTTACTAACCTCCATGTGCAGATCAGGAATAAACGATTGAAAACAGTTTTTGTTTTGTGCTTTGCTGAAATGTGACTTGGCTTGCTGTCTGGGAGTTTTGGAGGTTTAAAATAATCAACGCAGGTTTTTCTAGTGCTGAGGAAAGGAGAATGCTTCGTGTTTCTGCAGTGTGTAAGTGTATATGGATTTCTGGCAACCTTATTGCTGTTATTTTAAGTTTGTGGTTAGTAAAGATAATTTCCAGGTCCAGATGGCATTTTTTGGCATGTACAGTGGTCTTCAGGAATTCACTAACATGCTTGTGGTGGCTGTGGGTAATCTTCTTCACTTACTTCAGCTGCTGACTGTTGCACAGAACATTAGGAATTGAGGTCTTGGTAATTTTTTGTAGGAGTTTTTATGTTCACCAGTCTGGATCCTCTTGTAAAAATGTCTTGGAAATTGTGTTTTTGTTTGATTAATCTGTCCTGTATGTGTAGCTTGGTTCTTTAGGCACCTGCACTGGAGAATTGTTCATGCCTTACATGAAATGTAGCCTAGAGGTTCTGCACTATGACTTTATTGTTTGCCCATGTAGTGATGACTTTAGCTCTATTCGGCCAGTGGTCGTAATGAAGTTCTGTTAGTCGTTAAGTAGTATTTATCAGTTTGAAAAGTTTACTGTAAGATTTTTAAAAGTTAATCTAACTACTGATCTCTTAAAACTTCACCATTTGATTGAGGAAGTGACAGTGACTACTGTCAATTTTTAACAAGTGCCAAACCCACTCTCCACTTCTATACTTTTTTTTGGTGGGGGGTGATGAATGTCTGTCTGTGGTTGAGGAAAATTGGTATTCTCAGCTGATGTTTTATCACAATCTAATCAAATAAAGGTTAAATTTTCCAAATAGGAGTAACACAGCATAACACATATATGTAGAAAAAATCCATTTCTTCCATTACCTTATCAATAATTTTCTCTTTGACGCAGGTTTTGGGACTTTTTTTGCTTTTTTAGTTTGAAAGGTGAATGTCAAGATCAGTCTGCTTATGCATGTACATAGCCAGTTTTAAAAGATAATTCACATTGCAGACTTCAGATGACATCTGTAGTGTTGATCTTGATTACAGCTCTGAGGCAGCAGTTTTAGCATAACTGTGTTTCTCTGTTTTTCCGAGAATTTGGTTTATACGTACATACTTGGAACTATTTCAACTGATTGTATAGAGTAGTACAGTACACAATAAAACTACATGGACTTTTTGATTCCAAAATGCTCCTAAGGATTGTTAAATAGAAATGATTTGTGGACGCACATTATATCTAGATAATGAACACGTGCTTTTCAAAGCCGCCTGACAAATTGTAAGCTTTAGGTGATGGAAATATAAAATTTGCTTGTAGGTGATTTGCTTTGCATGTTTTATGATCTCTCAGCATTTTTTCTCTAACATAGTTTGAGCTTTATGTTGTTTTAAATCTGTGGCTGTATTCTTGAAATTTCAAGTCACATTCGTGAAGTCTTGCTGATTCAGTTGGGAGTAAGTGTAACTGCATAAATGCAGGTTTTTAGGCAAAGAATTGTATCTGGCTTAGTAAGATGAAAAACTTTGGAAATGGGAAAGTATTTGAAGAAACGTAGTACATTCCCATTCAATTTGTGTACTCTTCGCTTGCATCTGTTGGTTCAAGTTCTTTGATCACTTCTAGTCTGCACCAGAGCAGTATGGTTTATTCACTGCTTTTAGAGTTATGATTATTGGTTTTCTTGAGTATTAGCACAGCCTTAATGTTGAGCAAGATGTCCTGGCAGAAGCTGACCTTGAACAGCAATTGTTGATCCCATTGTTGGGGTTTTTTTTTTTGATGGTAAGCTTCCAGAGGATGTGGGGTGTAGTCTTTCTTGCTTTTGTGAACACCAGGTATTGTAACACAACTGGGAGCACTCAGTGCAGCATGTTTTATGTTCTCCGATTGCAACTTCATGAGCTTACAAAGAGTTGTAGCAGGAGAGAACTTGTGTGTGTGTCCAGGGATCTGTTCCTGTGATGTAGCAATGGCAACCAAGGAGAACAATCATGCCATGAGAAGGTGTTTTCCTTTTATATACAGCAATTGCTGTACAGACTGAAATTTGATGATTTTTTATTACTTGATGCTAGTAAAGTGATAATGTCAGGATTAGTAAAATTTTTGTACATTGAATTAATAATGGTGCTGTTGTTTAATGACAGTGCTGTTGAAATCAGTGAAACAATTCATATCTGAACATGTATAGGGGTCGGTGTTGGGTCCAATCCTGTTCAACATTTTCATTGATGATATAGATGATGACGGAATTGAGGCCATCATGAGTAAATTTGCGGATGACACCAAGCTTGGAGCCCGTGTTGATCTGTTAGAGGNTCTGGGGACAGGACGAGAGGTCATAGTCTTAAGCTTCAGTAGGGAAGTTTAGACTTCATATTCGGAAAAGGTTTTTTTTCTGAAAGAGTGATTCGGATGTGGAATGCGTTGCCCACAGAGGTGGTTGAGTCACCAACCCTGGATATGTTCAAGGGGAGGCTGGACGAGATGCTGAGTGATATGATCTAGATGTAGATGATAAGTTAGTTGGATTATAGGTTGGACTAGATGATCTTCAAGGTCCTTTCCAGCCTTATTTATACTGTGATACTGTGATGTACAGCCTGAGGTTTTGTAGTTTTCATTTTCCCTGTTACGTGTTTCCACAGTTACAAAAGGTAATAGTATTTGAACTTAATTTTCCAAAAATATATATTCTAAATTTGTCTTTTTGCTTTCCAAAATATGAATTGGTTTGTTAAATTGCCTTTATTGAAATCAAATGTCCTTTTATTTGACATCATTATATGATCAGTGACTAGAAGTGTCTTAGGATTTAGTACAGTCGGCCCTCTTGCACTTTGCGCCCCCCATATTACGGCTTCACTTCTTAGTGACATGATTTTTTAGCGATTAAGGAGGCCACTTTTTGCAACTGCACATGCATGACCTGGCATGCATGAATATTCAATTAAGCAGTCATGAATATGCAGCTCACCCTGCCCAGCCGCTGCCGCCACAGCGGCCGTGCCGCTTCCTCACAGCCCTGGGATGGCAGCAGCAGCACTGCTACTTTCCCTGGCCCTGGAATGGCAGTGACCACGCCAGGGCCGCTCCTCCCCCGCTACGGTGGTGGCAGGGCCACTCCTCTCCTGCTCCCCCCTCGGCACAGCGGTGGCCATGCTGGGGTTGCTCCCCTGGAGCTGCTGCCGTGCAGTTATGAAATATTTACATACTCTCAGGTGTCTGAGACTTTCTTGAGTGACTCTCTAGGAGATACTCATCTACCCCGAGTATAGAGAGACCAGGTCTACCCACCCTGAGAGACACCAGGACAGCAACACAGGCATCTCCCCACACCCGTGTCCCTGGCCGAGGCGAAAAGGGTTTTTTCCCAGCATGGGATGGCTGCGGGTGCTGGGAAGGGCCAACACAAACACTGATACACAGCAACACAGTGCCAAAACAGCGTCGGGGGATGGTGTGAGGGTGTGGGGCAAATTTGCGTATTAATGAGCTGCCCTTCAAAGTGGAAGTAGGGCTGCACGGCACCCAGTTAAGACTGCGGGTCCATGATATAGGAGACCCAACTGTAGTATAGAGATACAATCATTAAGAAAAGAAGGAATACTTTACTGAATTTCAGGATCCTGTCTGCATTACAAAAGTGTTTGTCTGGCAGATTTTCCATCTGCAAAACCAGCTAATTGTATGTGACTACAGTGCTCCAGCTTAGGTGCTGTACATTTAGTAATCTTTTTCTCTAGGGAGCTGTTGACATCTTTATGATAATTTGGTGAAATAAAGTGTCATCTTTTTTAAAAGTAAAAAAAAGCTATTAGATATATAGGATTTAAAATGTGCCATGTATTTCTGGATACATTATTGCTAGCCTCTATTAAGAGGTACTCTGCTTCCTTAAAGACCTCTAATACATATTTGTGTGTTTGAAGATTTACTAATTATTTCAAGGGTGCAGGTGACATTTCCCTGCCATTTCATAAAAAGCTAGAAAAATTAGTCCTCTGAAACTCTTAATTAAACCAGAAAGTGTAGGGCAGAATGTACTTAACTGTACATTTCGTTTTGATAGTGATTCAAAAAAGAAAGCAAGGAGTCAATCATAGTATTCATGTTTCTTTTAGAAAAAAATATTTACGAAGAGTATTTGCTGACATCTAAGTCTTTCCTAAGTAAAATCTGCCACAGGCTTTCAATTTTTTGTCTCCAAATAGTTCACCAATTTTGTTTAATACATTTTGCTAGTTTCCTGAACAACAAAAAAAATTACTTTCTAACTTGTGTTGCAACTTCAAGATTACAGGATGTAGGGAATCAAATGCATATAAGTATTTATCAGGGCAGAAATCTTTATTTGGAAAGAATGCAAATATTTTTGATAGTAAGCTGAGTAAATTCCTGGACTTGTTGCAAATTACGCGTAGTATTTATAACGGCCTTCTAAAAATTTTAAATATTAACCTCATATTGTGTAATCCTGCATTCCTGCACACCAGATTGTAGTACTAATGCTTGATGTCACATTTACTGGTAATGACTTCTCAGTTATTAGTCACAATAAGGTCTAAATGTTCATGAAGATACCAGGTTACAGTTTAATTAGTAATCAGAGCCAACAAGACATGCCAGAAATTTTCAGGAAAGAACGAGAGAGGAGAGTAGAAGACATTACATTATTAATGTACTAATTGATGTGCACCTGCTTCCCAAATGCCATAGAACTGCAGAATAATTTAAATTGGAAGAGATCTCAGGGGGTCCATCTGTTCCCACTTCATACTCAGACCAGGGCCATCTTTCATGTTATATCAGGCTGCAAAGTGCCTTCTTGCAGTTGAGGTTCTAGCAACTCCAGTGATGAAAGTCCCTCTGGGAAACTTGTTTCAGTACTTGAACACTGTATTATTAGTGAATAAGTACATTGGTCTTCAGAGACTTGAAAAAGCAGACTGAAGGGGAAATATAATAAAAATGTGTTCAATGTGTTTGGTGTGGGGTTGCATAGAGAAAGTGAATAGGAAGTAATGACTGTTCACTGTCTCTGCTGAAGCAATAGGTGGGAAACTTGAAAAAACCACAGTAGGCAGATGATTCAAAGCAAGCACAGAAACATGTTCTTCAAAAACATGTGGTTTGGTTTGTATAGATTCAGAAAGCTGGCAAATATGGAAGGAAAGTCCTTTTGCGACTGCTATGTGTAGAAACCTCACATTTGACACTAGTAAGGCAGATCTTATGCCACAAATCTTCAGAGGACAAAGACATGATCTGAAGAATTGTCATTCTCTTTTTCTTACAGGTTATTGGGGACCTGGCATGGTCTGGGATATGCCTTTGGTCTAAGAAAGTGTAACTGTTCTTAAATTTCACATTAGTAATTCTTATTTTTGAGGCTACTCTCTGCAAATCAGAATGTGGAACATTGATTTGCATCCAGTGTAGTGTTTTACAATATGTGTACATCAATTATGCATAATTTCTGCTGCTTTGAAAGGTATTACTTGTGTTTAAAAGAGAAAATGTTGCCTTGTCAAAAAAAAGATTTTTGAATAGGTGTGTTGTTTTATTGGTTTCCCTGTGTACTTGAGATATTTTTAATTAGCTTTGAATGTTTTAATTTTTAATAACTCTTTGTTTTATCTACATGGCTTTGCACAGTACTGCTCCCAATTTTAGTTATCTACAACAGCAAATTAAGAAAATGCATGTTATAATTACTGAAAAGGTGCTCCAAAAATAGATGATCTGCTCAACTCAAATAATCAGCTCACATTCAGCCAGCAACTCATTCCATGTATGACTGCCAGGTTAATATGTAGTTTTAAATACACTAGTGGGGATTTTTTTGTAAAGATCGCAGATTCCTTGTCTGGTTTTCTAACTGTGGTCTTCCTGAGACACTCAACTCTGTCATGGATTTGGGGGAAAAGAAAAAAAATGAGAGAGAAAAAGTCTTTTGAGGCATGAGATTAGTCTTATTTCTGAAATCGAATTGTGGATTTCAGGGACATTGGCTGTCTTCTACTGTACGCTCACATTTTAAGGTGTCAGGATTTACATCTCATTTAGTATATGCTAATACTTATAAAACAGACACAAAAAGATAGTGTAGTCATTAGTATGTCCACTCATTGTTAGGCAGGCCAGATTTAATGTCAGTCTTAAGTTTATTAAATGCTTTTAAAGCCCCTCCTAAATAACTTCTGATGTCCTCTACAGAAATGACTATTGCAGAAGATCATTTTCAGAAAATTATTTTCTTTATTTTGAAGAATTTCTGCTTGTAAAGCACAAAACTTAATCCTCACATCATATTTTTGTAGCCTCCTAAACTCAAAAATATTCCTCGTTCTCCCCGTTGTCTAAATTAGTATTGTTAAGGTGAATGTTGTTCAGACTCCTTTTTCATCAGGGAAGTTGTATCTTCAAACAAGAAATAAAGCTAGCATTCACTTTATGAAAACTATCTTAATTGCTGTGGAGGATATTTTCTGATATGCCTTTTTTATCTGTATGTTATTGAACATATGATTTGCAGTAGCTACTGGAGTTCCTCCCTTCCAGTTTTATCTTGGAGCCTTTGTACTGTACTGACATTGTTTTCATCAAAACCTCTGAGGACCTGTTCCCCAGCCAAATCACAAGAACAGCGCTGTCTCGCTCATCTTTTAGAAATCACTAATTATGTTCTTCTAATGGAAGTATCCTTTACTTCTGAGAGCATTTTCTCTTTTGGTTGGAGAGGCCTCATCATATTTCCTCTAAATTTCCTGTGGAGGTTCTCTGGTTTAGTTTGCAAGCTCACATTCCACTTCTCTGTATCTGTGGATGGTTTCCATCTGGCTCCTTGTGGCATTTTTTTCTTTGAATGTAACAATATTACAGTATAGGCTTATTTATATCACTATATGTACGTGTCTGAGTAGTGTTTTAGAAATATTCAATATATGCTGCATTGTCTTTTGTCCCTTTCACTGGTGGTCTTCCACCTTTTGATCGGTAGGGATAGTGTTACTATTTGTGTGTGTTCTTCAGAAGCATTAATTCTGTTTTATCTTTGTCTTAGATCTCTCCACAGCCTCTTTCTTCATTGCTTTTCTAAAAATACTATAGACTATTTTTCTTTTGTGCATATTATGGTCTAAGATACAGCCTTACATCTGGATTTTTACAGCTAAAAACTCTTCTGAGCTTTTACATTATGCACTGTAATTTAAGCAAAATCTTTTGCCCAGTTGCTCTGTCTTGCTCATGTTCCTTCAAAATATTTTTGTGAATGTGACTCGTATGACCTGTCATACTTCTGAGTGCACCATTTTATTTCTTGTGTACTCTTAAGATTTGCAGTAATTTTACACTGTGACAGAACTGTATGCCTGGCAAACGGGAGATTATTGTCCACAGGACTATAATAGTTGTAGTACATCACCACAGAAGATAAATTCTAGTGAAACATTGCAGGACTGTTGAAACTTGCTGGATCTCAACCTGCACAAGATGCCCCAAAGTGAATACAGAAAACTCAGAAGCTCTGCTTCCGCATGTCTTATACAGTTATTAAAATATTATTGAATAAGATTATTAAACTGCTCTTAACATACAAGTGTTACTTTGGTTCTCCTCCCCATTCCACTGGAGGGAGTAGGGAAAGAGGAGGAATTGAGCGAGTGGCTGTGTGAGGCTTAATTTCCAGCTGGTTTTTAAACCCACCACACCTAGATTCTTAATGGTGAACTACAATTTATTCTGTAGTAATTCAGTCCTTGCATAAAACATTATGGCCCACAGATTACTAATTTTTTTTTTAAATGAAATTGGTGCAGTATAAAATAAAGCAAGAAATCATGTTTCCATTTTGTTAATATCTATGTGAAGTAATCAATTAAACCGAAATGAAGCTGAATCAGCTAATATGTTTTAGTAGCTCCATCATGCATGCTAGCAAGCTCCTTAATGCTCTCGGTAGCATGCTTGAACCAGTACTCCGAATTCCTTTCCTGTGTCTATCTCAAGTTCATTTGTCTGATAGTAACATGTCCTATGACTTTGAAGCTTGTGTCGTAACTACACGACCAGCATGGTTGTGCTGGTTGGTGATGTCCGATGTCTGTTGGAGTGAGCATTGTGTGGAATTACATATGATGAACTGAGGACACAGAGAGTCTCGCTCCCTGCTGAGTTCCTTCAGAAATTTTAAATAACCTAGCATCCTGAGATAATCCTTTCATCTACTAAACTCTTTACCAAATTGAGAGGGCCTTGAGTGAAAGGTTCAAAATTTAATGTGGCTAGGGTGGAGATCACTGAAAGACAGCTCTGATGTGTATTTGCTTTAATATAGTAGGTCAGCTTTAAAATGACACTCTGAATTAACTAGTAAGATTGTACACACACACACGTAAATACAGATATAAAAAGAAACAGATGGAATATTTTGAATTGTAGTCTTATAGTATATTAAGGAAAAAATATACTTAATGTGCTTAAAAAGGTCTCTTCATACTGGTAATTATATGGTTTCCTGCAAGATCTTTTGGATCCTTCCAGGATGGCCTGCAGCTGGGCAAAAGAAAACTCAATAGCAGACCACTGTTGCTGCTCTTCAGTTTTATCCTGGTTGCCCTAAAAGGACTCAAATAGAATAAATAAACTCAGGGCAGGCTACACTTGTGTTTGTCATGTGTTTGATAGTGCCCACTGTGCAGACAAATTCTGAGTCTTCATTGTTGTAAGATACAGAGTCGTTTCACAGCCTCAGGGGGAAAGGGCTGGGAAATGCTAAGGAGCCTTTATAAATGTATTGCAGTTTGAACAGGACATGTGCTGAATTTTTAACAAAGCCACAGTTTATCCTGTAATTCAGCATTTCAGTGCTCATTCTATTTATTGTGAATGCATGTGTATGTCTTTCAGTGGTGCTTATCAAAGTCCTCTCTTAGCCCAGTCTGTGAGTCAGTGATTTTGAGTCAAAAAAGCTTGATCTTGTTAAAAATACTTCTTCTTAAAGAGAAAAATATTTTTTCTTAAGGAGATGAACATTGTAGTTCGTTGTTATGATTAGATAATCAGGCTATTGGTGTCCAGTAGAAGGGAAACTCCTGAGTTTGCTTAGGGGAAGTGTTAGCAGGATTTGTGCATCTTTTGGTAACTTATTTTCTCCTGTCGTGCAAGAAGTATACCTTTAAATGCTGTTAAATCTCATGGCTGACTTTGGAAGAGATGTGTTAAGTGAAGGAATCATTCTACAACCAACATGCAAGCAAAAACATACACTGTGTCTAATTGTTAATGGGATTTTATTTTTAATGAAGCCAATTTAGCTCATCAGTATTATAAGAAAAAAATCGGGATTCAGCAGAGAGTTGTTTTATTAATATAAAATTAGTTGGCATATGATATTACTTGAGTCTGAAAAAAGGAATAACGATGTTATTGATGGGTAGGTGGTCACATGGTTAATGACTATCTCCATGACAGAAAAACTCACTATTAGTGTTTTGACTATTGGACTGGGGTTTGCCCTCTTTTTTTAACAGCATTAAGGCAAATTGCAGAATTTTGCTAACACAATGTTTAACCTGTATCCTGTTGAATCACGACACCTGCAAACTAAATTTGATTTAGGACTCATTTTCAAACACTGATAAATTCTGTGTACAGAATGAGTAGATCTTGTTGCTTGTTTGGAAGTCCTGGAATAAGCTGAAGCTGCATTTATTACATTATCAGATTTTCGTTTTTTTCTGTCAAAGATGTATGTGTGAAATTTGGAAGCACTTTTTCTTTTTAACACTGGCAAACAGTTGGATTCTGTCTCTATTATCAGTTTCTTATGTTTTAGGTAACCTTAATTAGAATGAGATTGTTAGTGAGTGGTTTCTGTGCTTCAATTTGCAAGTACTCATTAAATCATTAAAATATCTTTGCTGTTTCTGAGTGTGATTTACAGTAAACTCAAATTTGTCAGTGTGCAAAACACATTCCTTTTTTAAAGATTTTTNCACTCCCCTGTCCCCTCAGAGCTGTTCAAGGCCACCCCGGCTTTCCCCCCACACCCCTCGAGGCCGCTCGGGCTCGCTGCACGTGTGTCCCTGTCCAAGCAGAAGAGGTTTCTTTCGTGGCGTGGGGTGGCTGCAGGCACCGGGAAGTGCTGACACAAACACCAATACAGAGCAAGGCAGTGCCAAAACAGTGCCAGGGGGCCATGGGAGCCGTGCGAGGGTGCAGAGCAAATTTGTGTATAAAAGAGCTGCCAATCAACGCGGATGGTGAGCTACACGGAACCCGAATAAGACCTTGGTACCGTGGTATAGGAGACCCGACTGTATTTTGAGAGCTGATAGTAAGAAATTAAGAAACATACAGTCTTTGGACTAAGTTGCGTTATGAGGCCTTGGAATTTACATTGATTTATGCTCAACCAGAGAAGCTTAAAGGCTATTTCACTGTTCCAGTCAGAGCCTTATTCTTACATGATTTAAAATCCAGGGTCAGGGTTTAGGTTAGTATTAGAAAAGAAACGGATCTTATATCTTGCATTGATGAGTGCTAGTATTTGCAAGTACAGTCGGGTCTCCTATATCATGGACCCGCGGTCTTAATCGCGTCGTGCAAAGCCCTACTTCCGCGTTGAATATCAGCTCATTAATATGCAAATTTGCCCCACACCCTCACTTGGCCCCATGCTGTTTCAGCACTGTGTTGCTGTGTATCAGTGTTTGTGTTGACCCTTCCCAGTGCCAACAGCAACCCCATGCTGGGAAAAACCCCTTTTCGCCTCGGCCAGGGCCACAGTTTCATAACTGCATGGTGGCAGCTTCAGGGGAGTGGCCCTGCCGCCGCAGGCGCATGGGTGTGGGCGCTGGGAGACAGGCGGTGCCACCGCCGCGGCAAGTCACATGTGCGCGGTTGTGAGAAGGGGTCTCTGTCATTGCTAAAAATCATGATGCTAAGATCTGAAGCTGCAATATGGGGGGCACGAAGTGCAAGAGGGCCGACTGTAGTTTATTGTTAGAGAAGGATGTGTTAATAAAAGGAAAAAAACTCTATACATATTCTTTATAATAATATATTCAGTAAGACTAATTTACTTATGTGGGATTTTTTTACCTTGTAGTGTGTTTGTATTCTATGTTTTCTGATCATTTTCCTCATTGAAACTCTAGTATTCCAGGAGAACTGAGAACAATGTCCTGTGGTTTTGGGGTGTTTAATAATTTCAATTTCCTTTATAATAAAAATAATTCCAAAAAAAGGTAAGGAAATAGAGAATTTGTTAGCAGTGAAATCAGTCTGAGTTAGCTTAATCCAGCTATTGTTGACACTTACAGGTTTGTATCAGTAGAGGCTCAGCTCCTGTGTTTCACTGAAATAAAATTCAGGAGTCTGTGTTGCACATTCTCCAGTAAGTCAATTATTATGCAGATTTGCTTGTTTCCACTGGATATTCTTTTTCTTCTAGGACAAGAAGGACAAAGTCTCAAGATTTGACACTATACGTCATTCCATAGCTGGAATTATAAGGTCTCCAAAATCCATGTTGGGCTCATCATCGGTAAGTACATCAATAATGTAGTGTTGCGATACATTCTGTTATTTTTACAGTTTAAGTAGAATTTTTTTGAAACATCATGTATTTTCATCTAAATTAACAAATATGATATTAGAATAGCATTATGAAAACACTGTTCTGATTGATCAGCATATATGATAATATGTAATAATGGTATGTCAGAACAACTTGCTACACTTCAGGAAAAAAAGACAATTTGTATGTTCTTTGCAGCTCTCAAACTGGTGCTATACTTTTAAGAGTACTTCTCCCACGGAGACTGATTTTCTTGAAATGCATTGTATGATGATAGTATATGGTAGGGTAGATGGTCATACATATTTTACCAAGTGTTGCAATAATTCCATTCTTCGTATTTGTTATAAAGGCACCAGTGTATAAGCACATTATTATTATTGCTGCTATTACTGCTACTAGTATTAAAGTAATTAGGTATTACAGGTCTTGCTTCAATCCCCAATAAAAAATGATTGTTGAATATACCTAATTAGTTAGGGTTGGCTTTTGTTTAGATTCTGTCATGGCTGGAGGCACTTTCCTGTTTTGTTTGCTTTTGTATTTCCTCTGTTTCATATGGAAGATTGCAGGAATTGTTAAAATACCTGAGCACCAATTTAGGGTCATGTTGGATTGTAGTTGAAAACCTTCCTGTTCAACGTGAAGACCAAAACAAACACACCCCCATCTCCAAAAAAACCCCAAACCCAGACTAAAAGATCCCCAAACCCAAAACAGACCAACTAAACAAAAAAAAACCCTCCACAAAAAAGTTAGACAGAGTTTTTAAAACTGCCTTCTAATTGTCATGTGAAATATTAGCTCAAAATAGCATTCTTGAGAATACTTTACAAGTCGTGGGTTTTCTCTTTTATATTGCTGAATTGCATCCAAGGACTCATGAAAGGACACAACAATTTAAACTGAACAGTATTCAGACTGTGTGGATGAGAATAACATAACATATATACATATATGTAAATGTATGTGTGTATATAGAGGAAAATTTTATATAGTGATGAAGGAATGGAAAAATTAACATGATAAGGAGGTAAAATTAGGACAGGAGAGCTTTTCCTATGAAAAATTTAAAAACTGCATGACATATTTAAAAAGTACAGTAATACCTCACTGCATTGCCACCCCTCCATTGCGACCATGCTGATTTGCGAGAACTTTTATCCGCAAATCTGCCTCAGTGATTCACGAAGCTTCCCGGCTGATGCATGCGCAGTGCCTCTGCTTTGCCAAGGAGCGGCACCAGTGCTCCCTGTGGGGCAGGACTGGCCCGGCCCCACGGGGACGGCAAGCGGTGCCTCTCACTCCCATCGCGTTTATGGTCCCGCAGCACCATGCCCCAGTCCCTGCCTCGCTCCTTTGTGTCTCCGTGCCTGATCCCTACAGTGGATGGCTCATACTGCAATAAGCCTCGGGTGGCCACTGAGACCCAGGGCAGCACTGCCACAAGTCACACTGTCCACTGTTGCTCTAAGCTGAGCTCGGGACTGACCCCTGCCAGGCATGTGTTACTATTTCCATGGCTACAGGTGATGGAGGCAATACAGTCTGTACCCAGGGACTCTCTGTGCTCAGCCCACCTGGTAATGTCGTAGCCCCAGGTAAAGTGGGGCTGGGCTGGCCGCAGCGGCGGTGGGGTGAGCACTGTGTGCTGGGATGGGGCAGCGGTGGGATGTGCCCACAAGCTAAGCTTTTCCAGGCTCCAAGAGCACCAATGACAGCCCCAGGACACCCGTTCCCCACCATGGAGGCAGTGCAAGCATGAGTGGTGGCAGAAGCCTGGCGGCAGCTGCAAAACCAACAGCATGCCCGAAGAGAAGCCCAGGGATTCTCTGGGGGTCTCCCCAGGCAGAGAGGGCTCAGAAATGCTTGCCTTTGCTCCTGTGTGCTGGAGAGCCCGTGGGGAGGAGCAGAAAACGCCCCCCCTGTGCTCCGGAGTGGCTGGGGGTGGAGTGATTGGCATGGCCTGTATGCATATTTATGACCCGTGCTTGTTTGGGAATTAGACAGTTTGCGAGACCACCAGGAGACCCATTCCTCATGAAGGGTGAGATATTACTGTAAGAGGAAAAATCTTGCTAAAATACCAAAATACCCTTAAAGATAGTCTCCACATTATCCTGATCTCCACTTGATAAAACTTGTAATTGATGTAAAATTGCAGTAATTAATAATAAAAACATACTATAACGTGTTTTCCTGTGACTTCTGTTGTTTGTATAGGTGAGACACAGCCTTTAATTTTGTTTGTATCTATGTATTATAAAACTTAGAACTTGAAAAAAAAAATGAAACCCCCTTTTCCCCCCAAACCACAAAGCAAACCCAAGAAAAACTGCTTCAGAGAAAAACTGGAAGAGAAAACAAAATCTCAGTAAGAGGATCAAAGTAAAACATTTAGATTAAATTGCGGGAAGTCAATGTCAAAATTTCAGTTGCCTTAAACTGTAATTTAAAATAAGCTATATGGCACATTTTGATTTTTATTCCAATCTATTTCACTGTTAATTCCATGGAGGTTTGTGTAAGCCTGACTTGTAGAAACATGGTAGGTAGGGTTGGTGAAACCTTGGAATATGTTTTGAAGAAATAAAATGGACATTGGGTCATTTCAGTCAGAAAATAAAATCTGAGTAACAAGTGTGATCTTGCTTACCTGTCACTTAAACTGATGCCTAAATGACTTCAGAGTAAAAATATATACGCCAATCCATTTTCACTTTTGCTCTATGTTCTGATGCAAAGTCATGTAACGGATGGTCTTGTGTGCTATTATGCAGCAACTACAAAATGACCATGACATTAGATCTAGTCAGCATGGATTTCGGAAAGGCAGGTCCTGCCTGACCAACCTGAT
>WEKX01025778.1:72264-82523 GCA_013390025.1 Pitta sordida | reverse complement strand
CCAGGGGAGGTTTAGACTGAATGTTAGGAAGAGGTTTTTCACAGAGAGTGTGATCACTCATTGGAATGGACTGCCCAGGGAGGTAGTGGAGTCACCGTCCCTGGAGGTGTTTAAGAGAAGACTGGATGAGGAGCTTAGTGACATGGTCTAGTTGGTGGGGAGTTGGACTGTATGATCCTTGTGGGTCCGTTCCAACTCAGAATAACCCGTGAACCTGTTCTCAGAATGAAAAAATGGGGGTAATATGGGGAAAAAGTATAGTTTGAAGAGAAAACAGGAAGACTAGGGATTCAGGGGGGTTCTCTTGGACAAAATGTAAGCCAATTTTCCATAATAGCATGAGATGTAAGTTTAATCAAATGAGGAGAGAAAATACAGGAAAGGGGACAACTTACTTGTACTAGTAATGAAGTGCTACAAATAAACTGAATGAAGAGTGTGAACTAATTGCATCATGAATGCCAGCATCTGCCCTTCTGTGTAATTTTTTTTTTGTTACTGAGGCATTTAAGCTTGACACAAACATCTGTTATTGTTTATAAGATAATTTTTTTTACTGTTTACGGGATAATAGGTAGAATTAATGTTTGTTTCATATGATATATTAGCATGTGGGAATGAGCCGGGTACACAGAGACTAAAGGCAGGATGTTCCGTAGGGAATTATCTCCTAATTATCAACCTAAATTTATTGCTTTACATTCTCATTTGTGTCTCTGCCACTCTTTCACAATGTGAGAGAAAAATATCTTGAGAAAAGGTTTGTTTGCTTAAAGATGTAAAATAAGGAAATACAGAACATTTGCATTCAGAAGATATGTGTAAATACAATACAGAACATGCTATTAGTTTAATAAAATATAATCCCTATTATTATTTGCATTTATATTTGCCATATAAATACAGCCAAACTCTTTAACCCTAATCCTGACCCTAATCCAGGTTGCAGGATGGAGTGCAAAAGAGGTTTTTTTCCCTTGGCGCAGGGCTCCCAGGGGCAGCGGAGCCACTGATACATGCTCGGAGCACGCCGGCATTGAAGGGGAGTAGGGCAGCGGGGTGGGGCTAATTTGAATATTAATGAACTTTCTGTCAACGCAGACGGAGGGCTTTGCAGGTGGAGGGGCAGACCCGTGCTACCACGATAATCGAGGGCTAACTGTAATGCACTGCTGTTTACTCAGCTTTTCTCTTGAGATAAGGGCAGAAGCTGGGCACTGCTTTGTTCTACTATTGAAGAAAAGCTGCAGTTTTAATGGATTGTTAAATAGGGAGAGAGAAAGGAGGTCATCATGAGTAAAGACGACACTACGAGATCCATGAGCAGCATCTTGAAATATAGGAGACCATTTTACTCCTCTTAGAAGAAAAAGTGTGAATAGGTATACAAGGATACACCCAGTGTCCCCAGTAACCCATGACTGAAGTCTGGCAATAAATGGAAATTTTGAAGGAAAAAGAAAAGGCAACGGGGGGGAAAAAAGAAGTTGGGAAGGAGAGTAGATATTTGTTAGTGAGTTCTGTTCCATATATATGACTTTGTTAATTCCTTAGTTTTACCTTCTAGACCAATTAACAACAGAAATCCTAGAAAAGTAGTTTTTCATTTAGGCTGTTGATTCAGGGAGTGCTTCTGTAAGTGTACATACGAATGTGCAAGAGATCTCATCCCTCAAATAAAATGGTATAACATCGTTTTTTCAGGTATCTTTTTAGTGATATTGAGTTGGTTGGTGATATTTAAAGTCAGTAGAGTTTACAAAAAAAAAGCAATGGTAATTTAATTTGGTGCAGTTAGCTTTTTTCCCTTCTACTTTCCATTGAAGGCTAACCTTTCATTAAATACTATCAAATATGGTAGAAATATTAGCACTAACAGTGGACTAAACTGAGTTGGAATTAATATTAAAATGGCTATGTATCTTGCATTTGTTTTGTTTTTTCTGGGCTTTCAACCATGTTTAATTCCATAGGCAGTCAAGATGAATATTGTATCATACAGAAAATATGTTGGAGACAGAAGACTGCTTCATAAAAATAATGTAATTTTAATAACACTCAAAACATGAATAATTACCACTTGCTTAATCAGAAAAACCACCTTGATTATGGTTGTCCTGTAGTATATGACAAAAAGTAAAGTTAATGCAAAGTAAAAGACAATCAACAGAGGAAACTTTGTGGACCAATTTTCATTGTTTTTGTCTAAAGTAACAAATATTGATTTAATCCAATTTAAAAGAGAGGGAAGATTGGTTATAGTGTCGTACACAACATCACTGCAGTGTCTAAAATCCACTGTTTTGTTTCATAATCTCATTCTCTGTCATCAGTGCTTTTAAGATATTTTATTCTGGGATATTATCATGGTTGTCTGAAGATTGTCTCAGTCTGCACCCAGTTTGTACATAAGCAGGTGTTACTATCTGTTGGCTTCCTGTTCAGTAAGCTATAAATGAATTGCATGTCAGATTTATTTTTTATTTTAACTTTCCTTTGTCAAGACCATGAAGTAGTTTAGTGACCCTAAACTGTCCTCTTATCTTCAGAAACATTTCCTCTCAAGCAAAACTGTGTTTCTGTGGGAAAGGTTTTGCTGCTCTGAACCTCTAAACAGAGGTCTGGATTTTCTTTGGAGTCAAATTCATCATCTTTGAACAATAAATGTTTGAGTAAATAACACCTAACATTTTGAAAACTTTTTTTTTTTAAATTTCTGAATTAAATTCCTGAATTTCTGAAAGTAAATGTTTGTGATGTCAGACAGCTCTTCTCTGAGATGTACTTAACTGTTGATGGAACTGAAATACATGACTGCCTCCTAGGCCAAACAATATCTCTGCTTTTCAGCAGTTGACTGTGCCAGTAAACACGGGACCTTGGAGTGCAGCTTTTCCTCCTAAAATCTCTTTTAACCGTGCACTTTATGGTCAAGCTGTTGTTATGGCCTGCATGGTCCCTCCTATCTCTGAATCTATAACACAGCATACTCACTGTTTTGTAGAGTTCCTAAGGACACTACACGCAGGTGTATGTTCAGCACTAGAGTTGGCAAGCTAGGAAAAATATCTCATTATTTGATTTGGGATGGAAGTGATAAATTCTGTGAAAACAATAAATTGATTCACACAAAGCATTTGAATTGAAATGAATTATGGTTTTATATTTGAAAAGTTTCTGTGTAGATAAAGAAATGATTCAATTGTTGTTAATAGCATGTGAGAATGTGTGAGGAAAAAGTTGGTCAATATGGATTATGAAAAATAGGAGGCCAAGTTAAAAATATTACATGGTTTTATGAATGTTTCCATAAAATTTTGCTTTCGACATATTAATGTTTCAGGTAATAGGAAAGAAAGTGATCAGTATGCCTTCTGTGTGAATGTAAGAGCCGTGATTTTGTTTGTTAATAGAAATACATGATTTAGATACAGAAAGAGAAATTATTGTTGTTTATGGTACTTTTTTTGCAAAAGTAAACTCTAAAAATATACTGTCATGGTAACATTTTTTCTTCAATATTTTTCCCAAGTTCTTTGATGTAATCTCAACCACTGAGAAACCATTGGCTGAGCAAGACTGGTATCATGGTGCAATTCCAAGAATAGAAGCCCAGGAGCTGTTAAAACAGCAAGGAGACTTCTTGGTGCGAGAGAGCCACGGGAAACCTGGTGAATATGTCCTTTCTGTGTTTTCAGATGGACAACGGAGACACTTTATCATACAATATGCTGATGTACGTCTCTGATATAGTACTGAATATTCAATTTAGGATCTACGTGGTTGTCTATAGCAAATGGATTTTGCCTTTCTATGAAAATATAAGTTACTGGAAATATTTCCGTCATGGGAAAAGGTCATTTTTTGGAGCAAAGAAAAAAATGTGAAGTATCATGTTATTCAGTATCTTCTATCTTCTTGATTTACTTATTATTGAAGAGCCAAGATATTTCTGTTAATGTTTTGAAATCCAGAACTTATGCTTAATTTATTCATGTACACTTATTTATTTTTAAACCTATTTTAATATTTGGTGCTAATTAAGCTACTTTGAATTCAAACTATAAAGATTTCATTGAATCTTTCTGGAAAATAAAAGCAGTCATGGATAAGAAAATGATCTTTAATGCTTTTTATGCAGTTGAGATTTGAAGTCCCTGCTGCACTACAGGTTATTCTCTTCTGTATAGCCCCTATTGTTTTGTTCAGTGTAACACAAAAGCTTGTGGATGTTGCACAGTGTATGTGCTTTTAAGGGCCAGAATTGACCCCCTTGTTGCTCTAACTTAAGAAAAATTGGTGCCTTAATTAATAGTGTGTCAATTGTTATATGCACTTTATCCAGTGTATTTATTTTTGTTCTTCTTAATGCATTGCTTTTATGTGTGCATTTTTCTTTTTATTGTTCAGAATTTTTAACTTATTCAAAATGTGACATTTCCTGTAACATTACTAACAATTGTTCTTTAAGTGTGACATTACAGCAAATCATTCCTGGTTATGACTCAGGAGTGCTGTGTCTCTTCAGTCTTTGTAATAAAGTCTCCCATCTACAGAAAAACACTCCAGTTTAATCGCATAATGGTATATACACAAGGGAATTTTCTTGTCTAAATTCCTGAGGCAACTCAATATTGTGCAGCTACTTTATTTCCTTTTAATGAGAGGCAAATATTTTTCAAACTCCACAGAGGTTGGAAGGCTTCTGTATGATCAATGAATTCTTGTCATAGTGGAATGTTCATTAGTTGTTACCTAGAGTTTTCCTTGTAGAAGTGAACTTTTATACATAGTCAGTCTTCATTTTATTTTCATTTTATGACCTTAAAGTATTTTGATGTGTAAGAGTGCTGAATGAGAAAATACGAGCAATAAAATTACCTGTTTAATACTGCATAGCTTGGTCCAGACATTGTCAGGCCAATAAATCCGTCTGATTGTACATTTACATTTAGAGCATTATGTTCATTTGCTCTTGGGATTCATTTGTGACAGATTTTCCTGTCAATCACAGAAGTTAAAACTTTTCTTAAAGATAGTCAGGACTCCATATGGACTCCAGTGGGGTGAATTTTCTGAAAATAAGAAAAAGCTTATGAAGCTCTCGGAAGGAGTTAGTAGATGTTAGGATTGTTATGATCATATAGTGAGGGATTTTTTTCGTTGGTGTTTGGGTAGAGAAGCTCCAGGGGAGTTTAGTGCAAGGGATTTGTTTGTGTACACTGGCATGATCAGTGTGCCATCAGGTCTCTCAGACTGGTCAAACCACAGTCTTTGGTCACTAACAGGTCTCTGTATTTTCATCTGAATCAAGTACTGAAGATCAGAGTGGGGCATTTGTTTTATCAGCAGTCCTTTAAGTGCACAAGTATTCTGTCTCTGGTTTTACCATTATTTTAAAGGCGAAATGTAATGTGTGTGAGAATTAGTTCATTGTTCAGCTTTAAGCTGAATAAATTCACTGGTGTCATTCAAGGCTAATGTTGTTTTCACTTTTGCTTATTCAAGGCTGTGCCGTTTTACAACTGTTATTCCTTAGTGATCTTACTAATAGTCAGAATCCAGTATAAATACAGAGGATCAAAGGATTCTGCCCTCAAGGTTTTACACATATGGCAGCAGATGGGCACACGGCTGGGGCTGAGATGAAGAAATAATAGGCAGGAGTGGTGGTTCTGCTAAGGAGACTCTTAGAACGTCAGTTTTTTCCCATCATCAACACAGAAGTATGAAGTTTATTTGAAAGGAATAGTGTTAGTGGTCAGTCAAATCTCAGTCTCTCTTCAGTATGCAACAAAATGTCAGCAAAAAGTATTTAGACTGTGGAAACAATTTTATGGTAGAGATATGTGAATGTTCAAAGTAGTTGACATGACCAAGCTGTCTTTTCTAACAGCAAGAAGTTTCAGGAAGTTAATGCTTTAGCCCTCAAGGAACCCAATAAACTTGCAGTGCACTGTGAAAAGAATTCAGCCCCGGGGGCTAGAAAAAAAAAGAGTCTGTGTGGTAGTGGTAGAGGTTTTCATTGCCTAGTTCTGCAAATGAACTTGAAACTACCATCTGTGCATTTGAGGGTTTTTTTTTAATTACAGTACTTGTTCATTGTCAGGCTGGCTTATGGCAGCTACTTGAGGGAGGAGCTCTCCAACTGTAGATGCTGAGTCTTGTGAAAGCACAAGACTTTATCATGTTTCACAAACAGCTGCAGGGTCTTGCCCAACTTCTCTTCGAATCACATGCATGACCTGCTTTTGTCTCTAGCTGTTTTAAACACCTCTGGTAACTCCTTATTAAAGAGCAGTCATGTATCCTACACACTGCTTCAAGGATTTATTAATGTTATCAAACCTTATAAATGCAGTAAGATCAGATTAAAATGGTGTTGCTTATCTCCTGGTTTGGTTTTTTTGTTGGATTTTTTAGTTTGCTTTCTGTAATTCTTAGAACTTGAAGTAATTCAGAAGTTGGTGCTGTATTTTCTGATTTAAAATATTTTTATTTCACTTTGTCATAATTTTAACTGCCCTAACTGTTTAAATTAAGAGTTTAAATAGTCATTTTATAATGTTGCCTTAAAAGAGTGAGACAGTAATTTTGCATTTATTTTCATCTTCCTATCATTCCATTTAAGTCAATATGAATGCTATTCCGTAGGTGAGAAAGTGCGTCTAATTCTGTAAAAGTGAACATTTTTTGTTTTCTTTTCAATAGAGGAAATTTGGTGATGACCTTTTGAAGTTTCTTGTTAAAAATGTTGCTTGGGGAGAAATAATTGTTTCCTTTTACATCTTTACAGAACCAATATCGTTTTGAAGGAACTGGATTTCCGACTATTCCTCAGCTCATAGAACACCATTACACAACAAAGCAAGTTATTACAAAGAAATCGGGTGTTGTTCTGCTGAATCCTGTTGTTAAGGTAATGCATACATTCCAATAATTTTATTTAACTGAATTTATTACTGGGTTGCTTCTGTTATTATTTAAAATATGGTCCTATGCAACTTCTCACAAAATTTTTCATTTTTTTGATGATTTTATGGTTCTCCTTCTGAGCTTTTTGCATCTTCTCAGCTCCCTGCAATACCTTACTCTACAATACAATAACTCTCCATTCTGATTACTATAATAAATTTTTGTTATCTTGAAAGAATGGCATTTAATATCTTACAAAATTTCCTCCTACTTTTATTTTGGTTTTCCAAAGTAGTAGTTCATTCCCCCGTAAATGAAGAAAAGTTCTTTTGTATAATGTTATTCTGTAAGTGGTGAAGTTCTCATGATTTGGGAGACTTCTGACAATTCCATTTTGTCTCTGTTTTATATCTCAAAAATAAGTTACATGGACACAGAAAAAGGAACTGACATTCCAGTGTCATTAAAAATTTAAAATAAAAATTCTCTTTTTAATCAGTAAGCTCTGGCAGAAAGCCTTTCAGGAGGAAAATTAAAAGTATGAGTGTTAAACTATATCAGTGTTTTAAGAGCCTCCTTGACTTCTTCCAGTAGTTTTGCAGTTAATATCTACTTAGGTGATACCTCAGTCATATGCCAACTCCACTTACGTCTTTGCACCTTAAGTATAGGTAAGCCTTTTGTTCTTGATTTATTTTACTTAAAGTTTCAAGCCTGTGATCAACAAAATTTTGACATTAGCTACGTGATTTGAATTTCTTTAGAGCAGCTGTTCTCAAAAATAGTGAAATTGTTTTGGTTTGTAACAGCATTTGGCCTGAGCTGTGATTTTTGTTCTCCCATCGGATAAAAACTAGTTATTGTATTCTGAAGAAGTATTTCAGAATGAAAAAAAATGTTGTGAGCTTTCCTTTTTAATTTGCATAGAGCTCTGACTTTCAGATAGGAAAGTGGAGATACTTTAAGTTGTTTTCAAAAGTAGCACATGCACTCTGACACCTAGTGTTGGGGATAATTTGTGCATCATGTGCTATTACCAAAATGTCTTTGATAATTTCCTTAAAATTCATTTGACATCTGCAAAAACTATTTTATCTTTGTTCGCATTGTATCTGCAAAGCAGTCTTTGTCATTTTGTGCAATCTTTAATCTTTTTATGCAAATTTGTGTCCCTTTAATAACCTGTTTAGAGATGGGAAGTTAAATATGACAGAGAACTTCATAGAAAAAAAAAGTTACATGTTTTAGTTTGTTTTTGCTTTCCTCCCTTCCTGCAGTCATTCATCCTTCTTTACCATATTAGTAAAATTAATGTTCACCTTCTGTGATGTTGCCCTTGAAAGGAACAGTCTTAATTGTGTCACGAAAGGCCTGTCCCATGTCCCATTTCATGCAGACTAAATCTGCCTGCTTGGAATTTTAATGCTGCTGTAATAATAGAATTTAAATTAAAAAAACTGAGGGTAATAAAAAGATATCTTCAAGTGACTTCTTTAATGGAAAATGCTCTCATATTTATTTATAACCTTTTAGAAAAAAATCATGTTATGTTCTTCAGTTTACTAAGGATGGACTGACTATTACGTGAAGCTCCTAAGTAATCTCAGTGAATGCCCAAGGACTTCATTAGGAGAAATGGTATTTTAATGATATTAGGTGTACTTTAATTTTTTAACATCTTTGACCACGTTATGCAGCTTGTAAAATTTTCTGAAATACGAGGTTCTTTTATGCTAATGAAATCTGTATTAAGTTGCTAATACGCTTCAGTTTGACCACTAGAAAAGAAATCATCAAGAAAATAAGGAATAGTATTTTTACTTAGGTTTATCTGCACTAATGCTTTCACTTGGATAAGAAATACACCTTTGTAAATAGTCTGCCCAGTTCCATTAGGATGCTGTGCCTCCACCACTGAGCAATCTCTGAGGATTTACTTTGCTCCTTTCAGCTGAAACAAATGCCCAACTCTCATGGGAGGGATCTCAGTTTTCAGAACCAGAAAAGGCATGCCTGAAATACAGTGATCCTTCACATAGTTGCGATCCAAATAGTTGTGGGTGATTTTTCAGCCAGCCATGTGGCCTTGGTGCGTGTGCAGAGCGTACCGTGAACTCATCAGCTTGTGAATATATAATGTTTATGAATATATAATTGGTTGCCCCCTGCTGTCCCCACCCACCAGACTTGCCATGCATGCTTCATTCTCACCATTTAGGGGATAGGGGAGCCAGTCCCATCTACGTGAAGCCGGGAGCACTGCCGCGCTGCCCCACTGCTGGCACAAAGGGACTGGGGCCATGCCGGCACTTCCGGGCACGGCAGCGCAGCGTGGCTACAAACCGGGGGATGGTGGGGGACGGTTGCTGCGGCCAATGCCGACCTTGGGGTGGCGGCAGACGGGAGATTTAAACCCAGGTGGACAGGAGCGGAGCCACATACCTGGCTCCGCATTTCAGCTTTGCTGGCACCGGTGGAACACAGGCGGCATAGCTCAGTGTGTCCTGATGCCAGCAGCACGGACTCCTGACATTAGAGTGCTGCCACTGGACCCCCCCTCACTGCCCAAAATAAAAAGATCCCTTGTAGGATGCATGGGGCAGAGGAGGNCCACTTTAATGAAGCATTACAGAGGGAACTGTGCTCTCAGGACTGTCCTCCAGACCTTATTAGGGGAGCAGGCATGGCTACGGGCGTGGGACACTTGAATACGTAGTGGGTTCGCTGTCTTTGCGGATTCCAAGACTCGCATGAAGAGGGTCAGACCCAACAGCCCGCGAGTAACCGGGTATCACTGTAATGCTTTTCACCCAAGTGTATATTTCAGATCCTGATCACAAACTGATTCACTCTGGAGATCTGCTATCATTTCACTAGTGCTAGCGTAGTCCTAGTATTTGGATCCTCTGTAGTGAAAGCAAAATCTGAGTTTATAAAAAAATTAACTGCGGCACTGTCAGATGAGTTAGTCTGTGTGNTCCCATCACACAGTGCCAGGGTACCCACCACCACCGCCCCAGCCAACATTGAACTCATTCCCAAGCCTCCCCCAGACTCCTGCTCTGGAGGGGCGTGCCTTCTCCACTGTGTTTGAACACAAGAGCCACACAGCAGCAACCAGAAACCCCAATAAAACTGAGCACAGACGTGGCAGGGAAAGGACAGTGACAGGATCCTGTGCGGAGGGGTGGGCGCCAGCTTCCCAGCTCCCAGCCAGTTTCTGTGCTTGGAAAAGCAACTCTTCCTGGAGCTGGGACGTGGCAAAAGGTGTTCCCTCCACTTTAATGAAGCATTACAGAGGGAACTGTGCTCTCAGGACTGTCCTCCAGACCTTATTAGGGGAG
>WEKX01025778.1:53398-67010 GCA_013390025.1 Pitta sordida | reverse complement strand
TGGAACAGACCTGCTGCAGCTGCTGTGCTTCCAGGGGAGCGGGACTGGACGGGGTGGGGACCGGGCACAGCTCAGTGCGGGCCGCTGCGCTCCCAGAAATATTAAATGAGTACCTTGGCTACACATACATTCCTGGTTTCTCTGCTACTTTCATATTAAAAAATTGCAGAATGCTATATTGCTATNGTTTTGCGCTCTCCAATTCCTTACATCTCCTTCTTCGGAGCAGCAACTGCGAACCACAAATCCCAGAGCTCCCCTTGGGTCGGCCCCACTGGCTAACCTGTCCGGCAGGATCACATCCACTTTCCTTATCAACCTCATTGCTTTTGCACCTGGGCCGTTCTGTTCAAACATTCCCGTGGTCCTTCCCCCTCCCTCCCCGAACTCGGGAAGCGGGGAGGGGGAAAGAAAAAAATACCTATTAAAACTTCTCCGTTGTAAACATATAAAACAAAAACCTCTAATATCAAACCCATGACATATGTAGACTGCAAAGTGAACTAAAAGAGTTAAACACATCTGAAACAGTAGGAAGTAGGAAAAATAACTAAACTTTACAAAGAAGGAGAGGGAAGCAAGCCATTCATTCTTACTAAAAAAGAAAAAAGGTATATTGTTTAGGAGGGGGAAAATTATTAAATAATTCAGAGAAAGACTTTTTTCATAGCAGTCACATAAGAGAAACAACTACTTCAATTAAAGCATCCTTTGTCAAAGATTATTTAGATTTATTAGATTTTATTGCTGGCATTTTGTATATACATATATATGTATGTATGTATACACACAATATTAAACCTGTTTTAGAATTGTGTTGTATGAAATCCACTTTAGTACCGCGGTAAGTGTCCCCACCTGGCGTGTGGGAGACCCGGGTTCGATTCCCGCCAGGGAGACAGTGTTAAGAGTTGGGCTCGATGATCCTTGTGGGTCCCTTCCAACTCAGAATATTCTGTGATTCTGTGATTTAAATAGCTTTTCTGCTGAAGTGATGTCTTTTTTATGGATTCTGACTGCTTCCCCAGATTTGGAATTCAAATATTCTACAATAAATACCTTTTATAAATTTGGAGTTACAAACTTCTTGTAGGTGTCTAATTATATTCTTCTTCCCTTTTTTACTAGTGCAGTCAGGATGAGTTTAACACAAAAAGATGTTTTGAGTTTGTGATATTTTTGTAGGTTGTGACTGACAAGTTCATAACCTTCCCTGAACATAGGCTCTCACAGGTCAGAAAACACAGTGTAGATTAAGAGTAAAAATGAGTATCTGAGCTCTTAAATTCACTTGTGGAATTCTAGTTATGCACAGTGGGGTACCAGGAAGTAGCTTATGATTGCTTCCAAGTATTTTACCCTCCATCAGTTTAAGTGGAGCAGAATGTTGAAACAGAGTGAAATGACATTTCAGCTGTGGAGTAGGAGTCACACAAAAGAAGCTACAGGCTAAGAAAGGTTATGACTTTCCTGAATCAGGTTTGTGTATCAGATCATGTGACTTCTCAAGAAAATCTGTTCGGGAGACATATTTAAATGTTGATTGAGGAGTAATTTGAGGGTGAGTTTAGGTAGGGCTTCAGAATGCCTGATTTGCAAGGTAAATACTGTTTTTAGTTTATTATTCAGGGTGGTGCATAGATCTCATCATCAGTTGATAATGAAGTCGATGCTATTAGTAGTTCTGTTTTTTCTGTCGCTTGGAGTTCTAAGAGTTGCCAGTCATTTACATAGTGTAGCCACTGTGATTACTAAGATCAAGGTCACCCGAGAGTGTGGTGATCAGTGATACAAAGTCTAATTGGAGGCCAGTAACTGCTGGTGTAACCCTAGGGCCAATACTGGGACCAATCCTTCGTTAAGCCAGATCTCCATTAATGAGCTGGTTGATGCGCCAGGTGCAGGTTTGCTGATGACACTGAACTGAGAGTAGGGACTGATAAACCAGAGGGTCCTGCTGCCGTGCAGAGGGACTTAGGCTGCAGAAAAGGTCTGACAGGATCCTCATGCAGTTCATGAAGGGGAAGTGTAATGTCCTGCACCTGGGGAGGAACAACCCCAGGCACCAATACCTGGTAGGTACAGATGTTTGTTCCTTACTTCCTATGTTCATGTTTTAAATTAAAGTAGTGTAATTGAAGCCTTTGTTTGCTTAATTATAGGCCAGTTTATTCAGATAGAGTTCTGACACATTAGGGAGGACACTGCATAATTCTCAGACATCTGAATTTTAGAAAAAGATACAGTAAGGTGCAACTGTTCTCATTTAAACCCAGCTGGCAATGAAGCACAGAACACAGGGGTTTGTTCACTTGCCCCATGGTGGGACTGGGGAGAGAACGTGAGGAGTAAGTGAGAAAATCATGGGTTGACAAGAAATGTTTAATAGAAAAAAGTATAAACCGCACTTGCAAGCAAAGCGAAACAAGGAATTCGCCCCTTGCCATGGTTCAACTATGCCCGGGAGAGCAGGCCCTTATCGCATGTAACAGTGACTTGAGAAGACAAATGCCATCACTCTGAGCATCTTCCCCTGCCTTCTTTTCCCCCCAGCTTTATATGCTGACCACGATGCCATATATTATGGGATATTGGGATATCTCTTTGGTTCATTGGGATCAGCTTCCCCAGCTGTGTCCCCTCACAATGTGTTGCTGCAGCCTGCTAGAATCTGCGGTAAAAGCTTCGAATGGTGCAACATCGGACTGGCGGCCAGTCACCAGTGGAGTCCCACAGGGGTCAGTGTTGGGCCCAGTACTGTTCAACATCTTTATCGATGACATGGACGAGGGAATTCAATCCATCATCAGCAAGTTTGCAGATGATACTAAGCTGGGGGCAAATGTTGAACAGCCGGAGGGTAGGAAGGCCCTCCAGAGGGACCTTGACAGGCTGGAGGGATGGGCAGGCTCCAACAGTATGAGATTTAACAAAACTAAGTGCCGGGTTCTTCACTTCGGCCATAACNTGGACGAGGAGCTTAGTGACATGGTCTAGCTGGGGGGTGTAGGGCTGGATGACGCTGGGCCCCTTCCGGCTCGGAGTGGCCTGCCAGATTGTGAGGCATCTAGGTTGTTATTATGCTCTGGGATGTGCTCTTGGTCGCTGTACGGGTGTTAGACGGTGAGTTGGACTAGATGATCCTTGTGGGTCCCTTCCAGCTCATAATTTTCTGTGATTCTGTGAAAACATTGATGTTCACTGCAATCTTTTAATTTTAGAGGAGATTGCGCACACATGCGTTCTGTAAATATTGCTTCATGTGTTAATTGTCTTTGTCAAGGGTCTAGTTTAACATGTAAAACCAAAGTATAGCCCCATACTAGCTACCATGAACAAAACTACCCCAGCCAAACCCACCACTGCATCAAAGAATAGATTGTCATGGACCACACAGTAAAATTTTGTCAAGCTATAGTCATTAATACTGGAGTACAGTGTTCAGTAATAGTAGAATCTGGTAATATTAGGCAGAGCCATTTCTGTACTGTTTCCCTTTGTGTGGTCTTCATTGACAGACTTTTTTTTTTGACACCAAGAGATTTTCCAGTGCTTTTGCTATTCTGAACAATGAGTTAGTGGGATGTGAGCAGCTAGCAATATCTTGTTGAAGGACTGTGTGCATCAGATGTAAAAGACTTAATGCAGAATGCTTCTTTTAAACTTCTGGTGTCTATGTGATGTTGTCTGATTTCTGATTTAGTACCATTATCTGTCTTTCTTGGAATACAGGCAGAGTTTACTCTGGTACTTAAACTGAAATCTCATTGATTAAGGCTGCAGTTTTCCTTTCTATATGACTTTGCCTTTTTTCTGCTCTTTCCCATTTGCGGGTTAGCTCATATAGGTGTTTATTTGAAATTTTAACAGGTTCCTTCCATTGCAGTAGTTTTAGCATGTTACCTGAAGATTATGAAAGCCAGTGCGAGATGAGCAGGTGTGGCTAGGAAAGGATAGGACAAAGGGTCTTAGGGTCTTGAACGAATAGTTTGATGGAAGCTCTAATGTGGAAATTAAGCACTTTGGAAGGTGTATGCTGACCACTATAACATAGAAATTATTTTTGATGGGCTGTTGGGAACATGAAAAAACAGTCCGGCAGAGAAGATACCTTAGTATGTGGATGTTGCCAAAAGGATGAGTTAAATGTTTTACCTTGAGGGGAGAAGAAACCATCTAGCTGGAAATAACTGGATCTTTTGAAGTTATCATGGTAGAACTAAGTATGTGGCTAGGTATCTTACAGAGTTCAGGGAGACTCTTGGACAGATTCTATCCATCTGTAGTCCCAGAACCCCACCTGACATACCTCTTCATACATGGGTGGAAGTAAAAACATGTTTGTGCCTATGTGAAAATATTTTAGCCTATTTTAATAATTTGACTGTTGGGGGGGCGGGGTTTGCATGCATAATATGACCCTGCATTTCCATGCCTCTGTATTTAAATCACTTGGAGTCTTTTAATTAAAGTGTTTAACTGGCCCTGTTTTTGAGGGCATATCTGATCCGGGGCAGATAATCTCTCTTTTTGCATATATTTGGTTAACAGGTTATTCAGAATACTTCTGTTTTGGAGCTGAATTTACTATATTAAGTAGAGAGGAATAGTCTGTGTTTTAATATGTTTGAGATATTATGGTTTTGACATAAACTTGATTTTTGTTTTCCTGTGCTTAAAGATTTCATATTCTATATCTTGTTTTTCTCAGATTTCTTTTTCCTTCATTTTTCTTTATTTCCTGTTTTTTTTTCTGAAATATTCTCAGCACCTTTTTAGCCCTTTCATGATTAAGATAATATAAACTTAGAGAAATACTGCACATCCTTAAAAAACAGTAAGGAAAACTAGTACTGTATGTCGACTTCTACTGTCATTTTGTCAGCTGATCTTCAAGAGAGATTGCACAAAGAATGGCTGTGCAGTTAATCCAGGGTCACTTCTGCAGTTTATGCATTGCATGTTAGCTTTTGTGAATCTCAATTCGACACTCTTGGTTTATGGCCATTTCGAATTTGGTTTATCTGAAAGGTTGAACTTCACAGTGGGTTTTTTTAAGTAACAGTAAGAAGTCAGATAAAAATAGTACTTTTTCCAAGAAGCTAAACCTGTCTGCACTATTACTCTGTTTTACAGCTCATACTGAGTTTCATCAATGTGGCTTAATATGCAAAGCAGCTTCTATAACAATTTTTACAGCTCATGAATCTTTATTCTGAAACAGTTTTAAAGAAGTTTCCAGTGAGGTTTTTCAAAATCCTTCATGTAAAACTCACTTGTTCATATGAAAAATCCTTTTTACCAGCTACTTTTATTTCTGTACTTGATCTGAAGGACTTGAAACACATAGTTTATGGTTCATGAAATTGATATGAACATTAGATCTATCATAGGTGATTTCAAAAATAGAATACTTGCTTTAAAAGATCATTTCTTATCCCCACATTGATAGGCCTTATCTACATGTCCACAGCTGTTACTCACTTTTTTTCCCTTCTGGTTCATCAAGTTCTGATGAGTGATATTTGAATACCCATGTGATGAAAATTGTCTGTGATTCTGGTTTTTTTAGCCATCAAAAGAATTTTACTGTAATTATCCTTAATACTGAAAATGAAAGATTAGCTTTCCATTTTTGTTGTTGTGGGAAAATAGCTCTTAGTTGCAGTAATTCATGCTGCTGGTATTTTCTGTTTAACTTGGAAGAACAAATACTACTTTCCAAAGTAGTTTTCTTTACCATCTTTTCTGATTGCAACATGAAGAAACAGATAATCATGCATGTTTATACACTGGAATCATGAGATGTTGTCAATAGCCATCTATTTTTGGGTTTTATTAGAGAAATTTTAAGGAATAATATACTGGGGTGAGAGAAAGGGGAAGTTATCTAGGATAATGTTGGTCAATTTGCCATGCTGTGTTTATATAGATTCTAACCTCGAGAAGTCTTTATGTTTTCATTTCTCTTAAAGCAATATATTTTGGGCTTGGTTGATTCATTTTGGGGATCCCTAAATCAACCAACGTTTCCAAGCTCTAAAAACTTGTTTAACCTTTCTTATGCTTTTACACCTGTTATTAAGATGAAAAACAGTGGTGGGAGTTGGTGTAAATACTTGCCTTCTGAACTAGCAAGAGTGATAATGTGACATAGAACATGAGATAAGAAAATATCAATGATGATAACATATTTATAACTATTATTTATTCATACTGTCTTGAAGCTTCAGCAGGATTTCCTCACTTTTCCTC
This sequence comes from Pitta sordida, assembly GCA_013390025.1. Lineage (NCBI taxonomy): Eukaryota > Metazoa > Chordata > Aves > Passeriformes > Pittidae > Pitta > Pitta sordida. Next base: position 60,755 of record WEKX01025778.1, on the reverse strand, counting down.
TTTTATAAATCTTGCTTTGGAGTTTAGATAAGAAACTTGGGTTTGTTCAGTTCTTCTCTGAAACTGAATACAGGCACAGGTGGCATTTTCTTTTTATCCCCTTTTCTCTCTTCTATTAGAAATGGTGAGACTTTTGGAGCCAAGTGTTTAAGCTGAGGCTCTTAAATTCATATCTAATTCCCAAAATATCTGTTTTGAAAAGTTTAGTATCTAATTGCCTTATTGCTGGCTGTTAATTTGAAAAAGTACCATTTTAGAGTTCTTAATGATTGAAATTTTTACTGAGAATTATAGAAAAGTAGTGCTAAGGGAATTTGAACAGTAACTATTAGTTCTTGGTTATGTTTTCCATTTTTTTGAAAGCTGTTATAATTTAGCAGCAAATACTTTTCAAGCCGCCTTCTTGGCATAATAATTTGTGATTTCTTTGATGTGGTTTCTCCTAGTGAAGAGAGGTAGACAGGAGAAAAACTGCATTAAAGACTTGAACTTACATTTTTGAAGGCATTTGGGGCACTAGTGATAGCATTTCAGTCTCATAGCTCAGAAAAGGAAAAACGAGATTGCATCGTGTACAGCAACCATCTGCTGTTAGTACCGTGGCCTCACTGGCTTGCGCTCAACTCCAGTACCTGCGTCCTGAAGAAAGGATTGATGCACAATTTTGATTCCCTGCTCTTTGCTCAAGGTCTGAAACTTACTGTGATCCAGGGAACCGTGAAACTTTGTAACATTTTGAAAAGAATAGTGCATATCCAGAATACTTTCTTTTACAAATAACAGGAGGAATTTCAGACTGTTTTCAGGAGTTCTTTTTCACAGTTCAATGTTTTGTTTCTTTAATTACTGGTTTGTTGGGGGGTTGTTTTTCATGAGGTACAGTTAACTTTTGAAATTGTTCTCCTCTTTGAAAATGCTCATCTTTATTGAAATCAAGCAAGTATACTGGATAGTCCCAGAAAGTCGGGAAAAATGGTCAAAGCAGCAGCTCTGACTGCTTATTTAAACCTTCAGTGTGGTGACTGTTAGCAACTACCTGATTATTGGAGAAGGCTAACAGTGTCAAGGCTGACCAAGTTCTCCACTTTGTGACTTGTTGATAACTTGTTTCTCACAGTTTGGCCGACAGACCCAGCAGTACATATCTCCAAAGGTAAGATAATGTGATAGGATTCCTAACATCTTTTTAATAAACAGCTATCTCAGTATGGGCCCTGAGAGCATCCCCGCTCCTGGCCAGGGCTCAGGACCAACATACAGTAAGTGCAGCTGAGAGCTGCTCCTTCTAGCTCTTGCCTGGCAGCTTCGCCCTGCTGAGGTCAGTGCATTATGTCCTGGCTGGTGTCCTGGCTGGCCAGGGAGTGTCCAGCAGCTGCTCAAGTCCAGGGAGCAGTCAGCCCTCACTACATACTAGTTCTACTGCTCAATAGTCAACAAAGAATAATAATCAGGGGATGGTAACATCATTTAACAAAGTAAGTGGGAAGGTATGGCTTCAGAAGGCAGCAATGCCTTGCCCTACCGGGGAAGAAGGAACCCCTTTTCCTGCAATGGCAACAACTGTGTAGTAACTAGATCAGTATCTGCCTGAATCTCAAAACCATGCATTTGCCAGTACAGTAAGCCCTCTCCACTTGGCGCCTCCCAGATAGCAGCTCCACCTCTACGCTGCGTGATTTTTCTGCGATTAAGGAGGCCCGTTTCGTGACTGTGCCTGCGTGAGCCAACAGTCATGAATATTCAATTAAACAGTCATGAATATTCAAATCAACCCCCATGCCATGCTGCATGGACCACCGGCCCACTGCTCTGCCTGCGCCATGTCCACCTCACTGTGCTGTGATTGAGATGCCCAGCAGTTTCGCTGGCGCCGTGCCTGTCCTGCCCCGCTCCACTCCAAGCAAGGGAGCCGTGTCATGTCCAGCCGGTGCCATGCCCACCCCAGTCCAAGCGAGGGTAGCTGAAACAGCGCTGGAGCGCAGTGTGGGGGGATGCAGAGCTGTGGCAGGGAACGCAGTGTAGATAGCCCCTTTCCTACCTGGCCAGTCGTCAGGGGCACAAAGGCACTGCTGCTTGTAATCTTTTTTTCCTCTTTAGTTCTCGCTCTGCTCCATTTCTCCAGCGGTGTGGTTAACAAAACATTACAGTATACAAAGTGTATGTATACCTTTCTTGGGTTTTCTTAACATACGTTAACTAAGACAAGTACCTTGATTAACATTGGAATCTTCAAGCTGTGCTGGCTGCTTCCGATAGTAACACTGGTGCCGGGAGCATGCTGGGCGAGACGCTCGGCACTGGGACAGGGGCCGAGGAGGTGCTGCCTTGGAACCATTGCCCTTGCCAGTGGGGCTAGGCAGTTGTGTACTTGGGATGCTGGTGTGAGCCCCAGTGTAGAGTACAGGCTTTGAAACTCCACTTTAAATGTGTATGCTGCAGCGCGCATGTAACAGTGAGGAGCAGCTCCAAAGGGAAGAATTGCAGCGGTGCCATCCTCCCCCCGCTTCCAGGACCAGCACTAGGTCCTGAGCTTCATTTCAGCAGCTTGGCACGGTCTGTCACAGTCCCATGACAGCCTCAGGCTACCTGCAGGAGGGAGGGAGTGGTCTCCTTCTCTGACTCTTCCCTGTCTCTGACTGCTGCCTCTCCCTGCCCCATTTGGAGCTCCTTTCTCCCCTCCCTTCCCCTCCCCTCGCCCGCGCCCACATCCCAGAGGAGATATTTACACAAACATCTCCGGTATAAAAAAAATTTCCCGGGTTCCTGGGTTTGAACAATCTTTTTCTTTATCTGGAGGCGCACAGCATTGGAATGTGAATGGGACAGCAGTGGAAGCTTTGCCAGCGCCACCAAGCTGGCCACGCGTTTCACCAAGGAGGGAATATGCCGGGGAGAGCTCAGAAGTACATAGAGTCCCGCGGTGCCTCCTCCACCCGCTGCAGCTCCCGCAGTGGTGGCAGCCGAAGCCCGGGACTTGCCTGGGAGGCAGCATGTGCTCAGGGACCCCTTCGTCACGATTCCCAGGGACTCCTCAGGCAGGGACAGGGCAGAGAAGACCGACTTCACTCCCCTGAGTGCTCAAGGAACTTCCAGGAATGCTCCGCAGATGCTCTGGAGCTGAGGGGACAGGGTGACTGGGGAAAAATTTGCATATTAATGAGCTGCCACTCTACACTGACAGAGGGCTTCGTGGTTGGAGGCAAGACTGTAGTTCCTCCTGTTTGCTGAAGGGTTATCTCCGGAGCAACACTGAAGCTCAGTCTGAGCTGAGCCAAATCAGTTCCTGAGGTGTGGCATTCATGTAATTCAGGTTTTCTGCCTGAGGGACAGAAATAAAAGAATAAGGTAAAGTTTGTAGATTTCTTAAGTAATTCCGTTGGGAAATAAGGTATACCATTAAGATTACTAACAGGTATGCTCAGGTGATGATTTTTGTAACTGAATTTGTCTAAAGTGCTTTTATGTTCTGTGGGCCAAAATAAACAATAGAAAAATCTGAAAAAATCACAAGGTAAAGAAAGATTTATAGTGGTGTCACAAAAATAGGGCTGCATCATAAGCAAGTTTCTTCTGTATGGAATTTTAATGGGCATTAATAGTCTCAGGAGTTCTGTTTGCTGTCATTCAGATTGGTTTGATTAGGTACAAAAGTGTGATGGATTTGCTCCAATTGATTTAGAATCAACGCTATTGAAATGAAAATTTCTGTGACTTGGAGTGATGTGCATTAAATTGTCTGTTGATCTATAGCTACATTGAAGAATATTTTTTTGTGTCCTCCTTTGCTGTCACATTTCCTTTGTAACTTTCAGTAACTTTCACACATATGATTAATCTGTAGAGGGATAGCACCTGACAACTGGAGAAATAGTTACATTCTATTCATAATAAGAATTAAGCACTTACAGAAGATCATGAACTTTATAAGACGGAGATATGACTTTATAACTTTTGTTTATGATGTACTAATATTCATTCAATGATTTATGTGCCTAATTGTTTCATCTAATTATTGACAGCAATCCAAAATTATTGAATGATGTCACATTCAATTTGATGGAATTCAAGTAGGGTTAGTGAGACAACATACTTGCCGTAGAAAGTCTTACACTTGTTACTGTCCACTTGCTATGCTGTTCATATTACAGTTTATTAATTAATTATTATGTCAAACTTGTGCACTGGTATGATGGAGATGACTGTCCCTTGTCCTGGACTTTTTTCCTTACACTGTCTGTTGAGGAAACTGCTTTGCTGTGGTTTAACAGGGGTGATATCAAACAAAGCTGATCAAACTTTGAATAATTCTTTGATTTTGAAATATCTGGCAGAACCATGGTAATATAATGCACTTGAGTGTTATAGTTAAAGGAAAGTGTGCAGTTTGTTGGTGCTTCTTATATATTCATAGAATGAGACATCCAGCCAAAAAATATCTTATCAAAACGAGATGAAGGAAATATATTTCTTATGAGTTTGATCAGTGAGACAGTAGTTTCGATCAATAATCTCATCTACAGAAGAAAAATAAATTGATGGTTATTGATAACTTCCTCTCAAGTCTCCCAGTTTCCCACCCAGGGATGAGGAATGGCAAAGGTTCGATCTCGTCACACAGCACAGTGGTGTGGTGCAGGCATTTGTGTGATGGGACTGAGAGGGATTGAGGACTGGAAGTTTGGGTGAATACAGAGCAGTGGTCTGTGTGATTTTGTGACATTCTGCTTAAGAAAAAAGCACAGAAATCACAATAGCAATGATTCCTACCTCTTCTTTAATTGGCTGAATTCACATTTACCCAAAAATGTGGAGTATTGTAGTGAGTAGCCACCTTGTCTGCAGGTTACACTGTGTAGCACAATTCTTCTATGCCCCTGTTGTTCTTGTAGTTACACAGAAAAGCTCTGGGTTACTTGCTAGATCTTTTTTTTTCCATACAGAAACAAGGAGACATAAATCAATACGAGTCTCCACCTTCCTTCGGAGTTTGACAGCAGACTTTACTGGCTGTGTAGACCAAAGGAAGTAGCGCTGATTCACACAGCTGCCTTTGGGGAACGTTTTGTTAAAAGATTCAGCCCCCATCTGAAGGGGAAGAAGAATATTCACAGTCTGGAGGGAAAAAACACACAAAACACCTCTTTCAAGATCTCAAGCCTTGTGTTACAGAATCACACAGAATGATTACGATTGGAAGAGACCTTCAAGTTCATCTAAATCCAGCCATCAATCCGATACCACCGTAATCGCCTCACTGAACACACAGTGAGGTCCCCCCCGAGCCTCCTTTTCTCCAGGCTCAACACCTACAGCCCCCTCAGCTGCTCCTCATCAGACTTGTGCTCCAGACCCTTCCCCAGCTTTTTTGCCCTTCTATGGGCACATTTGAGCACCTTTGGTTGTGAGTGGCCTAGAACTGAACACAGCACTTGAGGTGTGGCCTCACCAGTGGATGTAATTCTGGATGTAATTTTGGTTCAGCAATAACTTGTTTTGTATACCAAAATGAAGTTTTCTTGTCTTGTTTTCATCTGGGGAGTTGTTAAAAACAGGTTGCTAGATATAATTTCCAGAGTCTGCGTGAAAATTTGTATGGTGCTTCTCTGCATACATACTGTCAAGTTGTAGCCTTAATTTCTAATAAAAATTTGTCATATGCTATGACTCACTATTTTATTTTATAGGAAGTTTTCTAAATGCTTGAATTATAAATGCTTATCTTTCTTGGCATGCTTGTGATCGAGTGATCTCAATATAATACTTCTTTAGCTCCATTTCTACCGAGAGACGTAGGGAAAAAAATGTATCTTTGGAAAAATGTGTGTTACGTATTTCCACAGACTAAAAATTCTTCTTTCCTTTTCATAGGATAAGAAATGGGTTCTTAATCATGAAGATGTCACACTAGGGGAATTACTGGGAAAAGTAAGTAATAAAGTGAGCTAAATAACATTTTAATAAGTATATAACAATCATTAAGGCATTCCTGCATACCTTATCTTTAAAATTACTTTAGTATGTGATTTTTATTTAAATTCTTTACCTTAATGCAAAACCTTTGTGTTTTAACAAATGTGAAACACACTTACTAGTAAATGTTGTAATGTGTGTTCTGAAAGCATTTAACTAGCATACATATTTTACTTCTCTGGAAGGGTTTTAGGCCAATTAGATTTCTGTAAAGCATGATGTGGCTGCTTTACTTTCTATAGTCTTACAAAAATGTTACTGCAAAATATAGATTAAAAAATCTTAAGAAACAGGCAATTTTTTATGTATTTATGTATAAAATTTCATAGAATGAAATGACTATTTCTCAAAACGAATAGTTATTGCTTATATATGACTGCTTCATTCATTCACTGCTAAATGTTAGGTAACTTCACAATCTTATTTGTATTAAATTCTTGTGTAGTTTATAGATTTGTGGTTTACAATTCTGCTTAGGAGCTGTAATATCAGGGAAGCTCTTCACTTACATTTTTGGCACCTTTGCAGCTGTGGAGACCATTGCAAAGTGCCACTCTGGAAACAATGTTCTGAAAGATTTCCCAGAAACTGAAAAAAAATTGAGGAGGAGAAAAATGAATGCAGTACTTGCTTTTTTACTATGATACACACTAAAAGAATTGATAAGACGTTCAAGAAATGGGAGAATTTAATACTGTCAGAAAATTCTGTAACCTAGGGTAGAATCTCTTCATCATTGTAAGATGGCAAAAAGTATTATATACTGAAAGACGGAGCTGTGTCTGCATAAAATGAAGGTACTGTACCAGCTTCATGTTCTTAAACAGAATAATATCAAGAGAGAAAAACAAAGATGTTTCAGGCATAAAAAAGGGTCTTACTTGCTAAAAAATAAATATGAGTTAGTCTTGATGTTAAAGACCATTAAAACAATTTGAAAATCATTTTAGTAAACTGAGTTTACATGTGTGTTGCATGGTTTTGGCACAAAGCATTTTTTACATAAGTTAAGACAACTCAAAGCTTGAAAGTGATTATGGAAGGATAAGTTCTTCAAAAAATACAGAATAAGATAAAAATTTTATTGGAAAATAGTACAAATTCATCAGTCTCTTAAAAGGCATGATCAAACTGAAAAAAAATAAGAATAAAAGGATCGTCGGCATCCATGTGATAAAATGTTAAATAAGCTAGAGCCATTCACTATGAAAGTGAGAGGTCTGAGAGTCTATAAAACTTGAGAGGCTTGGAAAAGATGAGGAAGAATATTGTGAAAGTTTAGCATGTAAAAGATGCAAACTTTGGAAAAGAAGATCTTTCTTCACCTCAGGAGTGGATGATCAGTTTATTTCCTCGTTGTTTATAATACCCCACAAAATGAAAGTTG